>NW_019379470.1:91108-213204 GCF_000648655.2 Copidosoma floridanum | reverse complement strand
AAAAAAAAAAAAAAAAAAAAAAAAAAAAAAAAAAAAAAAAAAAAAAAAAAAAAAAAGTAAAAGTAAAAAAAAATAAATAGGTAGGAAGTAGTGGACAGTGGGAGGAGGAAAAAGATAAGTGATAATGGGGAGTGGACGGAACGGCTGTCGCCTGCACGCGTGATACATACTACGTGTGACAGCATGAGTAGCAGGTCATTGATTGTTCGACGCCACGGCGCCCCGCAAATTGACTCATTTTCGCATGGATGTATGCGTGTACAGGTGACTCGCTCGCAGCCGCAATTATCGGCGCTACAATTAGCTCGCTGAGGAACATTATTACGATTAGGTGTTCATTTATTTGTTTGTTTGTTTGTTTGTTTTTTTCCTCCACCTGGCATTTACTGTTTTTCTCCAAGAATTTTGCACAAAATGTTTTAATTTTTCCGATCTATAAAATTGATTTGGTTCTTTAAACAACAATTTCATAAAAAATGTAACAACTTTTCATTTAGTTGAAAAAATTTTCTTTTCATATCAACAATGCTGCGCTTTTTATTTTTACATGGAACCAGTTAGTTTTTTTACGTCAATATTTTCATTTACACAATATATCATTAATTAAAAAGTTTCAGAGTACACTTGAAAATTTATGCAAAATGCAAAAAAAAAAAAAATTACATTGTTTAAAACATTTATATAAATAGTTATTTAGGTACAAAAGCTAAAATAACTGTTTTAAAAAATTGAATAATATCTTGAATTAATCAGTTCTACTTTGTCATTATTTAACGTCATGATGCTTTCGTTGATGTGAATAATGAATCAACTGAACGTTTTGATTGTTCTGAAAAAAACTCCAGGTAGTAAATCATGTCAGTCTTAATTTACAATAATTTTTTTTTCTATTACCCCCAAATGCAAATGTCATCTTAATTTAACTATTTACTCAATAAAAACACAGTTTATTTATTAGTCATGATAAATTAATTTTGCTCTATCAAATTAATTTTGCATAAACTTATGGAGTACACTAAGGTATTAAAATCACTTAGCTTTTATCTAGTCTTGATAGATACATAATTAAAAAATATGTAATGAAATTAAATAACTAATAAATCAGACAAAACAAATAATCATTATAAAGTCACTGATCTGGTGAGGCAGTCACGTCATAAATGAAAATTATTGTATCCGTCAAGATTGAGATAGGGAAAATGTTAATAAGTACAACGATGATTCAACGAAACCTGACTGACTACTCGTCATCATCGTTATTTGTTTCCCCGAAAGCTTGTTTCGGGGGGAAAAAAAAACAATTGTAAATGAAAAATAAATAAATAAAAAAAATCATAACGCGTAAAATTGGCGTGCTTAACAAGGTACGTACGCAGCACAAGTGGGTACGCAATACTGCTCACTCGGAATCGTATACCAGAGTAGGAGAAAAACAACAAGCTCGTATATGTAAGCTCTCGCTACTCGCGTATAGGTACGGAGTTATGGACACAAGCTTCTATAATAGTATGCACTTACAACGACGTATACGCAGTACTGCAGCGCACGTGTATTAATATACCATTGTTTTCCTGGTACTTACCTCTCGCGCGCTCTCTAGGTCGCGTTTTCTCGCCTTTTGCCGATCTGCGGGGCGATGAAAATTCAAACGCACGAGCGAGCGAAATCGAGGCCTATAGGTCTTACATTTATATGTACTATAATACACATTCATCAGTATTTGCTGAATTTGAGCGATATACCACGAATAAGATGCCGTTGTGTAGGTTGTTAGTTCTCTCAAAGTGAGGAAAAATGTGTTTTTTGTGACAAGTTTTTGGGCTAAAGATTTCTGTTAAACGCGGAAAAATCGATGAATGCAAATCATAAGTAATGCGTGGCACGCTTATTTCAAGTTCTTTTCGTAAAAATTAATACTTTTATCATTCTATAAATCGACAAGGCTTGAAATAAATTATTTCGATATCTGGGACCTTCGAGTTTATTTTTTTTTGTTTTTTTTGCGCGGAATAGCTCTTAGTAGTTAAACGAACACCTGCACGAGCGTACCCGGTAACGCGGTCTTTTGCCTCTACTTTACGTAAATACTACGTGCGTGTACATGCTGTCTTTGTACACGTGAACGCGGGACGCGATCATCTATTGATCGAGCAAGTGGCGATCGACGAACAAAAATGCCGCGCTTTTTTGGGATTCCCCTATTTTTATGCTCCAAACTCACGAAAAGCTCAACGATTCCCTTTTACTTCACACGGTCGGTGTTTCCGTACGAATATACGTTTTTCCGCGAGAAACGCAAACGCCAACCTATATACATGACATACATATACACATACTTGTATCCTTGTGTTTTGTTTCGCAAACCGCGCACATAACAGCTCACTGGCAACACGAACTAGCGTGTTGTTCTCTCCGGTATACATTCGTGCTTGTACATATATAACTATTGTTGCTCGGTTGATTCTCCCCCCCCTCTCTCTCTCTCTCTATTTTTTTTACCCCGATTTAACGAGATTGTAATTGAATTCGCGGAACTACTCCGGTGCTGCGACGCAATAGTTCGCTGGCTACTTTTACAGCGGATTTCTGCGTACGCGTGTGTTGTACGTTGCAGCATGGCGAGTGAAAAATAAATTTCACGGTAGTGCGACGTGGTTACGGTTCGTCGCGACATTTTCACGCGGATTTGAGGAGACACGTGATGCTTGATGGCTGCGCCAAGAAATTATCCGGGTGGAGATTTTTGGGTAGAACCCTCGCGTCTTGATGTATGTACATATATATTGTAACGGAAATCGTAAGCGCAGGGATGGCTGATGCTTTATTTTGCGATGCTATGGCCGATGATTTTCACGGGTTAATCGAGCAATTCACACTTTTAATGTATCTCTGTGATTTTTAATTTTTTCCACTCACCCCGATGTAGTTCTCGCCCTTGCCTGCTTGCGCTATCATGTCCCAGTCGATGGTATCGGCGTGGCAGAGCCTCTTGTTCTTGTCTATGCGCACAGAGCCACGCACGATGTCGGTCAGCGAGTACAATCCTATCTCCTGCAGGTCCTCCATCTCGAAGGCCACCAGGGCATAGTTGTACAGTATGTGGCTGCCCCTTATCACTGCCAGGTTTGGAAACAATTGGCCGATGCTTCGCAATCCTGGTACTCTGTGGGTGTGTTTTTTGTTTTTTTTTTTGTTTTAAATTAATTTCATTCCATTTTTTCGATGTTCAGTTAAAAAAAAGGGTTTTTTTTTTTGGTACTTTCAATTTTTATCACGACAAAGTTCAAGGGTTGGCCTAATTTTCTAGAGCTTGAGTTATTTTTATCCCCACTTCGATTGCAATGGACAACAAAAAAAAGTTTTCAGTCAAAAGTAGTACGCAACGTTTGGCGAGGATAAAGTTCATTGTATGGTATTAAAAAATAATTTTTTTTTAATTTTTATCTTGCAATAAATACAAAATTTTCGTAGAAAAAAAAAAAAAAAGAAATTGTCACGTTTACATAGGTATAAGTATGGGAATGAAAGAAAAAAAAAAGAAACTTACCTAAAGAGCAACAGATACCCAGTGATTTCCACGAGTTCCGGAAAGATGATCTTGTCAAAAACCGCGTGGTTGGGCTCGTCGATCAGGAGGATCTGAATGAAGCCCTCGACGACCCGGCAGCCCGTCAGCTTATCGAACTCGGTCGCCCTGTTCCTTATGTCTATACTTTGGCACACTGAAAAACATCAAGGAAACAAACATCATATTAAAATTCAACCTTCAATACGTATACATAATATATGTCTACGTAATATATAAATAATATGACGACAAGTATACGCGTTTGACGCACGTGTGCGGAGTTTTTGTTTTTTGTTTTCATCGTGCGCGTGAAGGCTACATGGTTACCACCACCGCGTGCACGGAGCTCGGCGGCGTCGTAAAAGACTTTGTTATTATTGCTATCGGCTCTCGTAGAGATGGATACAGCTTGTTTTATTAATAGAAAACGAGGCTCGAAATAGCCGTCGCGCACAACCTTGGATGATAATTTTCGAAGTAATGCATCGGTAATAAAAGTACGAAAATTACCGATGCCGGCGAAGTTTCGTGCAGTGGGGGACTTTTTTCGTCGTTAAACACGTATATATGTGTGATGCAAGTATTTATCTAAGAAAAAAAAAGCAATTTTAGTAAGGTCGTTGGAATATATTACATTTGTTCTACGGTCCACGAGTAAACTTTGTTGTCAAACAGGCACAAGTGGTTATCGTATACATTTTTCAAGGCTAGAAAAAAATAAATAAATAAAAAACAATGTTTTTACGACGTCGCATAAAAGGAGATCCTTCAGCACTTATGCTGTTCTCACAGAGTTTCTTCTGATTTTTCGTTGCTTTAACGGATACTTTGTTGCCGTGTTTTATTGATGTGGTCGATGATACCACGATCTAATTAGGAAGTGCAATAACAATAAAATAAAATCTTATTGTGAATAAAATAAAATTGTTTTCGTTGCCATCTGTAACACAGTAATTGGTATAAAGTTTTTCCAACAGAGCTACATAACTTCAGAGGACAAAGTTTAGTACAAAATATATACAAAAATGTTTCCAATAACTTGACTCNAAAAAATCTCGAGATCTTCGAGACTCTTGGAAGTCTCAAAAATAAGCTCAAAACCTTCTCGCAATTTCAAAAATTTTAGTTTTTTTTTCATCGAGACAGTTTTATCTCGTCTTTAAGTAAGTATCGCACGGGCCTAAAGTATACATCCATGGATATTTTTAAACTTTGAGAAAAAAAAAAAAAAAAAAAAACGTAGTTATAAATTTTCTTTTTAGAAATCAGACAAAAACGACAGCAAAATTCGTTGCTACACATTTCTTTTTTTCATTATGTTTAAGTAAATGTAAAAGTTTTTTCATCTTTTCAAGAAACATTTGCCGATAGAGGCAACGATCGCGTGTATTTATACTTCAAAATTTTAAAATAACTTCCAACTAAAGTCGCAAGCGTCGAATGAAACAGAGAGAAATGAAAAAAGTAGGTCAAACGTTGGAGATAGCAAGTAATTGCGGTCTTGGTTTTTTTTTATGTATATTATTGTTGGTTTTATCTGCACTGTAAAGTTTAATGTCAAACGAAACATGCAAACAACCTACTTTGACAAGACGAGTTGGGAAAAAAATGTTTAAAGTCACGAATTATAAATCAATACATTTTTATTAGTATTTGAGGTTCGTTTAAATGATTCCAAGCAGTGTAAGCTCGAAACTTCACGTTATTAAAATTTTCAAAGTACCAGTAGCATCTTCGTAATTTGTCGCATAAAAAACAAAATCACGCGATCGACAAAAATAATCCAAAAAGTGATCTCGTTTCCAACGTAACCAAACAATACTCGGAACGTTCAAGTTACCAAGAAAAAATTCCCCGTCTATTCGAGCAAACGTCTCTCGAAAATGGTATAGCCCCGAAAGCCAGAGTCGGCTGAAAGAGGCCAAAAGTCCGCATGAATCATTAGCCGGTTCCTCCAAAAAACACCATCTCTCAACGAAACTAGTTATGGTAGTTCACTGTAAAAACCAAAATTCAACCGATAAATCCCTTGATTGCATTGATATATAATTGATTGAATACACCGTCGACACCCCCTAGACGATCGAATCTTTATCAACGGTAAAATCTGGTAAACTTATAGGAGTATTTTTCAGCAAACAATCACCGATCCATCAGTCGAACACATAGATTATTGTATTCGCAGCGAAGAAGATATCTTGTAATCAGCGAAACGACCCTGATTTATTTTATACGTACATATTTTTGTCCCCTAACACGTATGATCTTCAACGAGTTATGAAATATAGCCTATATATAGGAGCAAAGCTACGTATCATCAATCAATCAATTAGCGCGACATCAGCGTAACGAAGGCGCAAAAAGACGGTAGATAGGGTGGTGATCGTCACTCGGGCGCTCACACTTCATTCCGTGACGCGGCTCATTAGGCCGGGGGTAGGGTGACGCCTCGCGCGCGTGTATACAACCCGTCCCTTGATCCCCCGCTGCAAACGGTATGGTGGCCAAACGCCGAAACGATTAGCCGAACCGCTCGCGGGGATAATCTGTATTTAATAAGCCGAGAGCCGCTGTCTTATCGTGATTTGCAACAAAAGGCGAGCGTTGCACCGGCACTCGCAAAAAAATTAAAATAAAATAAACGAGGCGCGCGCCCCCGGGGTCTAAAGATAGGCAGCAGCTTCGCTCGCATGACTGGCAACTTCCTACTTCATCAGCGGACGTATACACGGTTCAACAACTTCGGCCCAACCGCGTATTATAAACACTCTCGGGGAAAATCCCGGTGGCGATGACTCTCTCGGCGACTCCTGTCCCTCCTCCCTCCAACCCTTTTTTTTTTGTAGGTCGTACGGATGGTTACACGGATGGTTTAGCTACTGCCGACAGCGTTGGGTTGTTCCCAGAGGTGTACCGATTTGCGGATTGTGGAACACTTTAAACGCTTCCCTCGATCAGTCAAATTCTCACCTGTGTTTGCTGAGGGGGTGGTTGTTTCGATGCTGCTTATAAACCTGAAACTACATGTAATTTGGACGAAAAATAAACGTGAAAGTCAGACGTTGCGTCTAACTTTATTGGCTCTATTTTGAACTACCTGGAGCTCTACGGTTTGTTTTGTTGCCTCGATAAAATGTAGAGGTCTATTATTGTTGAACCGCTACTCTTAAATTGTAATCAGATTAATGGGGGGGGGGGGGAATTGAAAGCCCGTCTTTTGTACAAGAGCAAGGCGTGAGAGAATGAAGTGTATTCTCCGAAGTTGTTCACTGCCACGAAGCTTCGTAATGACGAGCATCCGTAACTTTCAAACGGAACAGATGGCAGTCGGGTACAAATGATCCCCAACCACACCGGTTGATAAGTAGGTATAAAATAATCGAAGAAACTCTTTTCATCTCGGTCATCCAAGAAAAAAAAAAAAAAAAAAACATCACAACTGTACCAAGTTATAAAAAAAACAAGTGCTAAACCGATTAAAACATCTCGCAACTTCGTTTCAAAGCTGTTGGACGTGAAATAAGGTGGGAAAGCAAGCTTCGTTAATCATCAGCTGATTGAGCAATTTGCCCTAATTGTACGGCTCATTACGCGCTTTGCTGAAACGTTCGAGCGGATATAGTAAGGCTGAACAGGGGGACTGAAGAGAAAGATCGGAACCTCAGCGCGTACTTGATCCCGGCGATCTAGAAATTACACCCCTGTCAAAGTGCCAGTCAACCTAATGCGCGTGCCCTTTTCCCTTCCCTTGCGATTCTACTTCGCACAAGAAGGAGGAGAGAAGGAGGAAGCTCCGGCCAAAAAATGTACACAAGGTAGGTACCCCCGACACCAAAAGCAACGTAATCATCATAGTACACTCCATAGAGTACGAATGATCTGTCTTTTTTCTCCTTCACTTTTTTTTAATTTTACTTGCCTGTGGCCAAACTCACGAGCAAACAACATAAAATAAAGCACCTCGTGACTTCGGTGGGTACCTACAATTTTACCAAGATAATAAATAAATTTTGTACATGAAGCAATCCTCGAAGAGAAGATGTGTTTAAAAAATGTTTTACCGCACAACCCGACGTCCAGCTTGTGCGGTACTTGGCCTTGTAAATAAATTAAGACGCGCCTTTTTTTTCTACTCGCTTTCTTTGGCCCTGCGTACTCGCAGTTTTAAACGGCGCCAAGGAGCTTCTTCGTGGGCTATACATGGCAAACGGAAGCGTTGCCTCGTAAAGTAAACTGTACGCACCGGCATGAATTTCGATGATCCGCCCGGATACAAAAAAAAAACCAATATACACCGATGGGCCTGGCAAAAGTTTAAATTGTTCGGCGGAAATAATCGTTTTGAAGATCTGACTCGGCTTACGGAAGAGGATCGTCGTCGTTAGCAGCGAAACGAGCCCACAACGTAAAGTTTAAGTAAACATAAGTACAATAAATTAAAGGCCAATGCTGCTCTAATCTTTATTTGCTTATAAGTGACGACGTTTCGACTACGCTGTATAGGTGGTCCTTTTCAAGTTTTGTTCCCCATATACACTATCAAGTAGGACAATAATAAGACGAACGAAATATTACGAGAAATATTATATCGTTGTTACAAAAAATGTCCTTGTCCATCCGAAATATAGGTCTTCTTACATTGTCCTCTACGTGTGTACCATGTGTTTCCTGGTGCCAAAGGATTGGATGGACTAGGACATTTTTTGCAACAACTACAATGATAATGTTTCGACCAAAAAGTTTGTCTTATTACTGACCTAATAATACTGCACGTGGTAAACAAATACTTGAAAAGGACTACCTGTACATTGTAGTCGAAACTGGTCACCCATTCGTAAATAAAAATTTGAGCAGCATCAACATCTTTACTCGATTGATTTAACCGGCTGCTCGTGGATGCTTCGTTTCGATGACATCAAGATATAGTTCATAAAAGTTACAAATAACATCGAGAGTATATACCATGGCGCTGTATGTAGTCTGGCATTACACCAGTGCATGTACTGAAGCTCATTACTAGAGAAGCGTGTAATTAATAAAGGCTCAAGATTCGCGTGCGCGTAGCTTCCCCGGCGCTATATACCTTTTCCGGCGGGAGCTACTCACGATCGATTCGGACACCAGGTGTTTTTATCACCACGGAGACTCTTGTCGCGGGTAAACCGGCCAATTTTCCATTAAAACTCGGCAACCTCGTCGCAAGGGAGAAAGAGAGAAACGCTCCTCATTATCGAAAAGGAGGGCTCGGCGCGAGAGCGTCGTAAATAACGACCGCGACGACAGGCAGCCGAGCCGTCTCGAAAAGTCGCTTGGGCGTCAACGGCGAAACCCTTTAGACGTGGCGATCGGTCGAGCCGATAGCCTCGCCCTTCCCCGACCCGTTCCTCTTTCCCATCCACACGTGCATACGAAAAAAAAAATAAAAAATAAAAAAGAGGAGATAATCGAACAAACAAAAAAACCGTTTATATGTATATTTGTACCAGCTTCCAATCGTCCGATTTCCATAAACACCACTGTGGGTACAACAATTTGCCCAAGTGCCTCTGTACGTGTTGCACATTTGTATCCGCGAGAGGAGCGCAGTTATCGTTATTATATACACACGTGTGGGTACCTGTACAAGGGGAAAGAGGGTAAAATTTACGAAACGGCTTTTTCCGCTCTTTACCGATTGAGCCATCAATCGCCGGCCGTATCGTTTTACTTCGTTTCAACATCGCATGTTGCGCGTGTGTGCTTTTATTACGTTCGCATCTGGCGAAATGGTGATGTTGCTCCGCAAGTGACACGTACGGGGTATCATAAAAGAGCGCGAGATGTATACGTTGGTGCGCCAAAGTGGTGAAATTGAATTAACCGCCGCGCGATATGGGGAAACCTGTCGCGTCTCGCGATGTACATTACGTGCCTTCTCACTGGACTCCAGCAACTTCACGGGGAATTACTTTGGACCGGAAGTGGGAGACACGCGTCAGCCAACTTCAACTATATGAGTCGCGGGAAAAGATAAGCGGGTTTGTTTTTCTATCCTGCCGTTGAATAGTACTCAAGGGGAATGAGAGAAAAAGCCTGATTTTTTGGCTCACAAAACACGATTATGGTCGTTTTTTATGAATCTCTTTTTTTAAATTCCCCGGACCACTATTTGTTTTCACTATTTTCTATACAATACTTTACTCGACAAACAAATCAAAAATGAAGAAAACAAATTAACGGTTTTTTTTTATGTATGCGTCATAACAGTAATATCATTTACTACTGCTGAGAAAAAAAAATTGTCCAACAACTGGAATTCCCGTTCATTAGCGATCCCTGTTTGAATCATCAACTTTTTCAGTTCTAAATTGATTAAATTGTGTTGTGGTATAGGTAAATACTTGAGCTACAAATTATTCTTCACGCTATAGTTTGGAGTTATTTTTTAAATCTGTGTCAGGTGTATAATGGCCAAACGTGTCAGCTACAGTTTCAGCTTCATCGAAACCCTTATACAAATACCAGTACTGGGGCACAGATCGACAATTGTTTCAGTTCGACGACGAGCGAAGAAGAGCCACACGTCTTGCCGAGGTGTCATCAATATTCACGCGGTCTAACAATAGCAGGCCGATCGAGCGGCTCTTTGGAACGCGAACGCGGAATCAAATATTTAACTTTTGACGTCAATCGCGACGATTAGCCATGCGGCGCTCGTTCGACGCGACACAGAGACGATGGTGAACCGGGAAATTTATACTTCTCCAAATTGAAAGCGATAAGCAATTAGTTTTTTCTCGTACCAGCTACGAGTTTGTTTGGTCATAACAATAATGCCACACAGAGTGCCACTGTGTACAAAGATTTTAACGTCGAGTGCTCTGTCGTAAAGTATACTTTGGGCATCAAATCGGCAAAAACATTATTCCATGTCTACACAATAGGATCGGGCACTTGGTATATATATACTCGGTCCGCGGATGAGTTTACGAGAAGTTGAACTTGACGCACGCACGAAATGTTATTATTCAACCTGCGGGTTAAAACAAGCAAAATCTGCGCATCGGCTCTCGACGAGTAAACATACACGGAGAGCAGATGTTGAAGCCCCTTTCAAGCAGCTGCCCAAGGTATCTATATACTAATATGAGTAGAACGTCTCAATCAACACGTCATGCATGTACATGTACTGTGTGCGCCATGCCCATATAAATATATACATCGAATGCGGATTATCTTGCACACGACCACGCCGCGTGAATATGAGGCAAAAAGCCGTACCGTGTGCGCGGTGTAACGGCGACAAAGGAGTGCGGGGCGCGTACTTATGTACACTAGCACCATGGGTTCGACGACGTGATGTATGGCGATCGTCGTCGTGCACGTATAGGGGAAGAGGAAAATTCTCTAGACTGTTTTTTTTTTACCACATAGTATACATTGTACACTTACGTAGATGTATATTGTATATATAATATAATGTGGCCAGGTATGAGCAGGTGCGGGACGCGGCTCTGATAGATGTGTAATATATGGTACGGTGTACAGGAAACGCGAAAAGGTGCGGAGAGAGAAACGGTATAATATGTATATATATATATGCGCTTGAGTGAAACATCAAGGGATAACGTGATAAGCCGATAAGGGTGGTTTTTTTTAACGTGTGGGGGAGGCGTACACAAGCTTTGGCAGAATCTGGTTTTTCATGTGACAAAAGATCAATGCGCAACTATGTAATAACATACGTGTTGGTGTTGGCGGATATGACTTGTTTCTACTTTCGTTGGATTTTCCGAGTGGTCCTCAATGCCACCCCAAAGAGGGGAAATATCGACTCGGTCCTCATTTATCATCAAAGCCACGCACGCACGATGATGCATATGTATACATACTTCGGAACAAAAAATACCAGAAAAATAAGAAAAAAGAAACAAATTGACCCTCCGCTCTGTTCTCTGTAATTAAACGCACACGCGTGCGCGTATAAAAAATCGCGGCAAGACTCGATTAACGAAGAGATAATGGGTGCATATGATGTAAAAGTGAGCAGATTAGCCGAAGCCATTAATCGTTCGGTTTTTACCCAATTACGATAAAAGTTGCGCGCGAGCGCGTGGGTTCGCGTTAATGACGATCGAGCCTTTTCGCTTTAGCGCCTTCCTTCCTTCCTGTCTTTCTTTTTTTTTTTTTTTTTTCCATCCAATATAAAAGAAAAAAAAAGAACCACATCACGCGTCGACTTAATTGCCGGAAAACTTATTACGGGAATTAAAACGCGTTGCGGATGTATTATGATGCATATCTGCCGGGCACGGGGAGGGAAGGAGCGAGGAGTGAAAGAGACATTAAGTCCACAAGGACTGCGGCACGGGGGAGTGTTGAAATATAAATTACAGCGTGTTGGCCTGTAGATTGCGCATCTTGAGTGCTATTTGTTTAAGTTGTTTGTTTTTTCTTTGCTTCTTTTTTTTTTTTTTTTTTCTTTCCTATATATAAGTACCTGCGTTGAGTGAAAAACGTTGTGGAGGAGTATAATGAGTGCATACGCTGCAGTTGGTGCGCGATCAGGATCTCGGATGGTGACGACTTCATTACCAAGACAAAGCGTCTTTTGTTTTTTTTGGGGCCCATTTTGCCGGATTCACCGGTGCAGACCAACTACCTATGTAAGTTGGATTTGAGTTTCCATGGAAATCTACACTCGAGCCGCGATTAATTTGAGAAAAGAAAATAACGAGAACCTTTGAAAGACGAAAGTTTGGCTCGACATCGCAGCGGTTGCCGGCATCACCCGCGTCACACGGAGTTGGCGTACCCACACGAAGAAAAAGCAAAAAAAAAAAATAAAAAAAAATAAAAAAAAAAAGACACGGCACGTATACGGTGTTGCTCGCCGGTGATGGTAATTAAGCGCATACCGCGCAACCCGAAGCGTGACTTTTTAATCTAGGTATACGCAAGTGCATCATATACGTACACACACTGGTTTATACACCGTCGGGGATTATTCGTACCCCACACGCGTGTGCGTGTTTTAAAGAAATGCCACGATTTCGTGCATCCGTGTATACATTAACGTATATGAAAAAAAAAAAAAAAACCTGTCCTTCGACGAGTCGCAAAATGTAGTTTCAAATAAATTGTGCTACGAAACAAAAACATGATTTACCTATACCCATACTCTAGAAACGTGTACTCGGTTGAAAAAAAAAAAAAAAAAAAAAAAACATACCACAAGAGATCACGCGCCAAGTCGATTCAAATTGTCAGAACCAACTTCAGACTGTGTACAATTGGATTGAT
The DNA here is from genome assembly GCF_000648655.2 of Copidosoma floridanum. Next base: position 200,354 of record NW_019379470.1, on the reverse strand, counting down.
TGGCCCTTCCATCGGTATGGTATGCATGTATAAGCGCGACCACCCGCGCAAACGAAGCAAACGATATCACCATGCATGTACCGAGGCATGTACTTCGCCCGACAGCCCCAGTATATAACAACTTAAAATCGCTGCACTATTATAGGTGTATATATATATTGGTATACTTCGATTGGTACACACACACACACACACACACATATATATATATGCATCGGAGGGCACGCTAATGGGCGCATCTATCACACAAAGTCGAAGGCGGAACGGGGCGAAGAGGCCGACGCGTCCCAAGCGGATATACTTAAGGAGGCAAAGGGTAATGAAGTAACGATAGGAGCTGGCGCAATATATATATGCTATATGCTACCGTTCTGCTCTCGCGAGCCAAGGCGAACCGAAGCTGGATGGGAAGGAATGCATCGATAATGAGTAGCTTCGTGAGGTCGCGTCCCCACCCGCTGTTTGACTCTGTATGCTCGAGCTATGCTGTGGTACGACGTTTAATCGGTTATAATATAAATATATGCGCGCCCCGGGAGCCTCTTGGGCCAAGAAAACTTGCTGCTGCGATGTGTGCTTTTTTTTTTCGAGGGATATATACGCGCGAGTAGTTTCAATGAAGCGTCTCCGTCAAGCATACACATGTACCGGGAGTATAGGTACACATCATACACAATCACGCGAAACTGCAACGCTCGGGAGACCCTGCAGACTCTCGCGGCTGCAGTGTTTAGTACATGTATCTACGTGCCCCCGCAGGGGAGGACGCGCAACTTCGAGTCAAGGAAGACGCTTCAAAGGACCCCCTCCGCTTGGTTTTTCTCTTCTGCTTTTATGCTCGGGGAAACTTTACGATGCCCGTGTACACACGAGGGGCACGCTCTATACAAGGAGAGCTTCAACTTCACGAGCCGTGAAAATTTCGTAGAAGAGGTGGGCGTGGCCGTTTTTTCTGTTCATCGGCCTGAGCTGTATTATATAGGAGGGGAGGAGGAGGCTTCGTAAAACGGGCAATTTACGCGCTCGGAAAACCTGTAGCTTGTAATTTTATTGGACGCGGGGGTGGTTTGTCTCGTTTACTCGGATTTTCCCACGCCGCCGGCGATCGACGCTCCAACAATATGGGAAATTTCGATTTTTCATACGTATCTTTTTCCACTGCTCATCCAATGGGATGGGCCATAGAGCCTGCAGATCACTTGGCGTGCGCGAACATAATGTATACGATTTTGGCTGGGGAACAAAGCTCCTTTTTTTATTACTAAAATTGAAATAATTACTTTACAACTACATATTATTTTGAAACAAAAAAATTTGGAAGAAAAAAAAAAGATTAATACAATCACTTTTATATATGTGGATATGTAAGGCATTATTTCATTGCAGGTAATGAAAAAAGCATATTTCAGGAAAAATAATACAAAACATATTTCGAGGTGGAGGTTAATTTCAAAGTATTTAAAAAAAATCTTCGCATAATAATAACAACAATACGCGCTTGAAGTCTCCCGAGTCCACGCCGCACGCGAAAATTCATAAGCATTCAATTACAGACGCGTATCGAGGGTAATCTACTTTATATTCGCAAAAATCCAAAAGACCATTAAAACACATATCACGGGGGGGCCTGTGGCGCGGCTGTAGCCGTGCAAGGAACTTAATTGCATCCCGAAGAGGCGCGCTTCAATTTACAAATAAAACAACAACATCCCGAGGGCGCATTATGCATTTTATGGAGCCCTTCGAGGCGTCCGCGCGAAGCACATCGTATACACGAAAGAGAGAGAGAGTCTCGCGTAATAAAGCACAACCCGAGAGAAAATAAAACGACGCGTTATAGAAGAGCCACGCGGCCGATGCATCGCACGAGTCTTTTACAGTTATCGAACGAATACATATTATATATGTACATATATATATATAAAGAAAGTGCGAGCTTGCAATTAGCGCCGAACCGAGCGTAATGGCGTTCGTTAGTTGTTAACGGCCCTTTAATTGCGCTTGTGGATATTATTTCTTTCTTCTTCTTTTCGTTTTTTTTCTTCGCCTCTCGGCTGCGAGCTAGTGCTAAACGACACTCACCTATCGTCTATGCATGGATACAGATAAATAGATACACGCAATTTGTATAAAATGTAACAATTACCACAGGTTCGTTTGACATTGTGTAACATATAATGCACGTCGATGAATCAAGATGAATAAATATTGTTTAGTGCGAGTCTCTAATTGAGTCAGTCAGTAATTGTACGTATAGGTGAAAATGAGCAACTGATGGGGCTCGGATCGCTTTCTTGGCCTACACGTGACGTGTCGTCAAAGTTTCCTATACAAAAAAACGATAAAAGTTTTCGCAACATCTTTGCAAGTGCAAGAACGAAGCAAAGGTTGAAGGGATCAACCCTCGCTCGCTTCATTCACGACCGCGAAGCTCGATTTGCATCACAATCCCCCCCCCCCCCTTCTCTCTCACTTGAAACCGCAACTTCGAGCGTGTATATTAAATTTACTCGAGTCGGTCCGAGTACACAGAGAGCTCCCCCTTAATTGTGATTGCCGGGCACGTGATGCACTTCCTTTTTTTTTTGTGGGTCGGTCGTATAACTTCCGACCTGGGGTGGATCGTTTTGGCCCACGTAACGATAATGGGTATTACGTGCACGCGTTTCCGTACGTGTGGATTCGTGAAGTTTTTCGAGGTGTACTTCGGGCAAACAGACCGTGTGTGTACTAATAATAAAGTCGTTGATGCTTCAACCAAAGTGTGTTCAGTGCTGCTGGTGGTTGACGTATTTACGTATACCTGTACACATGCCGTCTGGTTTTCCAATCAACAATCGAGTAAACAATTCCATTTTATACCATACTTACGACAAAAGGCCGCTGGATACGAGTTTTGTAAAACAGTTTGGTTCAACTCACCTGAAACAAGCAAAGGAAATCGGATCGTTAGAAATTATGAATTTAGGAAAATAATATGTTTATTATTATAATCAACGTAATCGCAGAATAAATTATATATACATTTGTAATTATAGTTATAGTATATGCTACTATCCTAGAATTGTTACAGATAAATCAACATTCAATTGATGCTTTGGAATCAAACATTGGTCCAAATGTAGAGTTCCACGGCTCAGACGGTTAGAACCTAACGACGGGCTTTGAAATCGAATCTTCTTGACAATAGAAAGACAATTAAGCAAGGCTTCACGGGTTAGAAACGCAAAACTTTGTAAATACATGAATTGTAGAACTCACAGTTTTTTTGTTTGTACAAGACCTTCAAGGTCTACCGACTAAATTCCACGCGTCTATCGTATACACGTAAGACATTTGGTAAAAAATAACTAGAATTTATTTGATTCACGACGATTTTATATTTGGACAACATTAGAAAGTACCTACAGGCATGATGCGATACGAAAAAAATCTCGAGATCTTCGAGACTCTTGGAAGTCTCAAAAATAAGCTCAAAACCTTCTCGCAATTTCAAAAATTTTAGTTTTTTTTTCATCGAGACAGTTTTATCTCGTCTTTAAGTAAGTATCGCACGGGCCTAAAGTATACATCCATGGATATTTTTAAACTTTGAGAAAAAAAAAAAAAAAAAATACAGCGAAAAAAAATTCTCTTCTCGCCCGCTTTAAAATGAATCATCACTACGCTGCGTTCATGAATGAAGACTACGTCAACCGTATACACAAGCTCATTCACGCGTCCCCTCGCACTATATACTATTCCCACCTTTTTTTTGCGTCCGTAAAAACACCGTCCCCCCAACTATACGTGCTGTCGTTCCCATTTCAAGTGGCACATTTCACACACACACGGACGTGCAATAAAGAGCGAAAAACTCGAGAGAAAAATATAAACAAGAGGAAGACAAGCGCGAGCGCGTTAAAATAATTTTTGCGAAAGTTTAAAAAAAGCCAGAAGCTTCCGCTCGTTGACGCGCGTTTACGTCTCTCCATGATGCCTTTCCATCCGCGGACGACGTTTTTTTTTTTTCAAGGGGAGGGGGGAAGCACGAGCTTACAAGCTCACTGCTGCTCTAACCGGCGACTCGTGTCGACTAATTTTAGAGCTGATGTCGCAAGCGACGCATACGCCGCCAACTATGGCGTCTAGGATAAGTGGTAATGGCGTGCGAGAGTTACTGATCGGGATGGTTTGTTTTTTTTTGGAGGGAACGTGTACTTACATGGATTTGTCGAGACGAAAGGAGCGTAACTATATATTGGTGGTGATGATAATGAAGAGGAGAAGAAAGTGGAAGTAAGGAAAACTGAGATACTTTTTTTGACATGTTTCAATGGCAAGTGAAAGCTGTAAGTTACAAGTCGAGAACTTTTGATAAGAGCTCCGAAACTTCAAGTACTTTTATCACTTTCTTTAATTTTAAACATCATGTCTGTCAGTTTTTATTAAAATTTGATGATTTTTATTTTGGTCAAATTGCGAAAAAGTATCCATTGACTACTGAACTCCCGAGGTTTGTTTAATGTAGATAACTTTAATGTATTTCACGTATCGAGGGTTCCTGATGATGTGTGATATTTTTTAAACATTGATATACGACTAGGAAGGACAAAAAAAGGATTAAAGATTGGAGTTGAGCGGTTGAGAAGAAACAATCATCGAAGAAATGGCTGAACCTCAATTCAAATGACCCAATGAGTTTTCAATCGAAAACCATTCCCAGGTAATTTAATCAGCAGTGCCGTTTACTTTCGCAGCAGAACGTATAGCTCATCGAACCGATGACAGCCCGAATAAGAGCGAAAAGCAAGAAATAAAGAAAAATTCATTGTCCCACAAGGGTGGTGGGTTGCTATACCCTCCTTCCTTTTCTTTATCTCTGGAGTTGAGAGACAAGCAGCAAATTGCTAACGCGAGAGACATACCCCGCAAATTTCCCTTGTAAATTGGAATGCCGGGATTCTGGCCAAACGTCCCTTGCTATGGGTATAGGTACCTATTTTCTTTCTTTCTTTTTTTTCTTTTTTCTTTTTTTTTTTCGTGACGATCGGAGCAAGAAGCAGAGCAAGTAATGAACTCGTAACGCCGATGGAGCGATCCTATATACCCACGTTGTTTCATACCGCGTCGTGAGGATTGAGATGGTCAGTGAGTGCACGCGTGGAGTTTACAAACTCCGAGCACATTTACACCCACGGAGAAGAAAACTGGAGCGGAGAAGAGGAGGAAGACGCGAGAGAGCAGCTGAAAAATAGGCCCACGTGGAAAGTAGATCAATGTCGAAAATAGACGGCCGGCTAGGATTTCCGCCGCCCAAGTATTTTCCTCCTCCTTGCGCACGTCTATATTTGTACGAGCGACATTCCGTTCCCTTTTCGTGTACGGTATACAGACGCGTCTGAATATACATACGTGGAAGGAGGAGAGGATGCGTATGGCCGTGTATGACACATCGAAAGACGAGTCGAAAGATATCCTCCACCTACTCGGTTCATCGACCTCTAAAAAGCGAAAGAAAAAGAAAAGCAGATCGAATTGCCCTTACCCCCCCCCCCCCGTACCGCAATCGCCGACTTTGGCGAGGGAAATTGGCCCGATTTTGAAACTAGAGCCGCTAAATCGAAAGAGAATACCACACACGCACTTGGCTTTCTTTTTTTTTCCTCCATGCAGTTGATGTTCCTCTCGTCTTCCCGCGATCTCGACGTTTCTCACTTCCCTGATGCGATGCACCCCCCCCCCCCAGCCCCGTTATTTATACAACGCCTTGTTTACGATTTTCAAAGAATTAATTCAAACGATGTGTATATATCTCTCGCGACAGCAGCTGCAACCAAGTTTCATCTTCTCCCTCTCCTCTCCTTTTTTTGGGTCTACCCCGTGTAACGGAGGGCTACTTAAATCCCGGACTTGGCTATTTTCGTCCTCGTCATTCGTTGCATAAAACCGGCTACAGACGAATTGCAGAAAAAAAAACAAATTTCTTTCCTTTTTTTCAAGACCAAACTGCTTGTCCGGTCGCGGGGGAGGAATCGTGTCTCCAAAAGACGCGAAGCTATACGTTGCTCCAAAGCTTTGGTTTCTCCCTCCCCGAATCAATCCACGAGCCGGAGTTCTTTCCGTCCCGGGCTTATACACAATTTGCGAAACCGAACTTCGAAACAGTCAATTGGTCCCCCTCGGGTCATCGTTGCAACGCGATGTGTGTACACGAGACGTGGATTTATTATGTTGTTCGCGTGTTCCGCTTCCCCGAAGCATCCACAGACACGCGCAACTTCGTCTCGGTCCGCGCCAACGGGGTGTGGAAATTAAGATTGGCGCTTCGAGTGTAGACACGAGGGAAGGGGGGGGGAGAAGGGGGAGTTGGAAGGGGACGGTAATTAAAGGTGGCACGAACGAGGAAAAGGGTGGGGGAGATCTTCAACTTCCTCCCGAAAGAGCGGGAATCCCGCGGCGGAAACGACGTGGCAGCTACAATAACACGTACACCGAGAAAGAACCCCTCCCCCCCCTCTCGTATACCTTCCAAAAAAACCCCGAAAAAACGAGAGAGACAGATAGCGCTGGTTGCAGCACGGAGGATCCTGCAGTCGAGGCCGTTCACCTTTGATCCTCCTCTCGTCGCGGGGCCCAAACAACGGGGTTGAGAGGGTGGGGTGGGGAGAGAAAAAAAAGGGCCCGGGGGCCAGGTGGTGCGCTCTCTCTCTCTCTCTGTTGGACGCCCCTCTATCGTGTTTCTGATCCTTTTGACGCTTGTGCTAGTTGTTGTTGTTGCTGCTGGCGGACACCGGAAGTCCACAGTCTAGACGCTTTTTTTCGTCCGCGTATTGTTACTTTGTAGTACAGTGGAGTTACCCGAAAAAGAAACCTGTTTGGTCTATCATCGGTTTTTGAATGTTCACATACCAGGTACTCACGGTTGTTTTGGGGTGAACGTACAACTTTAATTTAGAGGGGGCAGAGGCCGGGCTGTTTGCGAGCGCAGCAGGAAACGGGCCTATATTTATAATACAGAGATGTGGAATGGGTACAGTGTTGCAGCTGATAGCACTGGTGGGGTAATGTGGTGGTAAATAATTGATAAACGCTGGATATATAGATGACGAGAGGAAAGTGCGATATAAGTGGCTTTACCTTTTTCTCGTCGAGTTAAGCTCCCGTTGGAGCAGGTGATGCGATCGAGGGGGTTTTAAGTGGCTTTTGAAAAATGGATTTAGAAACGCACGTTGCGGGGCGAGGGAAATTCTAAGATCGAGGTTACATAGATTTCACATGGCTGGTAGCTTGTGTTGGTGTGAGCTCGTAATGAATTTCGAGGTGTCAATCCCGAGTGGAGACACGCAAATAAACGCCACTAATGGCTTTGCGTATTTCGAAAGTGTTGAGAGATACGGATGATTTTTTTTTTCTTTTTTTGGACGTAGTTCGATAACTTTCGAGTACGCGCGCGTGCGAGGAAACGGAACATACGCAACAACCAAAACAATGGCAAAACAAAAATCCCGAGTCGCAAGCGAAATGTAATTTTTTCATCATCCCTCGAGAGCGCGCTAATGCGTAGGTACGTATATACGCACTGTATCGCGACACGAATCGCGAAAGTTTCATTTCCTACTATTAGCCTTATTGAGCGAGCAAACCTTTTTTTTTTGTTAAAATTTATTCGCTTTCGAATGCCGCGACGAGCGGCCAATAATTCTCCGATAGCGCGCCAACGTAACGTTTGCTCTCCGTTCATGTGCACTTGCGAGATTCCTTGTTGTGTACCGTTGTAATAATGACCTGGTACGTAAACAACAACAACAACAACAACAACAGGTTTCCGGTAGATTTCGCGATACTCGCTTTGATATTGGCAAACCTATAACGGATTTTTGTTTTCGCGGTAATTGAAAAATGACAAAAATGAAAATGCGTACGGGCTAAACTACGGCGAAATCGTATACGTGTAAGTATCTGAAATATATGTATGTATATGCGCATGGGTTTGCGGTCAGAGCGAAAATCGTAAACACAAACGGCTTCATTTAATTAAACGGGGACATACACGTGCATCGATACAATTTTCAGTTGCAGCTACATCCAATAAGGCGAAATAAATTGTTGCTGGGTCGAATTGCATTTTCGATTTGCGTGGGTATATATTATACTTACCATTGCTTGCACACCTTTAAGTTTCTTGATAACAAATACCGATGTATGAAAAGTTTGCGTGAAATTTTTTGCTTTTAGAATTCTCAACTAGCATAGATAATTGTACATTGATAAATATATTTCCCGTGTATTTTAAACAAAATACGATGTTTTCATTATAATTTATGAACTCGGTGCTTTTTTCTTTTTTTAATTAAGTAAGTAACCCAAAAATGTATCGTAGGCTAAAGGTTTTAAAAATTATTGTGTTTTCAACCTGAATAATTCAAAGATGTGGATGACATGATGTGGGTTATGGTATTTGGGAAGCTTGGGATACAGAGAGATATTACAGTGGTTTGAATCTTGAATATTAAGAGAAAACGGATTTTTAATCTAAAGGGATTAATCTAAAATTTTAGTATGTCCTTAAAGACGCTCCAACGAGTACAATCAACTCAAAAGTTGCTTTCCGTTGCAGCACCCCAAAGCACACGTAGAGCACATACGTTCACATTTCTCGGCTTCGCGCTTTCAATTGAAGTTCTCCCCTGCAGTAACCCCTGACTCTTTCAATAAAGCCATGGCTTCAAATCCAATCCAGAGAAACTCACTGCCAAAAACTACCTTTACGCCCAGCACACCCGTAATCCCTCGCGTAATCCAATAAACAGCATAACAGACTCGATCCTCGGAGCAAAACACAAGGCTCAGCTTGTTAGCTCCAGAAAAAAGAAAAAAAAGAATCCAATCACGTGGATTACGCTACTCGTACTTGCAAAGTATCACATGGACTACAACACCCGGAGGGGCGAAGAAAAAAGGACACTCCTCTCCCTTCCGAAAAAAGAGAGAAGAGGAGCAACATGGCATTTACGTCTACCACGACCAGACCCAACATGCGCTACCTTACCGTAGGTCTCACTGCAATATGTATACACTGCAGTATATACTTATACGTATACAATGTACCACCACATGTTGTACACACACATATATATATATACATATATATATATATATATATATACATACGTGTCTGGACGCGTAACCCGAGCGCAGCAGATGGCACGCATATACATAATACACTGTGGACGTATACATAAATGAACCCAACGTACCTACGTATATTTATATAAGTAAAGCAGCGACGAGGGCAGGACTGTATATATATATATAGCCGCTGGATTCAGGTGCTTGCGCTATACTCGATGACAATGGGCGTCTGTCTGTCCGAGCTAGCCCCCACGTATGCATATAATAACGGGCTGTCCACATTAATTCGCTCCATGGAGCTGCTGCTCTTCGCGTACACACACTCTCATGCTCGCGTATGGAAAGAACAAGCCCTAGGGGTGGTGTATAGGATACCGACCCCCCTCCCTCCCTCCCTCCCTCGTAATCAGCCCGGCAGGAGTACACACATGGAGAGCCAACTTGGGCCAGCCAGCGGTGTATACATGTGATGCAGTGTGAAAGCCTACTCGACCCCTACGATTATCTTTTTTGAGAACAGATGGATATCATCGTGGATTTCAACGCTGAAGCTGGACGGTGCGAGTACTCGAGAGGGATGTGGCGTTACTGTAGCGCTGGTCATTGAACCGGGACGATCGATGGGGTGTTTTTTCGGTGCGATGACTGATTTGACGTCTTTAATTGTTGCTCGAGCCATCCATCGTGGATTATGGTTGGAGTATTCGTGAGGAAGGCACCAAGGGTTTTCTGTTCAGGACAGTGTCTTTTTGATCTGGTCAAACCAACTAAAGACTATTGGTACAAATATCATTTAGTCTACCTGTGTATGTACCTACTGACGCGAAATGGATCCAAACCTTCGTTGTATCCATCATCTGTATCTCTTCTCTTGTCCAACAACGCAGTATATCAATGTTTCAAGCTGCTACATAACAAAAACCAAAGGATCGCGCAATGAGCAAATGACAACCGCAACGCAAAAACACTGTCTATATAGAATACGTTACGCGTGTATACTCTCCATAGCGAGTGAGTCAATAACATGACCATCAATAATCCACGATCGAGCGCGCACTCCATTTACCATAATAATATTATCCCCATACCAGCGCGATATCAAACTCATTTACAAGCCATTGGCTTATCGCGGTTATCGCGTGCCGCATTAGCCGCATACGCTTGCGTTTATATTGTACATATTCATGTACACAACAACCACATGGGCGAGCGTTTTTCCTATCTCTCTCGAAAACTCACGCAATACACGGGGATAATCGTATATACGCGCACGGCCAATAATAAAAATAACAATAATGACAATCGTAAACCATCTCGATATGGATACGGGCTTATCGGAATCGGTGGACAAAAAAAATGATAAAAATAGTTGGCGTCGATTGATATATGCAATAATGACTCGGAATCACGCGATTAGAGCGACAAGTGCGTGATGTGTAAACATATCCCGTGTTGCTTCCTGGTTCTTAACGAGCTTCGTAAGGTACAAGCACGCGATGTGGGTTTACGTGATATTACACGGGGAAGATTGGAGGTGTGGTTGTGTACTCATGATTGGATGTATTGCACATGTATAGCTCTAGTTTTAGACAAACTCGGTGGTGCGAAGGATCAGGAAAGGGGAAAAAATCGACCAAAAGTTTCGACCTCATCTGCAAGAGGCTTTGTTGGCCTTTTAGTCTTTGAAAGACTATAAGAGACTTTAAAGTCATCAAATGTCTTAGATGACTTGATGAATAAGATAGAAATCATTTATTAGACCTTCAAAGTCCTTCGTACACGTTTAGAAACTTTCGAAGACTTCATGTGACAGTAAGTGATTTGAAAGTCCTTTCAAGGCTTTGGCAGTCTTTGAAAGACTTCGAGAAACTTTAAAGTCATCAAAAGTCTCAGATAGCTTCGAAGTTATTCCGCAGACTTTTAAAGTCTTTCGTAAACGTTTAGAGACTCTCAAAGCCTTTATGCTACTTCATTTGAAGTCTTTTAGAGACTTGTATTTTTTTTTTTTTTTCAATGACTTTGAGATTACGTATCGAAGAGGTAAGAATCGAAAGACCCAGATTGATCTCGATCAACTTAGTGTTATTGAACTACCGTATCGATCCGTCGAGCGCTAAGGGGAGCGCGTGACTCTGCAAATCGGTGGTTTCTGGATGTTTTTTCGATCTCTTTTGAATTTTATTTGATTAAACGCCAACTCATCGACTAATGAACAGCAACGAGTACACGATACAATCGACTATTATCTTTGGGACGCGAGAAAAGCAGAGAAAATTATTCTAATACCAAAAGTATAAGAGTCAATGCAACGGAACTCGCGGCGACGAAAAAAAAAGAAAAAAATCAAAGCAGACCCGTGCGCTATTCTAAGCGCGAGAGACACGGGAGCCCTCGTTTGATCAAACAAGCGATTGGGCGGCGACGGAAAAAACAAGAAAACCAACGACAAAAGCCGGCGCAACTTTTCACGGCGCGCCGGCGTACGATCCGACGCATTCGGGCGCGGGCGCGGCGTGCACGTGCACCGCATGGCGCTATATACGCGAGCCAGAATGCGTTACATACGCGCGCGCATCGACATTCCTCGAGTGCCCTCCTTCCCTTGGCCATTAGCTCCTCGATCCACCAGACGAGAACAAAGAGAACCTGCGCCTCTCCACACCTTTGCATCCCGTGCGTGCACTCCGTACACCAAGTGTCCAAACTATATCGAGTTGACACGTAGCTATACCAAAGGATGATGCACTGATTTTTTGGAACCGCACTCATCTGCTGGGATAGCTTCGCAATCAATTCAGGACGCGCCGTAAGAGTTAAGTTATGGGAGATTAAAAATAAATTTTTTTTTCAAGTTCAATTATATCGAGGCGTCGTTAAAAAAAGAATTTATAGAGCCCCCCCCCCTAGTTTCGTGCGTCAATACAAGCACGATGATAATCGAGTGGGGGGCTCAATTAGAAGAACATTTCGCATCAGCCTGTACTTCTTCCCCCCCCCCCAACCTCCTGCTCCTTTGGTTCTTCATTTTTCTTCTGCTGATATTATTATTGATCTCCCGGGTTCGGGATGAAGGAAAAAAAAAAAGTAAGCGATGTATGTATAAAACTACCCGCGCCGAACGAACCACCACCGAGCTACTAGCGCCAAAGGAACAATAAAAAAAAAAGAGACTTGAAGGAATTCGGGGAACAACAGCTATCCGTATGGACTTAAACTTTCGGGTCAACGTCTTCTTTGCATCTCATTTTTTTTTCTCTCCCCTCGCCCCCCCCCCTTCCCCCCACGTCTTGCTAGAACTATACGCGAGTTATACGCCCCCCAATCTCCCTCGGTCCGAGTTACAGTGTTATTAACGGGGCAAAAAAAAAGGAGGAAGGAAGTGTATGGAGTCCGCGTGGAGCTTAAAATTGTTAGCGGACGTGCTTCGAAAGCTAAAAGCCCCCCTCCCCCCTACCTCTCGTGACAATGTATACGCTTCGCCCGAGAGGAAAAGTTTCGGTGAGGTGCGCTTCGAACTGAATATTAATTCCAACCCTCTGTCTGAGTCTCCTGCACGATACGTCGTGCGTTACGGCTTTTGTTTTTACGTCGAACAATAAGATAACTAAAGCTTTATTGAAAAAATTTGTTAAAAAATAACACTTGCTGCGCACACGGAGAAAATATCTCGATGACGTTTTCGCGGAACAACCGAACTAGCAAACATTGAGAAAGTTCCTAAGGTGATTACGCAAATAAAAGCACTTTATACACACATCCACGTAATACTCGTAAATTAATGGCAACTCAACACCCATGCACGGGGCAACACTCAGCAACCACGGGGTTTTTAGTGAGAAAAAGAAAAAAATTTTGTTTTGTATTAATCAAACATTATGTTGTTAACACAATCAAAACTACTACTGATAACAAATGTTATCATGAATCATTATTCCACAATACGTACTAATTGGCAACATAACCTCAAACAGCTTCCGTTCGATTTAATGAAGTAATTGAGAATAATTTCTTGTTAAATCGTAAAGAGAACACGTTGATGAAAACCATTTAATAACTAGATTCTTTAACTTTTGTTTTATATTTCCGTTCCTAAAGCTGCTTCTTCGATATATACAGCCGTTGCGTGGGCGAGAAAGAAGTTGTAGCTTTCCCCCACCACCAACGACAACGTTCTCCCCTCTTCCCATTTTTTCATTGGCGGACGATGGAAAGGGAGCATGAACGGGTTGGGGGGGGGGAGATGAGAGTGTACACAATATTACGTATTTCATCGCTGCTTCAATAAACTCGAAAAGGAGAGACCGCGCGGATTTATTGGCGGCGGCAATATAGCAATTTGCATATGAAGTGAGTGAAATTGCAGACCGCGCGGGGGCCTTTTAATGGATGTTTTTAGAAGTGGAACGGTTGAGAGAGAGAGAGAGGAAAAGGAGCAATATGGAAAGCTATATCCGAGACGACACGTATTAGATTCTGCGTGTATCAACAGGTTGGATGGGAGGAGGGAAAAAAAACAAAAAAAAATCTTTTCGAAAACTGGGGATCTAATTTATGGGAACGAGTTTTGATTTCCCGCAAAGATAGCACTATCGTTTTTCCACGGTTTTATTATTTATTCCGATCCATACGCTACCGATTGTGGGTTTTGTCTGTCTCCCTCTCCGTTTCCCTGAATTACTCGTGGAGCGATCATCTTTTCTCTGTACGCAACTACAGTGACAAATGGTATAGGTAATCCAAAGTTTTGATCTTCCAAACGAAGACTGCAAAAACTACGATGAAAAGAAAACAACGTGTTGCGCAACCACAAACTCGAATTTGGAATCTATTCTGTCTATTCACATAAATCATCGTGCGAACTTTTGAACGAAGAAGGGCCGGTTTGTGGGAGAAGCTATAAATATACATAAACCTATTAGAAGAAGAAGAAGAAGAATGAGAAGAAGAAAAGACGGAGGGAGAAGAGAAGGGTTGAATGTCGATCGCGGCCTTTGCTGGAATTCCGCAAGCGAATGTCGTGGTAAACGTCGGGCTAACGGATTCCGCGCCGAATTTCGGAGAAAACGTCGGGTGCAGTTAGTGGTAGTGCTCAGTCGTCGACGACAACAGCGCCTCGTGCGTCGAATTAATCTGTCTTGCGGAGCTTCTTTAATAAGAGACCCGACGCTGCTGTTCTATATTATACGTGGACATATCACGAGTCTAGGTACAATATTCTCGGCGATGCTCTTGGGTGCGATTTTCATTGGCTTCGATTTCAAAGTTGCTGCACTGTCTGGCGCGCCCTGTATCATACGAACAACAGAATAAATAATTCGACTCGGTGTGAGAGGATATTTTTGACTGACCAAAGAAAAGTATGGAAAAATTGCACATTTCTTTACAAAATATATTTTATTTCAGTTTACTGTACATTTCAATTAGAAGGAAAAAATATTTTATGAAAAACGTCAATACGTAGTGGTTTTGCTTACGCCATAACGAATGAGTCAAAACAACTGTAATCGTAATAATTTATTCTTGTTAATAAATAGTTACGGTCGTTTCAACAACGATACATTCGTAACAGGCGTGACTATCGATAATTTACGATTAGCCGTGAGTGTATATTATATGCTTATAACAAAAAAAAAAATATGTTCAATGCATATAGGATTTAAATTATATATGGATGCAATGTCTTGTTTATTTTTTTCACGAGCGCCAACAAGACATAAAATAATCGTAAATTTATCGAGTGTCCGACATAGTTGTTCAGACGCTTTTATATATATGTATTAAAAGACGGTTACGAGCTATAAAATCGAGTAAGTTAACTTTGCTTGCGAATACAATTTTGGAGCACCGTGTAACGCGTTGACTCTAAAATCAATGAAATTAAACCTACGTCGAATTTTTTTTCTTTCGTTCAACTACAAAAATTCCAATCATCTGTCAAAGAGATTTAAAATTTTGTTTAAAAAAGTCGCCAAACCATTATTGTCTTTTTTTTTCACGAAGTTCGTGAAGTTGAGAAAGGGAGGAAGAAAAAAAACTCCACTCGCCACCCAAACGTTTCATTAACAGTACGGCGCTCAAAATCTCTGGTTACGGCGATTCGTAAAAAAAAAGCACGCCCGCGTTCCCTCCTTCCGCGCGTAAAAAAGTTCAACAAACTTTAGCGTGACATTAACAAATTTGAAAGTAATCGGCTCCACACGCCACTTCGGGCGTACACAGTCAAAACCAACGCCTCCTCGTCTCCGATCCACCACGCACACATAAGCACGCACGTAATATGTAAAATAAAAAGAAAAAAAAAAAAAAGAAAGAAGAAGAAGGCACGTCCCAACCATTAATTTCCAAAGGGCGTCTCTGGCGGTGGAGGGGGCGATCGAGCCCAGATATCTGCGAAGCGCACGCGCTCCGATCCGGTTAAATTTGGAAATTGAGGCGGCGAAGATCGCTTTATAAGAGGCGCGGCGTAGAAGCGGACAAAAAAAAGGAGAACCAGAAAAAAAAAAAAAAAAAAAAAAAAAAAAAAAAAAAAAAAAAAAAAAGGGGGAAGAGAGCCACATCACGAAGTTGCCGCGAATATTGCAGCGCGCGTAGGGCGCCCCCGATGGCGCCCCCCGACCCTTTCCACCGCAAGCCTAATTTTTAAGCTGCCGCTTCTTCTTCTTCTTCTTCTTCTCTCGGTTAGCATAATGCGGGGCTGCCGCCACCATCGCCGCAACGATATGCCATCATCTAACTCCAGTGAGATATACTTATAGGGCCCAAAAGAAGGTGTAATCCGTCCTCGTGGCGAATAGTAATGATGGGCATCTCGGACAAGGGCGCGTTATAAGTACTGGGATCCTAAAAAATGCGCGGGTAATCGAGAGAGCCGATACGTCTCGATCGCCAGATGCACGAAATTGCGGCTCGTCCCCGGCCAACGGATAAGGATTACAACGAGGTGGTGGTATGCGCATAATATGAGGGCAGCCGCTCGAAACTTATCTCCCGTTTTCGGCTTGTTTTTGCGCCCCAATAATTGGCATCGCGGATGCAAGTTTCAAATTGTGCGCAGCCGCCAAGTGATGATGGCGATGATGATGATGATGATGATGATGATGATGATGATGATGGACACACAGGCCCCCGTGATTACCCTAAGGTCGAGCGAGAGCCAATTGTTATTGCGCGGACGCGCGAGAAATGAACATCAGAATCAATCTATCGGACACGCTGTCTTTTTTGTTTCGGGCCGGCCCCCTGTGCATCGCATGCCTTCGTCATTGTTTTTTATTTTGACCAGAAATTAAGTGAGAATGAAGTCCAAACTGTACGGGGGTCGCAAGTGCAACATTAAATGTTTTTTAATGAATACTTAGAAGGATAAGGTTGAGGGGTTTTGTTTTTCCAAGGTAGCAATTATATTTTTGGTTACCCATTGGAATGGAAATAATTGCTTTGGAACATCGATAATTAGCACATAGATGAATGATAGCTTCATGGAAAAACTTCAATGGCAAAAATCAACTTTGATAAGTTTTGCTTTTAAGAAACATCCTGTTTTACTGATGTGTGCTTATTTTACAAAGGGTTTGTTTAGTGGATATTTAATTCTGCTACTATCATAAAAAAAAAAAAAAAAACTTCAATATAATTCTGTACTAACTTGAGTGATACACCTCATAAAATAAGATGGTTCGGTTTAATTGACCCGAATTTTATTAATTCTAGTCATTTTGAGACTCACAACGATTGAAAACATAGAAAAAAGTGTCAAAATAGATTAATAAACAGAAAAGGAACGATTGGGTTTGTTTTTTGTGAAGTTAAAGTATGCGGACAATTCAATCGTCACTGAGGTGCGACGGATGAGTCATCCCAAAAAGAATGAAGTGTTCCATACTTCGTAGATAGGAATTCATCGATTTCTCTTCTCTGTTAATTGTAGGTATTTTTCACCACACACACCAAAGATGAGGATGTCAAGTGTAAATATATACGTGCGTGTGGAAAAACGCAATTGCGTGGGCGGTGAGAAAGAAGTAACCAGGAGAGCCTACTACCATTACCACCACCGACGTTGAAAAGAAAAAAGAGACACTGGCTCCTCGGGACGACATTCCAGAGCGTAAAATGCCTGCTGACCTTTCTGCTGCTGCTGTTTCGGCAGCCGTACGCTTCTCTTCGTCTCTTTTGTCTTTTCTCCTCTTTTTTTTCCACGCCAGTCTTCGGGGTAGTCAACTTCCTTCGCATTCTTCGCTCCATCAAACTTCATCACATCGTATTCTTCCCCCACTCATCGGTCTCTCTTCGTGGGTCATTGGTATTGGTTTTTTTTTTCTTATCAACTCGTTTTTAGACTTCAGCGACTAAACTTTTGACGAAGAGATTTTTTTTTCATGTATGTGGGTGTACTTTTGTATTTGCTCGTACTTGGTTGAATAGGCAAAGACGATGAGTCCCAGATTTCGATTTGCCAAGTCACTGATTGGCACATCAGAGACTATTTACGTTTAACTCCACGCGGGTCGTGCATAGTGAAACTGTCTGGATGCGTTGGCATCAATACAAAGTTATATCTCCATTCGATAAAACTTTTTCTGCTATCCTTCTCTTCTTCCAAACCAAGGCTTATTTTTTTGACCGTCTACTAAGAAAAATAGCCGTCCAAACTAGTAGAATTCTGGATAACCATTGGGTGATATGCACGCAAGAATAGTTTTAGCGAATGTGTTCGAGTGTTCTCTTTGAAACATCATTTTTTTTGGAAGCAATAGTAATACCCACTCATTCTCTTTCTCTCTCTCTATCATTATCTGTCCGAAATGTCAGGACAAACGAAGATTTGTTGTGTGTGCAGAAACAGACTAATTATTGCTTCATCTTCTCTACCTTTCCAAATTTACTTCAACTTCAGAGTTAGATATACTTTTGAGTATTTTATCTTCTCTCGATGATGAACAGAGTATTGAGATGTTACGAACCTAAATCTAACATCTGCATTCGTAGAAATGATATTGTAATTATGAAATTCTACTTCGTGGACAATGAGAATCATTCAGTTTGTCGGGGCTAAAACAAGAACCAGTTCTAAACACCAATTTTGGTGCTGATCTACATGTCACGACAAACAGACAAATGTTGTAGTCACCCGACCAGTGCAGCACACCAACTCACACAGTCTTAAGGTAGTTTTCAATGGCCATATGAGTTACTGATGGTGGCAGTCGTCCTGGTGCATTGTACATGGGGGAGATCTTTTCACCGAACTGAATTAATTGAAGGGCCTATTAGGCACACAGAGGAGAAAGAAAAGGGAGACAGGATAGGCGTTTTTTAATGATCAAAAAAGATCCGGACCCACCTAGCTCCGGGACTACATACGCATTTTTAATGTTCCCATGACTTGTTTCTATGCTTTCTCGTGTGCACTGTTAAATTTCCGTTTGGAAAACTGTTTGTTTGAATGAAAAAGATAATTGAAGAGCAGATTTTTATGTGCACGAGTGTTTAAGTAACTTCAAATAAAAGATGCTTTACATTAAAGTTGGACAACACGTGATAAAATTAATCCAGATGAGTTGAGTAAATCCTTTTGGCGTGCTAATTTATAATATACGTCTAATTTTGATGACAATGACACAAAAATGAATGTAAACAAAAGCTCAAAAATAAGTAAAATGACACAGCAGTTTTTTATTTATTGTATTTTAGGTTTGAAAAAAAAAATTAATACCAGTAGACAGGCAGTCACTAGAATTTAATACCCTATAGTTGGCGTTCAATGGTTCAGAAAGTCGTAAATATCACAGCTCTTGAAGGTTCGAGACCTACAGGAAACATTAGCTTTAAAAAGAAAAAAAAAAATGACGGGTAACACCTCTCTCGAATTAGCGAGGACGAAACTGTTATCCACGAAATTACGAGGCATTACAAGGCTTCAAATCAGCGAGAGCATAACTGTCGCTCGTAAAACGAAGTGAAGACCGTTTTACAACCGTTTTACTTGTGCTTCACGCCAACTTCTTTATCTCTTATTATCTACTTGAAGTGAACAGGAGCATGTGATCACTCAATAGTTATATAAATTCAATGAACGCACACATATAAATTATATCCCAATGTGAAGTTAAAATTGATACTTTTATGATGTTCTGACAATGATGTATTTTACTAACAATAAAGTTACGGATGTTTGAGTTACAAGTGTGACGCTGATAAGTTTGTGAGACCCTTACGTACTGAAAAACCAAGATTAAAAGGTGGTCAGAACGGAAGAACTCATCATGACATTTCTGGATTTAATAAATTTACAATCTCAAATACAATTTATACATTGTTTAAAGAACTAGGTGGTACATATTTTAAATTTACTTGTAAGATGTAATTTGAAGTGATGATGATCAAGGATACAATCACTGATTTGAACATGAAAAATGTACTATATCGACGGGGTTTGATGATTACTTGAAGTACCGTGAACAACTCGAAAGTTGAAATAGGTTCAAGATAAGAGACAAAAGAAAAGAACAGAGCTATAACAGCTATAACAGCTATTCGTTACACATCCTAATTTCTAACCCTCCATCAATAATTTGAAGTTCCGTCGAGTATACGTATGTACACGCTTCGCAGCCTTCACACCCACACTACGATCTCAACCATGAAAGTATAAATCATCTCTCACAGAGAGTAGATTGAGGCAGGGTCTGAGCTTCCCTCTCGCTTCAACCGAAAATTAATCTTCCTCATTCGCGCGCTCACTTACGTAGCCACAAGGAAGGGGGCTGCGTTCCACGTAAGAGACCGCTTCATGCCACGGAGCCAAAAGGAACAAACGAAGTTCAAGCAATGTCTTGAGGCTGTTGCGGGTCTGCTCTCTCCTACCCGATTTTCTTCCCCTCTCCCATCCACCGCACGTCTTCCCCGTACTTTTTCTCCCACTTTCAACTTCGTGGCAAGCATTCCTTTACTTCTCCCCCCCCCCTTCCTCTGCTTGTCCACTTACTTTGCTTCACCACACTAGATAATAGTTTTAGTAGGCGGTAGCTTCATGCATGCCAGAGAAGGGCGCAGAGGGGACAGACCGCTACGGGCTTCTTTTTTTTCCCTCTCCTCCTCGCATCTCCTTTTTTTCTTCTTCTTAGCCTCAAGCAGCTCCTCGGTGTTTATGCATCAGCTCTGTCTTTCTTCCTCTTATTATCGTACTTCAACTTCCCCTTTCCAGCTCTTTTTTGATCCTTTTCTCGCACTTCTTATGTTACTTTGCAGGTAACTCAAACCTCTTTCAGTGCCATCTCCCGCCGCTCTGCGCAGGCCTGTGTACGACGGCTTACCGTATATTCGCCATCGATGAACAAGGGAAGGTGAAGTAGGTATAAAAAAAAGGCTGATGCTCTGCATTGCTTTTCTTTTCTCTCTTTCCCTTAGCAGATGCACTAGTCACCCAAGGTAAATTGTTACAGCGACGGCGGCGGTAAATGTCTTAGCTTCCTCTTCGAAGTTCAGTGACTCCCCTCTCTTTTGTCAATTTATGCCCTCTCAACTCGCGCGCGCGCACACGCACAAGGGCGATGTATACTAAATGCATCCAAATTTACATATATCGCCGCGAAATTATGAGCAATGGCTCTCAACATTATATGGAAGTTATTTCATTGGGCTCGTAAACACCATAAACTTGCTCCTGAGTAGTGAAGTACGAGCGAGCGGGTGCTTATAAACGAGCCATGTGTGTACGTAGGATCGAAGTTCATATCCTTTCACTTGCATGCTTTTTTCGTATATATACATATACGTATTCGCGAAGGGGACACGTTATTTGCCTTTTTTCCATGTCCGTTCGTCATGTGCTTCGTGCGTATGTATTTTTATAATGGGTACCTGTATATATATGTACACTTAAGACGCGAGTATAACCATGAATTGCCTCGAAGGGAAATGTAAATGGAGACTTCCCCATTGCTCATCGGTTGTAAGTCTCTTTATTTCACCTATGCTAGAACAAAAGTTGCGGAAGATCGAAGTTCACAGTGCCTACAGTATTTACGGGAATGCGGATTTTCGCGAATCCCATTTATGTGAAGTTTATATTAGGCTGAGAGATAAATTTGAAGTTTGAATAACACTGGCACAAAGTTACTACAAATCACTATGAATTTTTATACATTTTTTAAAACTGTACGTATCATAAAATTCCTATAAACATATGAATTCACAAAGATTCAGAACTAGATAAAGTGTTCCAGTAGAACTTCATATGAAGTTAGTGCAAATATAAATGTAATAGTGTAACACCTTTAACATGGTTTGAAGTTTTCATTGCAGTACTTTATATTAAACTCGTGTGATTACAAAACCTTGTAACAACTTCAATGTTGTTTAAAGTTTTTGCTTCAATACTTCAAGTTAATTTGAGTACATAAACTTAACATATAACTTTGCAACAGCTTTAACATTGTGTGAAGTTTTCCGTCAGAACTTCCCTGAAAGTTAGTTTGGACGCCTATCTTTGTAACAACTTCATTGATAAAAAACTTTGGAAAAGTAGTAGGCCATTTTTAAACTAAAAATATACAAATAAAAAATTCTTCAAGGAATTACGTGAAACATACAAAAAGTAGAAGGTTAATTTCATCGAAGATATGTACAGGAAGGGTTCTCATTCGTTTTTGCGAAAAACCTGAACTAAGATTTTTTTTCGTAGATTCTTTCGTGCAACACTGGCTATTACCAACACGGCAATTATAGACAATTTGAAATATAAAACAATTAAAAAAAACGTCCTGTAGACCGCGAGCATATCCACCAACGCCTTCGGTCTCTCGCCCTCCTCCACACGCTCCGTATTATCTCAGTCATCTTCCGTCACCTTTTCTCTTATTTTCTCTCTGCATTCTTTGCTGCTCCCCTCCTTTTCCACTTCGCAAAGCATATACTTGTTCTCCGACTTTCAACTTCTACTTCTTATTTTCTCCCATCCTCCTTCGGATTTCGTGCCACTTCGGTCACTTGTATTGGCCGCTTCAAGGTGGGGTACAAAAAAAAGAGGAAGAGTCTCAGCCAATAAGATAAGGAGTGCAGCGGCTCGCGTTATGGGGAATCAGAGTGGCGGGTGATATCACACGGTAAAAAGATACGCATACCCCTCGGATGAAGTTGCCGACTGATTACTGGATATCTCGTTCGTTTACTGGAAAGACTACAATAATGGGCGCGGCGGAAACTATGTAGTGGCGAGAGTTTATCCGGATTTGCTCGATAGGTGGTTGAGCATCTTGTTCCCGGGCATTTTTACAAAATACGTGAGCAGGTTATTGATAAAAATTAAAAGTGCTGAGAGGAATGATATCCTTATCGAGTGGTGTGTTTAGCTCTATTGCTGACCAATTTACAGGGAATTTCACATGAACAAAACTATATTGCTTTACATTTTGTTCTTTCAAACGTTTTTGAAAAAAAAAAAATTTTAACTCACAGCAAAAACTACTTCTATACTACGGTAAACATCACTGTAACCTGAAATGAAATGTATAGTAACTGTCGCTGCACCTAGATCTTCCGACATCGTGTTATACGGCTGGATTTCCGAGCCAGGTGTATACTTACATAAAAAAGAATAAAAGAATAAGACGAACAAGTTACGAACAAAAAAGGGAGATGTACAAAAGCCGGGAACGAGTATGCAAAAAAGAGGGTACAACCATAGACGTCTGATCGCTTCTTCTAGGACGTACTTCGTAGACTCCCCCTGAGTCGGATAAACTACCCAATGGGTGTACTGCGAGGATCTTGACGTCTGTTTGTATATATACAAAAGCAAAGTAGCTGTCAGACAGATACGCTATTGTGAAGTGAACGTGATGTGTGCTTCGGCTACTCGCATTTAGCCCTCGCCGTAAAGAAGCTGAAAAACATTCCAACCGAGAGAAGATAAGGAAATATTGCAGAGAGCCGAGCTGTCCAGTGATACGGGATTTTTATGGGTACACGCGCGTGACTAGGTTGGGAGTTTTGTCGAGGAAAAAAGAGGAGCTTTTGTTGTCGAAGATGTGCCCGTAATATGTAGAGGAGGGTATAAACGGGGCTAGTGGTCGTTGGTTCAATGGGTATGCACTATGGGCAGTACCTACAATAGAATAATATCGTGGTACTTTGCGGCACTTCGAATAATCCCTTTCATAAAAAGTTTGATTCCGTATGAAGTTATAGTTTCAGGAATTTCAATGATATTTGTACGGTTAAGTTTTGTAAAAAATTTTGTATTTACGTGAATTTCACATCAACAAAACCTTTTATTTGTAATAGGTTATCATATATTGTAAATGACCAAGTGAAAGTGTGAAATCGATTGTGACATACATGGATCCATCAACCCTGGCATTAATTCGTTTCTTACGTAGTAGAACACCACATTCGCCGCATTGTTCTGTACCTTGAATGGGTAACAGTTCAGCGATAATGGCCAACTTCCTCTGGGCTTCAGTTTTTACGACCACTTCGCGCTTTGATATACTCCAGTAATTCATTATACATAGTCGTACGCTGATACACGTTCAACTAGCTTGTCTCCAGCCGGCATATAATTTTACTCCAACTACCACACTTTTTCATTACACTTCACTTGTATGTATGGGTATGGACTTCGCGTGTCGCTACGAGCAATTAAACCTTCATAAATAACCTTTTTTTTTCAAAGATCCCATAAATGATTCCTCTATAGTTGTTTTATTCTGTACTAATGTGTATTTAACAGTGAGTCTGTTTTCCAGAGTCCAGTAGGGTACTGCTTATTTATACTACTCCTACTGATGATTTATATATCATGAAGCAAAACAAAGTCCAAAACTGGTGGCGTGAAAAACAACAACAATCCAAGGCCAACGGCAAGGGCAGGCCTACATAGTTCTCACTGGTGGTGCAATGAACACAGAAAAGGTCCTTACCCACTCTGTTTTATCAAGCCTTTCACTTTTATGGCATGTAATTTATTTCACTTGGGAAACAAAGAGAGCACAAGACAAATTTGAAATGCTCCAGTGGCAGCAGTGGTGATGGTAACTAGAGACCGAAGGCGAGGTGCGAAGAAACTACAAGCTAAAACGCTGGGGATGATGGGGTCAGCTTTTGTGATCGCAAATAGCTGCCACTCGGGCGAGAAATGGAAGTAGAGGAAGGAGGGGAAGAACAGTGAAGTTTTGATTCCGACAGAGCGAGATTGTTGTGCGAGACCGGCAACCACACGTCTGTAATTATTTTGAACGGAAAATTAAAACAAGTTGATAATTTTCTGCATAGAAGGGAGAAAAAGAAGAAAACTTCTGCATACGACTATACTTTTAATACTTTTACCCGAGCTTTTACCACTTATAATGGAGGGCTTCTGACCGTGTGTTTTTCTTTATGTTAGTGGGGAACGATTCCCATCGTGAAGCTCGCCACGTAATATGCGCGTCTGAAATACCGAGTCGATAGCTAATACACCTGGGCATCGAAAACTTCACAGAGGCGGCAGAAACCGGATCTTGTTAACAAAGAGAGGGGGAACGCTCAACTCGCTGATGTCAGTGGTATCCGTAAAATGCAACATTTTATGGTACGATCCCGCGTGAAGCCAAAGAGTTACGATTAATAGGTTTTTTCAGCAGAGAATTGGGCATCGTGTGCCATTATTTTCTCTCCAATCTATTTTGAAAGCTGGTGCGGCGGGATAAGCTACATTAATTGGTGATTTAAAAAAATCGGTGATGCAGCTCCGTCGTGCCATTGGTTTTTTTGTTGTGGTCTGCGTTTCAGTATGACGACCATGCAGCGAAGTACATCGTTCGGGGGAACAAGACCCGAGCAGTCGTAATTTCGAGCGGACCATGGGCTTCATTCGTGGAAGGTTGATGACTTTAGGAGTATCGTTTTTTCCCGTAAGTTCCAGAACTTGAAGCCTATTGCTGTCATATTCCACATACCGATCCAAGGTACGGTAGGGCTATCCCGTATTTGATATAAATGGCGCAAACAGAAGGTATGGGTAGAGATGAAGTAGACGTCTCCAACCGGCACCATTTTCCAACGAAAGCAGCGCCCTTATCGCCAACTGGATATGTTTTTTCCGGGAAAATGCAACAGAGCCCTGTTCGCAATAATTAATTCTCTGTAACCAGAGAAACTTCACCGGGGTCTCCAGCTGCTAACAAAACAACACGAATGCTCTCTCTCTCTCTTATCACCACAGTAGTGTGCACACAATATCGCATTCTCTTTGTCACGTACTTTCTTCTCGCTGCATATCTCACAACAACAACAACAAAACGGCGTACACGCGACCATTTGCATGTTAACACTTCGGATGGAAGTTGAAGTTCCAACGTTAGTGCTGTTGTTATTTGCAGACGTATTGTCCAGCTCGTCGTTGTGATAACTCTCGAGCTTCGCTGGGGCGAAAAACTTGGAAATTTATGCTAGGCCCGTCGCAAACATTGAACAGGTGAAGAGGAGCGACTAAAATGCTACGAAAATAGCATCTCGTCCGCGAAGTGTATCAAAGCGCGCGTACCCTCGTTGTTTGTGCAACGCATGAAGCGAGAACGCGATGAATACGAAGTGCGATTATACATCGCAAAGTGTATCATATTGTTTGTACTTCGTTGGGAAAATAATAAAGAAAAGTCCAGGCGATTTACGATTACGCTGTTAATTATAACGCAATTATCAATTAATGAATATACACGTCTCTCAACTTTGACCTACGAACAAACCGGTTACGAAGTATAAACAAACAGGGAACTCAATAGTCGCGTATGTATTCGTGAGCTCGAGGCTCGATCGTGAGGGGGAAAAAAAAATCGTGACAAAAACTTGGGAATTTTCCACCTTCGCAGCGATATTTTAAACATGAAAAAGCCGGTTTTGGTACTTGTTGAAAGAGATATACATCACGCTTTAATAAGCTTTAATTGGCGTGCACAAAGAGAACTTTCTTAAAGAAAGCGAAAGGCAGGGGTGGAGGCATACCGCAGTTCCCTTTTTTGTGCGAAGCACAATTGTAGAACCATGTAAATTGCACCGAGAGGAACACTTCACGTGCACTCAAGGTGAAAGGAAGGCCGTACCAATGGAGCTCTCTCGCAATAACACTGAAGTTGCTTCCTCCAGTTTTTTTCCCTCCTTTTCTTCACAATCCATAAATTTATTTATGTCTCGCTCTCTCTCTCTCTCTCTCTCTCTCTCTTCATTTCAATGCGCAATAACTCATCCGCGGGCAATAATTTGAGGCGTACTAAAAGACCGATTTCTCCTCCTTCGCTTCCTCCCTCCTCTTTGGCTTATCTCTGCAACGTATGCAGGTAAATTATCTCGCTGCTGTTGCAGATCTTCTAGCAGAACAGAGGAGAGCCAGAGCTTTTCCACTTGTTCGATAAGTGGAATTGAGTCTCGACAATGTGCGCACCTGTAGTTGGGGACAAGGTAATCATTACCCAAAGGACTTACTCCATTGGAAGGAATAAGCGATCGAATCACTCGGGAGTCAACTCCTCCTTTTCTTCTAAGAAAGTCATGACCGATCGCTCATGAAAGATCATTCCGTGTGCGATAAGGTCAAACAGATGACTCCACTCTTGGCTGTATGTACGCGTGTTGACGCTTTTGTCATTCCAGCTCGTTGGATTGAGATATCTTTGCATTTGTTTTCAATGCTTCACGCGTGCGAGGAAAAGGGGGATAATAATCATGGTGCTCGGGCAAATGAATTTTCAACATAGATATAAATTGCTTGGATTCGCCATCGATTAATTTATTGTAGGGCGATGAAGCACCTCCCGGAGACCTTCGTCGAGGATGAACTTCAGGATAATAATCGAAGTAATCGGATAGGCGTTCGCAGGAAAAAGTTAAATTGCTCGGATGAAGATGCAATTAATACGAGGAGACTATCTGAGCTTTTTGCCGCGCGTAAATAACCATCTGAGGCAAGGTGATGGAATATTTTTGCGCGTCACGTTGGATCCTCGAGTATAATCGGTGTGGTGTATGTACTTTACGAAGTGCAAGAGAAACTGCGAATAAGAGAGATGCAAATGTACGTACTCTCGCGAAGTTGTGGGGGAAGTGCGAGAACGAAGTTCTTAGAATTGTACGACGGAGATGCACGGCTTTATTCTGCAGTTGCTGTGTGACGTTCATATTCTATTGTATTGATTCATGACTGTTCAAACCATTTATCACTGACTAGGAATATTTTATTTTTTAATGTTCAGTGGGTGGTCATATTAATAGTATATGGTGTTGGTTCGGAGTACGTTGATAAAATATGTAAATTTAAACTAAAATAGTCACGTCAGTAGGTCTATCCTGAGACAAAAGTATATCATTCATCAATATTGTGTGATAGTGGGACTTTGCAGAATCACGTGAAGTTTGTACGGATGTATACATTTTTCAGATCAACATGAAGTTTCACTTTAATTTTTCAAATGGAATTTGTACGAACGTATTAAAAGATTTAACGTCAGGAAAAGTGTTGCAGAAATTCACCATTTGATATTTAATTTTTTACATGAGTATGGTATGGCTTCGTTGAAAGAGAATACTCTTCATTTTAATACTCCATATTAATCCTCACAAGTCTTTAAAACTTTTTTTGTCCAGTACTTAATAATAATATAGAGTATCAGCAACATACAACTTCGGGACAGCAATATCGATACTATTAAATTATCATAACAATTATTATTAATATTATAATGTTTGTTAAAAATTATAAATAACTTAACGTTGCATAAGTACATATTGGATTATTTTATTAACATTGTAAACAGTAGGTATTCATTAAATTGTGACTTGATATTATGTTTTGCCTTGATGCGATAACATTGGTGAGTAAAAGCACTACTACGGAATAAAAAAACATCACAGGATCGCCATCTAAGAAAATAAACAGCCTTGAACGACTCCGACACGTGTTGGTACCCTGCGCAGTAGTCATCGTTGTCATCGACGTCTTCATCACGACGCGGACGTCCAGCGCGAAAGGCGAGGAGAGGAATTACAGGGGCCAGACGCTTTTCTCTCGTTACCTCTTACTCTTGGGCCAAGAGAGAAAATAATATACGAGGTGGTGAGCAAATGAGTTTTCAGAAAGATACAACGTGCTACATTTACTTGGCGTCCGAGATTATTTCATATTTTCGTTGTCTCTTGTTTCTGTTGTTTGTTTTTCTTGCTGACCGACTTGGAGTACGGACTACAGCGAGAGACACGTGTCGGCTTCTGCATACCCAAAATTGTTTCGCAGTTTAAATTCATCCCTCCCTCCTATCTTTATATGTATTATGATGAATTTTTAATCTATATCTTAATCGTCTGATTTATGTGTGTACATTATAAACTTATGGGTGAAATTTTTTCTTGTTCTGAGGAGAGAAACATTTAGTAATAGTTAGATTAGTAGTGTGTATATATATATATATATATATATATATATATATTCATTTCAGCGTGATAATCATGTCATCTTGATGATATGAATGAAGATTATTTTCGAAATTTTATGTTATGATGTATTGGGACCTCTAAAATTATAAACGAGTTATTTTTATCAACCAAACAATAGCATAATCGTGAAGAAAAAATCTGTGTCAGAAAAACATGTTACATCACTAGTTCTGAAAAATTTTTTAATAGATTGAGAAAACGTGTCAACTGGAGACCACAATTTGTGAATTTTACGAGCTTCTTTTTTTTAACCGTAAGATTTTTTTAGGTACGTATTAAGAGCGGTCGTTAATTTTTAAAAGTAATTACACCGCCAATGGAAATAACGATGAGATCTTGGTAAATTAATGCACTAGGGTTCGTAACAAGCAAAATAATATTTTTTATAGTCTTGATACTTTGAAATGGATATTTTTAATTATATGGATACTCAATATGTTCTAATTACCATATCATACAAAATAATGATGAACTTTCAACGGTATTTTTTTGTGTATTACAAGTTATATTTTTACATGAGTGTCGGAAGGAAGATAAATGATGCTACGCATTAATAAAGCGAGGGATGTAACTATCTTGAGGTAATCATTTTTTTAACAGCTACAAATTAATTTTAAAAAATTTTTTATTAGTAGTTACTAGTATTTTAATAGGTTTTAATTTTTTTTTCTGTATCAACACAATCGTAAAAGATAACAACAAACAAAGTTTAATATATTACTGTGCATCACGGATCGTAAATATAAAAATTGATACTGTCCTCGCACAAAGTCAAGGTTTATGGAACCACAAGAGCAATTTGATAAGAGCTTTCCATTCTATTTTTCTTTCGCTTGTTTTTTTATTTTTTTTATTTGATGCGGTAAGTCATAAAATAAACCCTGACAATGACCTAGATAACTGAAAGAAGAGTTTTTTCAAAGCTAGGGCAAGAGTCTCAAACATAATTGCATATGAATTTGGGTGGCCTTGATTTTTCGGTTGCCCAAACAATAAAAAAACACATGGAAATGTATGTTACTTTTAATAATTTTCATTTTTTAATACTGATAAAATTTTTATTAATCAAAACAAAAGAAACTGAGAGGTTCATCGAAAAATTCAAAAAATATATATTACTTAGTCCAACACGAAACATTATTTAAACTATTGAAAATAATTTTCCTTGTTATTATCTTTTATAAGCAATCGGGAAGAAAAAAAAAAAAATCGAATCAATAAATGACCAGAGCACAACTCTCGCAAACATCGGGTAAATTCCTTATCGCTCGGGTTGTCAGTGGATTACTCACCTGTGCATGTTCCATGTCGCGTCGTTGGGCACGTATTTATATTTGCTTTTGTATTTTTATACCAAATCCCCCTAATCGTGTATCAAAAAGCCAAGAGAACCAAACGTCAGTCGATTTCGTCACGTAGATATGATCTGTGACAAAAAAAAAAAAAAAAAAAAAAAAAAAAAAAAAAAAAAAACCCTAAAGTGACGTGAAAAAGTGTACATACAACTAGACGATCGCAGTATCATTCGACACTTTTGTGAGTGTGTGTGCACATGCCCGTGGTAATTCCTCGTCATTGTAAACGGAGCTTATCGCTCTCGTATACCCGATTACTTCCTCCTCGTTTTTCGTGAAAGCATACGCGCATTCACGTCCAGTGTTGTATATTTATATTTGACATGCTTGTCGTTTAGGAATTTTTTTTGCTCTTTTTACCTGACTGCACTTTTTTTTCACTTGTTTCGAAGAAAAATCCAATATTTTTATCAACTCGTTTAATTTTTAAGATGTTAGTTATCAATAAATCAGTGTTACACATATTTTATGCAAAATAATATTATGTATGTGGTGTGATATATTATATTATTATATTGTATTAAAATTAATAATTTTTCCAATTGTATTAAAAGTAAATTTAAAAATAATCTTTCGAATGTTAATTATGCGTGCAAAAAAACAAGCCCGATCGAGAAGATTAATGAACGGACGGGTGAAAATATGATGCGTTGATTTATAAGATTTCCCTACTAACGAATGGGTAATTTAATTGCTGAATTCAAACAAATAATGTTCTTGAATACCCACACCAGAGCTCGCTCTTTTATTTTTGTAAAACAAAAAAAAACGAAAAACTATATACACATTTTCATGCACGGATTAAGCGTACAACAAAAAATAAGTAGATAATTGACGCTCCAGTGAGATTTAATTATCTTCGGAACGTGCAATTTTTATCTCGCTCTCCTTTCTGCAGCGTATTTTTTTCAATTTTTTCTTCATAATTTCGAAAAGTTGGCGCGCTTATTTGCCTACACACTTGTCAGTGAGTTAATGCGAAAATAAAAATTTCGAGATTGACGAGTTTCGCGTCGAGTGCGGCGCCGCGCAGTTATTAAGTAAATTGATTACTTCGTTTTTTCATTTTCATTGGCGAAATAACACAATTTTTCTTAATAGTATTTTTAGGAAGGTGTAATTCGCGTGCTTGTAAAAAATTTATAATTAAGCATCACAAGTAATTGTTTTTTAAATTTATTCTGTTATAAAAAAAAAAAAAAATTACTATCGTCCCAGCGATGATAATCACGCATCAGCAGCTTGCGAGGATGAATTTTTAATTTTTCACAGCTCCGAACAATAAAGTGCAAAAAAATAAATCTCATTAGTTACGCTCTGAAACTGCTAATTCCGTGTACTGCAGTGAATTTTTTAAAAATTATTCCTGAACCTTAAAAAAAAAGGATATGCCCTAATGAAAAGGTAATCACCACTTGTTTTTTAATTCAAAATTTTTTTAGCGGTCAGAGACAAGAGCACGGATAATTTTTCAATTATTTTGATATATTAACTACTCTATGCTTAACGTGTTATGACCTATACTTATGCTGAAAAGTAGTTTTTTCAAGTAATATTCTTAACACAGTGCATATCAAAATTTTTTTCAGCACAGAAAATTTAGGAAAAATACCACCCAAAAATTGAATAAAGTATTTAAGTAAATTACATCAAATTTCGATATCTAAAATGTTTTTCACGTATCTGCCAGAAAAAAATTTTTTCTTAATATTATAAAGTAAATAGTGATAAATAAAGAATTAAAAAAAAAAAAAATATGTGTGTAAATTATTGAAGAAAAAAAAATTTTTTTCCAAAGCGTTTGAAATCTGATGAAATATTTATATTAAAGTCTAACAATAGAGAAAACGACCTGCAAAAGACAAATGGGAAAAAATCGAATGGGTGCGTATATTATACCTTTACTTTACTCGCTACATCGAAGCCTCACACTTCTCCTTTTCTTGCCTAACTTACACGCGCAAAATCTATATTATACATTTATGGTTTTTGTATATAACTTGCCGTAAACAACTTTTAATGACTTCATTTTCCGACGCAATAGAAATACAATGAGTAAAAAAAGACTTACCTCGCGTCGTAATATTTTTAGTCGTCACCGGGGGATCCTCAGTCACAGCCTTGTTGAGCGCCTTGTGAAAACTAGCGCTCACCGGGCCCAGACTCAGCATCAGCAGGAGCAACGCGACCACGATTCCCCTTTGAAACGACCACCACCTGCTCCTCGCCGTCGTCGTACCGTCACCACCCCCGCGTCCGGGTCTCCATCTGACGACACTGGCAGCACAGCCAAGCCTCTCCCCGTTGTCATCGTCCTTATTACCACCACCGCTTCCACAACGACACCTCGTGGCACCGCAACTACCACCGCTGTGCACAAAAGTCCTCTGTTGCAGCTGTCGCGCACGATCACCGTCGCAACAGCCGCAAAAACACCGCGAGTTGTCCCGCACTACCCCCCCACCGTCGAGGCACCGATGCCTCTGTTCTTCCCCTTTGGGACGACGCCCTGGATTATCGTCCGGACACCGCGAGCGACGGCACTCACCGCACGCGTCCACCGGCTTTGAGGTCATCGCGATAGATTCGCCGTCAGTGGCGCGCTGAGGTGACTCTCGATCGGCTGGCATGGCTCCCGGCACTTCAGAGCATCCGCTGCCGCTGGAAGAGGCCGCGAGGGTCCTCGTCGACTTTGAAGTCCCGGTGCTCGAGGAGTAGCTGGCGCCTGAATCGGGGCATCCCGCTCTGTATTTTCTCGGGGGGTTCTTCGTGAGCTCCAGGTTTTTATTTCGATGGCTTATCGCTTTTGGTGCTTAAGGTGGCTCGTTCAGAGGACGATGTCGGTGCATTCTGGAACATAAAGAGCAGTGCTTGTGATGGATTGTAAAGTTTTTTATTCGCAAGTCGATTGGCTAGGGTTTACCGCGTAACACCTCATGATTTAGGATTGTGTTTGTTGTAATATGCGCATGGCACGGATTGATAATTTTTTTTTTTTTTTTTTTTTTTTGTTAGTACAAAACACTACTTATAAATATTCTGTCGTATTGAGCAAAAGCTCGAGCGGAAGTGAAGAAAAAATAAGTGCAAGCTGATAAAATGAGTTTCAGGGAAAGAAAGTGTGAAAGTCGATGCTTGAAAATACGCTATTTACGTATAGATACAAGAAAACGATTTAAAAAAAAAAAAAAAAATTTCACGAAACGCGCCAGTTAGTCTAGTCAAGTTGAGGAATAAGCGATGCGCGTAATCTCCAAAAA
The DNA here is from genome assembly GCF_000648655.2 of Copidosoma floridanum. The sequence continues at coordinate 167,158 of NW_019379470.1, read as the reverse complement.
AAGAAATTTTTAATTTCCCCGATATTGAATTATAATCAGCAGGTAATACTTCGGCTTATCGCCCCTGGTGCATTCCAGAAGTGATACTCGCTCGATGATTTTTCTTATCATTAAAAAAAGCACTCACGAGACTCCGAGGCATCGAGTGTTTTTTCACTTTTACATCGAATTCAAGCTCTCACTGACGACACCCATCACGAACGGCAGTGACGCACACTTTGCACGCGAATCGTGGCAAAGAAAAAAAAAAAAAAACAAACAAGCTTTTACGGCTCGCAGCATATTTTTAAGTACAAAAAAACAAAACAATTCGCAAACACTATACTTCTTTTAGTCGATATCCTACCGAGGGAAAAAAAAAAAAATAAGAAACCCTCGAAGATTACTCTGTAAGCCGAGGAGGAGTGTAAAGGCTCCCTTTGAAGCAAAACAAAACAGCTCGGAGATGACGTGGGCAAAAGAAGAATCGGCGGGAGCTCGTTCCCGCTCGTTTGGACGCGCGAAAGGTGATCAAGCGACGAGTGCGCGGATTTGTTTTACATCACAGTCGGCCTTACGTATTATATGTGTGTGTGCGTGTGTGTTGCGAGAAAGAGATTAACGAGCGGACGGACGCGTCGAGTGTCGTGTCTTCGTCTAGAGCATAAGTAACGCGAGCTTTTCCTCTGTATCTTTTTTTTCGTTTCATCTTAATTTCCTCCCTCTTGAAGATGTTGACTATTGCGGATGACTTGTATGCGCGTGTACATGGGGTACATAGGCTACTGTTTGCTAGTTAATCAATGAATTTAAGAAAAAATATCCCTCCTCGCCACAAGACAACGTGTGGTCACACCATGCAACTGTGAGCGTGTATTTATAGATACCATGCACGTGATACGTCAAACGCTTATCGCGAGACATAGACGACTACGATGACGAGTAGGTAAGCGACATCAAGAAAGACAGAACTAAAGAGTCGAATGTCGGTAGACGACGACGACACCCGAGACGAGCTAATATAATATAAAATGTCTTCAATGCGAGGGAGGGTGGGATATTGAAAACCTCGTCGAGACGAGATAAGCCTTTTGGAATGTGCCGTGCGGACGGTGGTTGCGGAACGGACGAAAGAGGAAGCCGGAAGTAATTTAGCGGACACATGGTCCGTGCAAGGCGCATGTTTATTCGCGGTCCAGGCACGAGCTTTCATTTTGACGGATGGACGCGTGTGCGAGGGTATTTTTTTTGGCCACGGTGGGGTTGGGCCATTCTTCTTTCATCGCGATCGCGGCGGGCAAGGGTCCTCTTTGGAGAGCTTTGCGGTGAGGAAATTAAATTCTGGAGGACCTTCTTGAGCGGGTACTTGTGTGTGCGAGTTCAAGTTGCCGGGAAGCTGCTTTGGGTATTACTGGGGTCTTTTGAACTGGAAATTTGGTGTTTAAAAGTATGCATCGATACACGCATGGATTTCGGAACGGATGATGTATTCCGGTTAAAAGGAGAATTTCTTTTTTCGGGGCAGTTCACGAGTTCATTTTATTTTGCTACTGATTGAAGTACTTTAAGGTGTATAAACAAATAATTTTTTGTAGAAAATGTTGAGCTATTTTAACTAAAATATATACGTACATACTTTTTCGGAAAAATATCAAAATTAGGATCCATCAGAAAAATTAATTTTGTGGCTTTTTTTTCTTACTCCATCGATATGAAATTGATAAGTAGAGAACAATCATTTGCAACAATAATTGAATAAATCAATATTAAAATATATATTAAATTGTAAAAAAAAAACTTACTTTCAATAAAGTATAAGAAAAATTGCAAGCATCCTGATTATATCATAACTATAATATGTTGTGATTAGTTTCCAGAGAGTAGCTTATTTCTGAGCAACTTAAATTTCTAACGGAAATAGGATTCCGAAAATCCCAATTTAATGAAATTTCATAAGGTCCACGTTCTATGAGAAAAACAAAGAGTCCTCCTAAGCTTTTATTTTACCAAAATCAACTATAAATATCGATAAATTTAAGGAAGAAACGAGTAACTAAAAGTTAGTATTTTTTTTACTAATAATAAATAAAGTAAGTGTTAACCAGAGTTGCGAAATAATAATTTCAAGAACACACAAATTACTCATAAAATGTTCACAATGCAATGATGGGATTATAATATATGTAACACTAGTTATAGACTAATCACAGTAATATACAACAACAGGTCACTCTAAGCCGGAAAATCCATAAAACTTGCTAATAAAAAATTAATCTACTATCACTTCTAAACAATAGCTGCTCTCATCATCAATGCAGATGGTAAAAAAAAAAAAAAAAAAAAAAACCATCCTTCATTAGTACCTACTGCAGTCGTTTCAAGCACCGGTTTCTCCACACATTTTGTGCATCACAAACGTATATTTATATAGCTAAAGTAGGATTCGCAAGGATAAGCAGCAGAAGCTGCTGCAGCAGTGAAAACGACAAAGAGGAGGGTGGGGGGGGGGGAGCAGAAAGAAGTAAAGAGCATTGCAAGGAGATTAAGCGTGTGTATTATAGCGTGCGACATTCTTGTCGATCCGCAGCGAGACCAAACTGGAGCAACTGAGTCTCTCTCTCTCTCCTTCGAGACGACGAAGAAGACGAAAAACCGGTCGATCCTTCTTCTTCTTCCTCTTTCGCAGCATCAGCGGCAGCTCGTGTGTGTCGCGCGTATTTTCACGAGCCAACGCGTGCACAACCTGCCGCCGCCGGCTGCTGTTGCGAGAAACGCCGTGAGAACGTGAATATGGCGAGTACACGCGAAGGGAGAAGCGGAGAACGAGAACGAGGATTGAATTATTGCGTGGGAGTATTATGGGCGACGCGTGTTTGCAAAAGGGGACGAAAAATAGTTGAGTTTTGCGAGAGTTACGTGCGAGCTGCACGCGCGCGAATTGGGTATGTACACAGGGAGGGTGGCATGGAAATAAACGAATGGCTGATAAGACAGGCAAATTAGAGGGAGAGAAAAAATGTTACCATTTACGTATATGTATTTGCGTTGTGATTTCTTTAATTATTTTTAAGTGTGATTACGGTGGGCGTTGCCGACGTACTTTGTATGAAAGTTGACGTGCACGAACACCAGACTGTCGGTATAGGTGTTCGGGAATGAAAATTGTGCAGAATATACGTGTTGTTTATTGGCGTCGATATTATTTAAAAAAACATACTTAAACTCACACTTGAATGATTTAGTGAATTGCTAATATCTACATTGATGAAAACATCAATTTGAAATAAAAACAAAAAAAATGTCTCCCAGTGTTCAATTAATCCTTTTTTTTTTAATTCGATTATGCTGATTGCCTTAATATTTTAAATTAAAAAGATTTGCATACTGAAGGAGGGTTTCATAGCACTGGAAAAAAATGTGTATTGTTTTTTAAATTAACACAAGTTATTTTTTATTTCCAGGCGTTTAAAAAAAAAAAAAATTACCAAAATGTATACCATTTGATACGTGCTTTTGAGGGAAAAGTGTACACTTGTTGCCTTTTAGAAATGATCTAGAAAGTGAAACTAAATGCACGGAAGAGACATGAGCATCGTCTGCTGCATTTCTTCAAAAATTCTTCATCACGTTTTTCAGTTGAATTAATATTTTGAACTTCAATCAGACGACTAAAATATTCACATTTTCAAGAAAATATCAAAGAAACTCAAATGATGACAGTGTGAAAAATAAAATAAAGACAACAGACTCAGTTAAAAAGCAACCATCATCCAAAGTATCGACAACACTCTGAGAGTCCTCAAATTCCACGAATCCGCTAATCCGATCCGAATGGCTCTTTTGATCGTATGAACAAGCGACCCTATGGACGCGGGGACGTATCTGTGTATTTGTGACGAGATACACGATATCGTCGTCGTTACAAAGTGTCGTCGTGTCTAGACGACATTGCAAACTTTTGCACCGTCAATGATATCACGTACACATTTTCTCGGCAAAACAATAACATCATCTCAACACGAGATACGTACATGTACGGAAAAACGAGATGAGTACTGTGCTCGCAAACAGAGAAAGCGACAACATAAGAAAGCCAGTAGATATCGAGGTAGATATTGTTTCCTTTGTTTTTGTCAAACACGCGCGATCCAATTAGCAGAGGAGCCCATGAAATTTTGCGAGACAATAGTTACCAACTCCGGTGGTTTCCTTTGACGTTTGGATCCTCTCGTAACACGTACATTTCGTTTCGTTAAGCTTGATGAAATGCGTTTGTAAAAACAGTGTAATTCCATTACCTCTTGTCGCGTTTTTTCGTCAATTTTAATCTCAGCGAGTGGGTTGATGAACGACATCACAAAACATTATCAAAAAAGACAAAACGTAGGAAAAAAAGTACGATTCAATAATATATGAGATTATCATTGACATTTAATCGCAAAAATTGTGTACGAAAGAAAGCAGCTTTGCCATCAAATGAAATTTTCGACAAAAAAATGTACCAATGTACGATGGTAAGCAGCAGCAGCTCGACAAGACATTCAGAAAGGTACTTCAAGCACTATCAATCGCAGGTAATGGGCGCACACTCGAAGAAGTAATAAGGAGAAAAAAAAAAAAAAAAAGAGAGCAAAGTTAATGGGGAAAATTGGAGCAAGAAAGAAAGAAAGAAAGAGGCGCATCGATAATAAACGCATTGCCGGCCGACTGCACACGATGCCCGTAAAGATAGTGGTGTTGTGGCGCGTGCGCCTGTCAAACTTAATGCGAGACGATTTAATTAAACGAGCCAACCGCCGCCTCCTTCTACTATACCGAGTACTATGCTATTCCTTCTCCTTATCTTTCTTTCTCTCTCATTTTTTTCTTGCTTCTTCTTTTACTCTCTCGTCCATATCATATACGTGTGCGTACTTGTTACAGTTGGCCGAAGGAAGATTTATCGACACTTGGCGGTTTGTGTACGTACATACTTTTAATGATGGAGCGAATGACCGTACCTTCGGATAACTGATGTACGAGTACGATGATGGAGTTATAAGTGCTGTGTTGATTTTTTTTTTTCCTTACTCGTTCTGTTTTGCAGGAAATTCGTACTCGAACTTTGATTTATGCGCGCTGGGAAAGGTTCGTGTGGGTAAGTTGATTGAGTCATTCGAAGAACTATAACGAGAATTATATATAGATGCACAAGACGAAACACGAAAATTATAAATGTGGCTGTTTCCAGAAGACATGACGATTTTATACTGGTAATTACCAAATCGCCAAATTGTTCATATAAAACTTTATTTTTAATAAGGTTGATCCCATCAGTCTCTCACGGTTTGCCGAATGAGCCACCCGTCATAAATTTTGGGTACGAAATTGATAAAAAAAAAAGTTTCGATGAGCATATTCACGAAAACAAAAGTGGTTTCTCAAAAACCATTCGGGCAGTTATCGGCCTGTCTGTAAAAAGGGATCCTGTCGAGCGCCCTCGGAGCTCTCGCGCAACAACACATTGTACCGAGCAAATGCTCACGGCGCGTCCCGCGAAAAAAATAACATATAATCTGACTTTAATTACATACAATTTTTCTCGAGTCGTATCGGGTTTGAGTATCTGGAAGATGGACCTCCCAAAAAGCGGGCATGGGACCAAATTTTTGCGACACGAGAACGCAGGGGAAAAGAGTTCGGTGCACGAGATCGATCATGCGGGGATCCCACGCAAGGGTGTACGTGCTATATGAACCAACGTCACGGGAATCGGAGATTGAGAAAACCTACTGGAATGTGACGAAGCATTTTTTTTTTTTTTTTAAATTAAAAACTTCAGTTTACGTACGTGAAAAGGTGGGATTCCAAACTGGGACCAAAAGTATCTGGACTGCAAGTCCCTCCCTCTCTATCACCCGCATAAAAAAAATTCACAACATTACGTCGATGAAACGATTGTTTCGCAAAATCAAAGCCAAGTACGTCCATACACTTAAACTGAAATCTAATAGCAGGACCTAAGTCACGCTCGTAAAGAGACTCTCCCAAACAGCATTATCAAGATCTCCCCCACGTCAATTCTTTCCTATCTAAGTTCCACAAATTGTAAAAGCCCAACTGAAAAAAAAAAAAAAAAAAGAAATTAAGATCAAAGCTCTCCCGAAAGCTACTTTTCCAATACTCGGTAAAAGCCCACGGCACAACGGGTACGAAGCCGGGAGAGCAACGGTATATATTGCCTTTGTCACACGGGGCAAAGGGGTAAATCTTACGTGTGTATCCACAACGTCGTGCGCGCGAAAAGCCATACTCACACAGCGAGCCAAGATCCAGCTAAAGCCCTTCCGGTACGGTATCTCTAAGGATCTCGGAGCCCAGTCCAGCAGGAGGAAGAGTCCCAGCAGCAGATAAGGGCCCAGCCGGAGCGCGAGAACCAAAATATACGTATATATGTACATGTATACACACATCGGTAGGGCAAAGGTGCAGCAGCGAGACTTACTCCCCAGAAGGGACCCCCGTTCGCGTGTTGTTAACCAGTGCACTATCGGCGCTGAACTGACACAACGTCCAGAGTGCTTTTAATTATTCGACAAGGAGCTGCTGCTGCTGCTGCTGCTGACTACCCGCGAGAGTCGGAGGTGGAGGAAGAATGGTCGTCCCCGTGTGTGAAACGCCGAGATAAAGAGCGAGAGAGGAGGCACACGAGAAAGGAACCGGGCAGTAGTCACGGCCTGGAGAAAAGCGAGCCACCTCTACCGGCAGTTTCTTTTCCTCCTCCTCCTCCTCCTCCTCTTTCGTCTTATTCTTCTGCTCGACCACCAGTACGGCAAACAGAGAGAGAGAGAGAGAGAGAGAGAGAGAACGCACGACACCCACGATGTGTGAGAAAGGGAGCAGCTTTACTAGTTATTGTTGTTGTTGTTGTTGCCTTTCCTCCTCTCCTCGGCGTATCCTAATATACTGGTACTACAGCATCGATACCGTTTTGAAGCGACCACTGTAGTTACTGTTCTCTGGTTACCCGCGAGCAATTGATGGACCGTATATTACGCGAGGTGAGAAAAGAGATGCGCGCCAGGAAGGGGAAGGATGAAAGTTGGTAGTTTCAGGAGGGTATCAAGTTGCATCGCCTGGCCATTATTGGGTCTCTTTGATTATACATTTGAAAGAGATGTCAAGTAAACAGTATAATACGCGAGGAACCTTTGGATATTAAAAAAACACCCCAAGACTAAGGTTTAATTTATTTCAATGTGGAACACGTAAATGTCCCACCTGAGAGAACCACCAAAACAATCGAGAAGTCTAATTGGGATGAACACCAATTTGGCATCAGGAAAGAGCCATCATAACATTAAGGTTGAAAAATCGGGTTGTTCCTTAAACATCCTAGAAGCTCGTTATCGGTTCTTTCGCACCAAAAAGTCTCCATGTGACGATACGGGCGGATACGGGGCTAAAAAAGGAATACACATGAAGCTTACGCGTCATGGAGAATTGGTAAAAAGTTTTCTCAAGAAGTATCAGTCACCGACTATAACGGCTCTCGATCAATAACAAAAACAAAAAAAACAGCGTCTAATTGTCCGTAAGTCGTCCCATACCGAGCCAACGACAATTCGAGCAATTAAGCTCGGCTTCTGAATAATTAGAAGTGATTCGTCGTCGTCGTCGGCCCAGGCTATTATCGAGAGCGCAGCTTTGACTTTGGACTACATGTACCAAAGTGACAGTCGGCTCGTCGGAGATTCATCGCGTTAATTTTAACAAAGGAAGCCTTTCGAAAGGTCGATTCACTTTTCTCGTTGGAGTCAAGTGCTGTTGGGTTGGTTGGTGTAAGGTTGAAAAGGCATACCTTTGCTCTGTGTATCCTTCGAGCTCTAATGACGAATGAGTGTTCAAGAGTCAGTCAATTTTGGAGAACGACTCGAACTGTGGTGCAATCAGCATCCAACTATAACAGAAAACAAAAACAAGTTTTTTTTTATTTTATTTACAATAGGAAAATAAAGAACAAGGCCAAAAAGTATGGCACTATTTTTGTACGCTTTGCGCGCTGGACATTAAAACGAAAAGTGGTAAATGAACCGAGTATAATTGCAAAAAATAAATGAAGCGTCACGAAGGTCTGCGTTCACGCGCTGTACCTCTCAAGGCTGCATTGCTGCAAAGAGTTTAAGAGCCAACAACTGTAATGACGATTTTGTTTGGCGAATCGTTGGTCGACGATGTGCGATTTCCAGAGAGGACCATTTGGAAATAAGAAAAAAATGTACCAAAACTATACCGCTGGATGAAGTTTGGCAAGATAAACAAAAAATCTCCTTGCCAAATTTTGATTCGATGCGTACCTGCTGTCCAAGATATCGCAGATTGAAAGTCAATGAATCTTTTTAACACTGAGTATCTCAAGGACTTTTTAAAAGCTAGAGAGTATCTTGACAATGCCGTATTAGATCAAAATTTGGTAAATAGCTTTTTGTCTCTGTTGATTAGTTAAATCTCTAAATATATAGTTTTTCTAAAACCTTAATTATTTCAAGTCTATAGTCAAATATTCAAGAGACATTTCACGGGCAATTACGTTTGATTAGACTAATTTTACGAGCAGTTGAAAGACCACAAGTACAGTTTCTCGTGGAGCATCGTCGTAAACAACAATTAAACGAGATATAAAATTCATTAAACGCCACAATAAGCGAGGTTTACTCACACGTGTGCGGATCCTTCGACGGAGAAAATTCATTCAGCAGTTACACGATTACGTTATGTATCGGCCAGACTGTGGGAATCGTTTTCATAAAGTCGCGAGAATAATTATTAGCGTAATCCCCACGTTATTGCGAGCAGGTACGTGTTACACTGAGGAGTGTGGTTTTTTGAATTCTCTTCTTTCTATACTTCTTGACTTTTTCCTCTTTTGGATTCACTTCCGATAAAGTCGAGGAGAAAAGAAAAAAAGAAGAACAAAACCGAGAGTTTCTTTCGTATCGGATCTGCCTCTGCTAACTGACTCCACTAGTCCGAGGACAGTCGGCGTGAGATGCAATTTTGGCCGATAATGGATTTTTAAACGATTTGCTTGAAATCATTACTGATAAGTTTTCAATTATAGACTCGGTATCAGGGAATCTTAATTTGGAGAATTCGAAGTTATTCGCGAGACTTATCGTCGCCGAAGCGAACAAACAAACCGAGGTACGCGTAATCAAACTTTCCGAAGTAAATTTCAAGTTTATAAATACTGCTGATGATGATGGCGTTTAATGCGACCGATGATGATTCAGTCTTTTGATTATTAATTAACTCGTTAATTAACTTTTTAAGTTTGACGGTAATTAAGTCAAGAATAGACAAATTCTTGTTTTGTACAGTGGTGGATTATTTATAAATGGGACGCCTACGAATCACAAATTTTAAACATATACCTACGTAAAAAAAAAAAAAAAAAAAAAAAGATACCGATACGTCAAAATTGGACAGATTATTACAATACATTTTATATGGAAGGAAAAAAACAACACATTTGCAATTTTTCGATTTTTCTGATCCAGATGAAAAGCCTCACAAATCAAGGGATTCGGCAAAAAAAAAAAACTCACAAATTTGCTAACTGCTGGGCCACAATTCCCTCATATTTGGTACCGTGAGAAGCATAAAATATGTCTCGAAGAAAATAGTGCGCCGACGAAAGTGCAAAACGGCGCTAGCGAGTAAACACACACATAAATAAGCGCAATATATACATGTATAAAGTGTGCAAAGATACATACACAGCAGTAGCGGGAGTCAGACGATTCTATCTTCCTTATAATCGCCATTTCAGGGAGGAAAGGAGTCGACGCTTACTGCGCCTCGAGCACCATAAAGCACCGCTGCTGCTACTGAAGTAATTTTCCCCGACGCGAGTACAACGTGTACACGTACACACACAGTTTCGATGTTTGCTTCGATTGCAAGAGTAGAAAAATTTTGCTCTGACTTTGACATTGAGGTACATCATTTTGGGATTTATGAAAAGGATGTGATTTTTATGTATAAAAAGACCTCAAAGTTGGCTTTGTTTCACAATGTTTTATTATTCGCAGACAGCTGTTTCGGCAGTTACGCCATTGTCAGATGCTCGACATACACTGAATGGTCTATGTACATCAGTTCGCTGAAGTCAAGTACAAGTATTACAAATGTAGTTGTCGCTCAACGGTATGATATGTATGCGCCTGTGTATGAGTACCTTATGAGATACTATGTATTACATTTTCTATTATTGGAGATAGAGTAAAATTAATTTGATCGTTCGTTATGAATTTATTATGTTTTTTTGCTAATTCTATTTCTATTGTCTCAAACAGATTCAATTTAAAACTTTTAGGTAAACTGTGTAGTAACTTTATATTATTTTCATCTAGGAAATGCGCATTAGAATTACAATGTTCACTAAAACCCGTCGTATTGCGATCATTATAAATAGACTTTTTATGCTCCTTTATACGTTCGGAAAGGGCACGTCCTGTCTGTCCAATATATATGGCATCGCATTCGGAACAATTAATCTGATAAACACCACATTTCTGTAAAATACCAACTTTTTCCTTATTATTACATAAAATGGATTTCAAGTTACGTTTATTGACCATGATTGTATTTACATTTTGTTTTTTTAAGAAATTACTTATTTTATCGGATACTATGGGAACATAATTCAACATATTAAATTTTTTGGTTTGTTTTGCGACTGCGTAAAAATATTTTGAAATAAGTCTATTGTTTATTTTAAAAATTAGATTATCTATGAGGTTTTCATTGTAACCATTATTAATTGCTAAACATTTTAATAGATTGATTTCCTTTTCGTAATTAGATTTCGTTAACGGTACTGTTAATAATCTATGTACAAAAGAGTAAAATGCGCTCATTTTTATATTGATGGACTGCTTTGAATCGTACGGTACTAACGTATCTGTGAAAGTTGGTTTTCTATAAATTTCATACAACAACTCACCGTCTTTTCGTGTTATTTTTAGATCCAGAAAATTTAAACTATTGTCATTTTCAGCTTCTGCTGTAAATTTTATACCCGGTACTAAATCATTTATGTAGCTGAGAAAATTGGTCATTGTCCTCTCTGTACCCTTCCAGATGCAAAACACATCATCGACATACCTCGACCAGTGTAAAACATTACTGGTGAGGGGGGAGGTCGAATCGAATATAAGGTCCTCTACGTATGACATGAATATCTCACTGAGAAGGGGGGAGAGGGGAGAGCCCATTGGAAGACCGTTAAGTTGTAAATAATATTTATTATTGAACTTGAAGTAGCTTTGTTCTAAACAAATGGATATTAATTTAAAAATTTCTTGTTTTGAATCAACACACAAGGAAGGGCTATTGTCAACCAGATATTTAATAATATTCTTTAGATGGTCCGTAGGGATGGAGGGAAATAGATTAACAACATCGAATCAAAGCAATCGTGCATTACATGGAATTTTGATATCTCTAAGTTTATCTATTAGTTGACTTGTATTTTTAATACTATGTTTTGGCTTAAAGTTGAGTAAGGAAGGGAGTATTTTATTAAGTTCTTTTGAGAGTAAGTAGGTTGGTGCATTTGCACGGAGTAAGTAATAATTTTATTTGAAAGTAAAATAAAAATCGGCATTTCTCTGACGACAATAACCTGTATTTCCGTTCCCGCGAATTAATCACCAGCGTCCCGGTCACTTAGCATCCCGAAACGCAAAACACGCGCTCTCTCGGCGTCTGAAATGTTTGAAAGTGGCAAGATTCGCAAACGAGACTTGCCTTTCAAACAATGCGATTTACGCGGCCGCAACCACTGCAGAATTCATTGCCGCAAAAACACGATGAACGCAAGAGAGAGAGAGAGAGAGAAAAAAAAAAAGAAAAAAAAAGATCCAGCTCGCGATAATGAATGGAATAAGAGGGGGACGCGCGCGCGCGCGCGCATATAATTGATAGCGCCTGGGATTTGCAAGGGCTCTTTACGAGCGACGTTTATTGCCGTTCCCGTTCCAATTTCTTTTTTTTTTTCTCCTTTCGAATTTCATTTGATTATTTTTTTTGTTTAGAGCGTCGAAGCTCCAAGCAAAGAAGGAGAAAAAACTTACACCCGCACGCTTCTTCTCAAAAGAGCCGAAAGGAGTCAGAGATGCGCGTGACAGATGGGAATAATATACGCAAGACGGAGAGGGGGGGGGGGAGTGTATTATGCCCAGCAGCTATACGTACTGCCGTTGGTGGCGGCAATAATCGCGAGAGTTCCTGCGCGTTATACGTTGATGACGACGATAAAAAAGATACGCCTCGCGCGGTGCTCTCTTTTCGGAGACTTAATACGCCGACACTCGGTTTTTGCCTACATATATACACGCATGTACATGTCATATAGATAGTATTATGCAATCGTTTTTGGCTCGACATGACGGTCCTGCGTTAAAAGTTACGGTATACATAGGGTTTTTTTTATTTAAATTTTTTTATCATTTTTTCAGAAAACATAAGTTTTTGTAGATCCATGGATGAGAGATTTTTGTCATTCAAAAAAACTACTACGAGGTAATGTAATAACCAAAAGATGCCGAAATACCTCCACTCGGAGAGTATGTGTACACAAAAAACAGTCCCACTCAACGGAATTAGCGAAATCACCACGAAACAACAAGCCTACTTCACGCAGTGCATTAAGAGCTTAAGGGGGAAAAAGAAAAAGAAAATACTTTTCCTTCCCACTGTACCCGAGTCTTAATCCCCGCTAGTTCTCCTCTTTTCCTCTTTCGCGACTCTACATCCGCTTAATTTCTCGCGACGGCTCTCGTTTCCTGTATTATTCTTTCCCACTGCGCCATATCACGTCCATTCAGTCGGTCTTCTCCGAGACTCGGCTTTTATACGCGTTAGATAAATTACTTTGCACCAAGTATGTCCCAAGGATAATGCACCGGTGTATATATACATACATACACGGCTACTGGTTTACATGTACAGCCCCATGTAATACACCAGAACATGTACGCCATATTGCACGTGCGAGCGCGTGAGTTATACAGGCGAGACTCCGCATATAGCATACGTGAACGAATGTACAATCCGTATACTATACGGCGCCGCGGTTGAGATGTTTAGACGTATGGGTATACCCCAACTATGTATATATATATACACGCGTTCGGCTCGGCTTATGGTACGCGTAGGCGCTTGCCAAGCCGTGGGAAAGCGAATTAAGTGACATGAGAAATTAATAAACTTTCCGATTAATGGGTTGTTTATAATGGTCCCCACGAGTGTTGATTTTCGCCCTGATTTTGCTCCACGCAGTTGTGGCTTACACGCGACGATTGAAAAGGGGCTTCTCCCCACTTATATATAATATAGCTCTGATTACGATTTGTTGGAATAAAGGATAAATAAATCGCGACTGTGCCTTTCTTGGGATCAAACGTGATGATAGCAATCACGTGCTTTGAAATCCGAGCGTTTGCCTTGACGTTATACGATCGAATTAATTTGAATCCCCGATGATTGACGCAATCGTCGAGAGAGAATCCAATTTTCGACGCGTGAACAGAAAAAAGAAAAACAAGAAGCGTACCGTACTGGACGTAGACGTCGCGTGAGAAAGTAACACCAGCACACACAAGCAGGAACGAAGGGGCGCCTCTTCGGCACTCGTATCGTCCATCTCCGATCGGGAGCCGAGTTGGTGAAATAATGCCCGGGAAAACGGAGTAGCGCTCGCTGCGTGCCTATATGCGCGCGAGTGGGAAAAAAAAAATGTTTAGAGCCAGATCACGATGTAAGTGGCCTTCCTGATGTATGTGTGTGTGTTTATGCCTGGGAAGAACATAATATAAGTACTTGTGCGAGAAAAAGTTTTGATCGAGAGATGTTGGCTTGGGCCTTTAGGAAGGAGAATCGTGAATATTTAAAGGGTCTCTGGATTTGCTTGTGGGTATTGTCGAATCATTAACGGTAGGTATGCTTTTTTAGGTGCATGTTTATATCGATGCCACGATGTGAAAAAGTAGCAGCTCGAGAAGCTGCTGCTTCTTCTGGTGGGAATTCATTGAAGTGGAAATTTTGACGGGAAAAAAGTAATTTTTGACAGTTGGAGATGGATTTTCGAAACTAGACGTTATCAACACTATTTTTGTAATTACTCGCAAGTATTTCCATATTGTGATACTTAGTAACGCTACCCAAAGAGTAAACAATTTTGCTAACATTTTTTTTTCTCATTTCTTCGTCTTTGCAATCTATGTTGTTGCCATCAAGCTTCTATTTTTTCTTTCTGTTTTACAAACACACAAATAATTTTTAATAATGATTGAAAATCAAATACATCACTTTATACTTTTTTTTTTTAAATCAACGCATTTAACTTTTCAAAATTACCTCCATAGAGACCATATGATTCGTATTACACAATAACACAACGAATAAAAATGCTTCAGTCACGTGGAAATCCATTTTTTGAAGTAGGATACGAATCATTAGTAGTCGATTTGTCGTGGTGTAAAGTCGTGTAAAGTAGTATCGAGGATCCATCCTAATATCTACAAATGATCCACATTATTACTTTGACATTATGAAGAGACATCACGATGTGTATTTTAATAAAAAATTACAAGAGCCAAGCAATCAGCTCGGAGGAGATGAAAAAAAAAAAAAAAAAACAAGCACCCAAGAATTTACATCACAACGTGGTACAGGCAACAACGAGATCGGCCCCGAAAAAAGCGCACAAACAACAATCAGCATCACTTACACACACGCAACATCAAAACCTACCAATCATCGCATCCTCAGCGTCGCTTTGACGATAAAAAACAACACCTTGCCAAGCGCCAACGCACGAGCAGCCTCGTCCCATGTGTAACCACGTACTCAATTACGATCAATATCAAAGTCGTACCAGCTAAATATGTGTGTATATAAAAGGTGGACAGGCGCGACAGAGTGGTACACACGTGGGTATGTACGAAGAAGGAACCGACGTGCGCGACCGGCGGGTCAAGTGTCGTCGATTGTATCAAACGTAGATGATTTTTCTCAATAACGAGCGATAATTGATTTATTGAACTCTCGTACCTTCTGCAGCGCAATACACCGCTAACGACGGCACCGTTGATCTCTTCCCGGGATCGCCCGATTAAATCACATTATGCAGCCCTGACCCGATCGGGAATCTTTGTCGAAATCACTTGTCCAAATGAAAATTCCGACGTGACACTTTGGTACTGCACGCGTCAGCCATGGGCTTATTGTCACATTATACACAAAACGCTGCTACCGCCTATATGGCCCATTATACCATACACTTGTTTGTTATTGCGACGAGATATTGTTCTCGAAAGCGATGATGGATGATGGCATCGTTTTTATTGCCTGTCGGGTTTTAAAGAGACAATCGTACGGTTGATCGAGCTCTTTGGTGGCTAATGCGATGGTTTCAATTTACACCGGGAGGCGTTCGATTGTGCGCTTTTGTCGATTCGTGACCATTTTGGCAGATATACAAATATTTTGTCAACTTTACCACGCCGTTGACCGCGACAATGATCTAACCAACTTTCAGCGAAACGTTTTTACCAATCGAGCATATGGTACATGTAATTACTATTTTTAGTACATATTTGGCTACGATTGCGAATTTTACAGCGTATTTTCAACTGCATGGACTAAACTGTACCATCCGCGCAAAATCCGTGCTTTCATGATAAACCATAATTCAGGGCGAAAAAGGGAGGACAGCTATACAAACGTTTTAGCCGCGATTACGCGCAAACGACATCCGACCGTGTCCCGAAATGACCCTTCGGCTATATTCACTCCCTGCACCCCCACGAGGAGGAGGAAGAGATTGACGAGGCGCCGAGGGTCTGGCCGCTGGTGAAAAAGATCTCTCCCACCCGGTCGTGGGGTAATATCGCGAAAACTCCCGAAATATGTATACACATGTGCGGGCCCCACGGTACAACCGTAAGCGCGATTTATCGGTACACAACTCGTAAACCATTGAAATGGGCATCCTTTATGGGTATACCGTACACGCGGTGTGTATAATAGTGAAGGAGCGGGAGACGCTCTTTCGAGCTCATTTGACGCTAAATCACCCGCAGACGAGGTTTATCCTCCTCCTCCTCGTGCTTCTTATCTTTATCTTGTATTTTTTTTTTTTTTTTTTTCTTCTTGTCTGATTTCTGGGTAAAAGGCGATTCTATAAACGTTCGAGGAGTTATGCGGGTACCTTCGGATGTACAATGGCTATTTTTCGATTCTCCGTGTATTTTGAAACTGTTACTGGTAAGCATTCGACTCTTTGCGGATGGATGATGACCAGTCCGGTGCATTACCTAAGTGGCTCGGTTGGGTGTCGATGTTGCACGATAAAGTTGTACAAACTGAGACTGTAGCTGTTAATGGCAAGTTCACTATTTTCTGCGAAAAGAAACTTGAAACTTCGCATCAAAAAACCATGGGTAATACGAAGGGAGTATCGGTATGGTCTTGGGTGGGTGGTAGGGACAGACTTCCAATGTACCATCTTAGAGGACAATTCCTAATCTTTTGTTGCACTGGGCGAAAACTGAGAAAGATGACTTAAAGCCCTTACACTGGATGAATAAATAAGTAAATAAACAAACATAATAAAAGCGATCGTTAGCAATCATTGATACACATAAATTACCAGTCAGAAGATAATTATTAATGGAAAAACGAGAGTCCAATTGTTCAAATCTCAATTGTTCAAAGTTCACGAAAAAAGTTGCCAAAGACACAAAATTTAAAAAATTTATAAAGTTTCGTATCCAAGCACAACATAAACATGAAGAAAGCCAACTCTGTGCATCAAAGTGAGAGATAAACTTAAATTGTGTACGAACTGCTAAGACTATCTCTTTGAGATTCAGAAACTTCATTGAAATATCTCAAGCGTAGTACATAAAAAAGTTGTACTATTAGGCACATCCATTTAAGATAAAAAAAAAAAAAAGACGCACATCTACGTGTAATTTTCCACACCTTTTATTTTTCTAGCGCGTTAGATATTGTAAGTTTATTAAAACCACGTGCACACCACAAACGGAAATAGCGCTTTGAGCCTTTATCACCCACTTGGCGGACGTTTTCTATGGACGCGGGACTTGATTAAATTACTCTCTCATCCATAGTGGCAGCTGTACATATTATACGCAACGCGAGTATTTTACGCACATACAACCTTGCTGGAACTATAACTGTGTGCTAACTACTACTTATGTTATTGTCTCATCAGAATGAACATTATGGTTATTTTTTTTTTATTGTTTACTCTTTTTTTTTTTTTTTTTATGTTAAACTTTTCATGAATTTTCAACGTTGTTTTTTTCCTCCTATTCATGCCAGGACCCAAGTAAGTCTAGACGCTAGTCAGTCACAGTAGCAGTATCGGTATATCTCATTTTCCTTTGTATTTTCCTATCTACAACTTATCGTATACATTTGTGTAAAATTTTATATTCTAATAAATGTTATCTAGCAAAGTTCTACAAAATCTTTTTCCTGACTCCTGTTTATGTTACCATAGATATCATAATTTTGTCAATATTTCTACGTACTTCCTTTTTCTGTAATTTGTACAATGTAATTTCGACAATACTCAACCTATTCAAGATTAATCTATCTTTCCTATTGAAAGTTGTATAATATTGTCTAGCTTTTCTTTGATTTCACGAGACAGAGCAATTTAAATTGAAAAACAAGTTGGAAGGAAGTTATTTTAAACATCACTTTGGGTATAATTCAATAATTTGTCCTCTAAAAATTTAACCTCGGCTCTTGTTTGTTTTGACTCTACTATACGTTCTTTTCTTTTTAGTCTTTGAACTTATTTCGTGAAAACCATGTGTCATTTTCAACCACGAGATTTTATTAGCGTTTAAGATCTAGTTTGCATCTTAGCTTAAGCTCCAACTTTAATTTACATCATGTTATCACAGCAAATTCAGAAGATGATACTATATTCTGTAACTTATAGATTGCTTCAATTATTCTCGAGACTCTACGGATCAACAACATGTACAAACATGGAAAATTTGTATTGATTTCTTCAACAAAAATTCCACTCATATAACGAAGGAGTTAAGGTACTAATAAAAATTGTAACAACACGTGTTAACAATTTAATGAAATTTTCAGCGCCTTTCTGTATACTTCAATTCATCCACGCAATACCCAAAAATCTTAAATCGACTGAACGTCTTCAAAGACAATCGGAAGAAATAATACAAAAATAACAACCACGCATCCATTACCTCAGGATTCATCATTCGGATCCCAAAAAGACGGGCGTTCGCGCAATATCGGGGCATTAAATACACGCACAGTTTGCGTAAGCGTTACGCAACAATCGATACAAATTACGCACCACCGATGCGTATAAAAAATCGTGTATCCAGTGTACATAATATGTATACAACGGGGGCACCGAAAATCCGCCATTTATCAATCACGAGAGCTACAAGTAACGACGACCTTCCAGATCATCATCCCCCGTTCAACGAAAGAGGGAGCGAGCGCGTGCACGAGGTCGCCTCCTGCGTCTCTTTATATTGTTATTATGTGTACACATACACGCACGCACGTCAGCATCCCTTCTCGGGGCTTGTGTACAAAAGCAGGGAAGGGGCGCACGCGTCCTCTCTCCTTATATATATATACATGTTTTTTTTTTTCAGGGTCAAAGACCTCAATTCGTCCCCGAGGAAGAAGAGGGAGATGGAAACGATGACCGGGGCAAGAGCCAGGGAAGCGTGTAATCTTTGCGGGAGTGCGAAAAATGGACACGGTAGCTGCTGCTTCTTTTCTCCCTGCAAAAACGATTTGTCATGCGGAAACGCTGGCGTAACCTATATATCAGTTCACCCGTGTGCGTGTACATCAAGGACACACGCGGTATAACGACGTAATGGTTTACGGCCGAGGAGAGAGAGAGAGAGAGAGCACACACTCGTCGTGTCATAACTTTGACGCTCGCGCGCGCGCGCGCGCTTTTGATAAATGACGTGCTCCGCTGATGCTCGGAGATGGGCGAGAGGGATAAAGATGTGTACGAGGGTATATTATACACACGCAGGTTAGTTTCGTTCGGGCGGAAAGAGGAGGAGAAGGAGAGAGAGATCGGGGCGTATAGTTTGGCGGTGGAGAGGTTGTACGTGTGAATTAGAAGGTGGTCCTGTTAAGTTTTG
This sequence comes from Copidosoma floridanum, assembly GCF_000648655.2. The sequence continues at coordinate 147,941 of NW_019379470.1, read as the reverse complement.
CGTGATTACACGGGGGGCGGGTGATTGATCGGTCGAGTGGTTCTTAGGAATTTTTTTGCCATTTTTTTTCTTCTTTTTTTCCTTTTCATTAATACATTTTGCGATTCGTTAGTTATTTTGGAAGTAATCACTCAACACTCTAATGATTAGAAATGGTATTCCAGAAAACACAATGCAACAAGATTTTTTTTTTTTTTTTGGTAATACAGTAAAATATTTAGTATTGTAAAAGAATATCACAACAATCAGATAGGATACCTTTATAATCTATGAAAGGATTAGTTGGCTGATTAATTACATGTACAGTGGAATAATTTTTTTTTTTTTTTTTTTTTTTTTTATGTGAAAGGGAAATGTGTCTTCGTTTCGTCCGATTGTCAGCTCGTAACTTTGAACAGTGACTTTTTATCACTTCAAATTTAGATAGGCACGAGGATGATTAGGTAAATTGTTTCAACCATAGAAAATCAAAAATCAACCACACACGACTTATTTTCCAACGAAAAAGCGTCTCTTTTTTCTTCTAAATTGTTGTCAACGAGTTTTGACTAAAATTAATGCCACAAGTTATTAGTTTATTATTAAAATTTTTCAGTACAGGTGATCACATTCCCGGTAACTAAAATAACACGGGATGTAACGGATTTCAAGACTGACACGATGGATCGAGAAGGTCTTATCTTGTCGTATACGGATTTAAGAGTAGGTAAATTATTAGGGTGTTGAGGGGGAGAAAAAAAAAAAAAAAAAAAAACGTTTTCAGTACAATAGTATACCGCGTACACAAGTCACCAGTTACGTTTCAGAGACAGCAACAGATGTTCGCAACAACAGCCACACAATCGGGCTTCATAAGCTCATTAATATAACTTTTTTACGGCTACGCTCCCGGGCTCGGCGCTTCTTTTTTTTTTTTTTTGGTACTATGCCCAACACACGCCTCCGAATGGTCTACTTTAAAACTAACTCTCCAAAACTTTATTAATGACGCGAGCGAGTGCCCTTTCTATTGTATGTGTGTACATCTGCATTTTTCAGCGGTAAGACGAGAAGAAAAAGCTGTCGTGTAGACAAATGAGAAAAATTCCAAAGTACAAATATGAAGTAAAAAAAAAAGGGGGGGGGGCATTCCTCTCACCAAAATTACCGTGTATGCTGTGTGTACATAGCGTTCGAGGAGGGGGAGGCAAGCGTATATACATATATCCTTCCTAATTTTTCCTAATGACAGCTGATGCCAGCTGCACGTGCGCGAAGCACACGCCTCCTCGAGCAGTACAGCACACGGGGGGAAAACCTCTTTTCCCCGGAAAAAAAGAGAGAGAAAGGGAGCAAAAAAAAAGGACGGGTGATGAATGCGAGAGTGGTGCCGTTGCACCTGGCGATAGCGTGTAGGCACCGATGGTATTATGGTAGTTTTGGGAGCACCGGGAGCGCGGTTGTGTTTAGTGGCCTTGTTTGCAGGATACTGTGCATATGTGTGTGTGTACGCAGTTGAGGGATTGAATCTCGTTCGTTGCCCTTTCCGGAAGTTTTGGTGCGAGGTATATGGCTAATGATTGGATTTTCCAAGCAAACTTTTCACCAAATTTCAAGCAAACGCGTGTAGAACCGATAGTCTTTTCTAGGGTGCCTTTGTTAATTATGGAAATCGTAGATGATTTTGTATTACTTGTATCTCAAATCCATTTCAGTAATTCTTATTTAGCTTAACTTATTTGGAACTGAGATTTATTGATTTTAATCAAATACAAATATGGTCAAGATAAAAAGATAAAAAGAAGATTGCGAACAAGTGAAGAGATATTTGAACTCCCACATGCACACCTCGTAGCAGCAGTAAATTAAAGTCCAAATTTTTAGGTGACAAAGTACGTGAAAGCAAGAGAAATGTTGTACACCTATTAACTGGCCATCAGACATATTCATATTCAGCCGTAAAGCAGCAAAAAATCATCAAACAATGTATCGTCTAAAGGATTATCGGGATCAATTCATTTATAGAGGTTTCTACGAGCAGGATCTACTTACCTACGGTCATCATCCAGGAGGAACAAGAAGATCGAGAAGAAGATATAACATCCCAGCTCTGATCTTAAGAGTCGAGATCTTAAAATCGGAAGGACCAATTCAGTGGCGGAGTATAAAAAGGGTATCCAAAGGAATCCTAAAATGTGACAGATTACAAGCACAAACGTATTTATTTGCCAGAGTAGTGTACTTTGATTGACATTTCCATCAGTTTATCTGGATAAGTGATTTTTCGTTACAGAGCTTTTTCCATGAGAAACAATCCCGCATCCGATCGAGTCGTTTTATGCCGGCTTAGTTGAGCAGCTGAAATTATCATCACTACCACTTATAGGAAATTCCGCGGCAGAAACAAGCTCTCCCCGAGAACATGTGTGTTAATACAGCGCGACAAGCACTTTTTTTCCCTCCCCTCTTTTTCCTCGATTTTCCCTGCTTTGCACGCCTTATTGCTTATTACGGTGTCGAAAGAAATAAAAGAACCCGAGCGGAAAAACCGACTTCTCACCCGGAGCCCGGACACGAAATTTCGTCAAGTCAACACCACCGTTTTCTCTAGCTCATTTATTTATTTTTTATTTTCTTTCCCCAGCTCCCCCGATTTCCACGAGAGAGCGAGATCGTACTTGTCTCCGCTGTCCCCCACCCGTCGGGTAGCGCAATCGACCACCACGTATAGGAAACAATGAGAAGCGATTTGTTGGGCGAAGGGAGCGATTTCCTTCTCGGGACGGAATATTGCTGATTAATCCCTCCTCCCTGTTGTATTTTCCCGTGTGATCGCTCGATACCAAACAGGGGCTCGGCGAACACTCGAGATTGTAACAACACGCTGCTGCCGCGGATGACTCTTTTGTCAAGCCGTGTTTTTATAGGATTAAATTTTTACCTCTGTTTTTTTTGCGAGCTTTCGAACTGTAAGATTTTTTTTTTTTTTTTTTTTTTTTTTTTTTTCGGTGCCCCGGGGTTTCCATTAACGGTGTGTTGTGTTGAGCAATGTACCTCTTTTTTTTATCATATTCACGTAACCAAGTTTTTAATGAAAGAATCGGATGAGTGTCATTCTTTTCTATTAAGGTGGCATATTGATTTTAAAGCAGCTTGTGTGTGTGTGTTTTTTTTTTTATCGTTACACTGAGGGACAAAAATAATAAAAATCACAGAGGAATTCCAATAAAAATTACCATTTCGCAGGGTAAATCGGTTAAAAACTGGCAAAAAGGGAAAAATTGTTATTTTTAACAGTAAAGATTATTGTTTTAACAGTAAAAATGGCTATGCTGGAACAGTGAACCTTAAAAGTATTGGTTGATAAATTGTACTTTTCATCATAGTAATGTTTAACTTTTCTAACTATAATTTTTACTTTTCGAATTATAATTTTAACTAAAAAAAACGTCCAATGGTGGTACTGTCATATTTTGAATTTATTAAAAAACAAAACGACGTTTCGGCCGTTTGGACAACGTCCCGGCCCTCATCAGGTACAAAAATCTATGAGTAACAAAATTCTTTGCAATACAAATTTAAGTAAAATATAATAAACGCAAATTAAGTTACATGTACATGTATAACATACCTCTGACTCTTACGAAAGGGATGTAAAATCGTAATGTAGTCAAAGTTTCAAACTAAGTAGCTTTTATACCCTGCACATACACAATATAACACACATATAATTTTAACTGTTTAAACAATAATCTTTGTGGTTAAAAATAATAATTTTTTTCTTTTCTGTCAACTTGCATTCGATTTACCGTGTGAAATGGTAATTTTTGCTGGAATTCCTCTATGATTTTTATTATTTTTTTCCTCTCAGTGCAGAGTATCTATACTGTATGTAATTCAACTTAAAATTTATCTGTTAACGTATCAAAAACGTAAATTTTTCAGAAATCAACCATCCGTAATCTGAAAAATCCATACAAATCCCGAAACATATAGGCTCGTAGCGCATAACATTCGATTACGCAATCGAGCAGTCGAAAACAATAGCCCTTTGCCCCGATCCATTACCATCGTAGCAGAAAACTCACACTCGCGCGAGACAACCTTTTAAAAAAGGAGCCCGAGGAGCCAGACACAAAGAAAACGAAACGAAAGCGCGTTCCAGCGTGGCAGTAGCGATTTCAGCAGCGTCATCGTGATGGTAAACAGGAAAAAGAAAAGGAATCACTAGTAATGCCCCCCCCCCCCCACACCTCCTCCTCTTTGACTCGAACAGGAAACGACATAAGCAAGACGTCATCGTCGCTCTCCGACTCTGGTGCTGCCTGCCTGCCATGCGAGTCGTGAGCTGAAGTTGATATCGTGCAGATGCTTGTGTCTTACGTAACGAGAATCTGAAAGTGCATACATATGCGTCTGATTACCGTTAGGACTTTACTGCAAATCTCGTGTTAATCACCTTCGTATTGAAAAAAAAAAGTGAGCCACGTGTAATCAATATAGTGAATTTATTACCCGGGAATGTTTTAATCATTGCTCGTCCGCAAAACTCGTCTGAATTATTTCCGATAATTGCCGTTGGGTTTCGAAAAATTTTGCGCGAAACTGCACTTCGTCGGACCAATTAATTCGTGAAATTGCATGCTTCGATGGGCTATCGAGGAAAGCAGCTTTGATTTCTATCAAGTCGGCCGCAACCAGTCGACATTGGCAAATCTAGTTCAGATCCGGAATTTCAAAGCGCCTTTTTTTTCGCTGAGCTCTGGAGCGTCTAATGATACAAAGACACGGTTCAGGTTCAGCTCGAATTGCTTCTTTTTTTTTGAGAGGAAATATATAATTTGATGGAATTAAAGATCCACGAGTTATAAAATACCGGAGATTCCAGAGAAACCCGGAGCAAAGTGGAGCTTGATTAATACCCCGACGTCTTCTTGAAACTTTTCAAGTTTCAAAGAATTTCCGGTTATCAAAAGTTTTGGTGGCACTTTGATGGCAATCATCAAAAGAAAAGCAATTGAAAAATTCAGTATTTTTTTAGGTATAGAATGCCAATGAAATTCGATGCTTCGGATGGTGCTCTTTGGGAATCCATGTGAGAATCCACGTAAAATCGCCAAATTGTAACTGACGTTTTTTACGGTAAAAAACGGCAAAAAAAAAAAAAAAAAAAGGCAAAAACGTAATCGGGAGTTTACAGAAAGCTCAACTAGAGCAAAGGACGGCCGCTAAAGTTCCGCTGCGTGTCACGTCATTAGGCACGTGTGTTCGAGTGCTGTTACAAATGGCATCGTAAAATCGTCATAGCTGTTGTCATTTTGTCTTGTTGCACTACGATTAGTATGGAGTTGATAGTGGTCGAAGAAAAAGGCTGCACGCGCGTACAGTATTGACGGCGAGTCGTGGAGTTGGTTCAGAGAGGGCTCACGGAAACCAAGTGGAGAGCAGGTGGGCCGTGCGCACGAGCGTGTTGGCATCAAAGGACGAAAGGGCGGAGGGACGAGGACTCTCTTTCGAGGGAGGGAAACGCGCCATCTGCTCCTTGTGTTTGTATTTCCGTGTGCGTGTGTGAGCTTTGCAAGGGAGTGATGTACAGAAGCGACGGAGAAGCGATGACCAGCTGTACGACGCTAAGGACAACGGGGGAGATTGATGGTTTCGTGATATTTTCGTACACGTGCATGATGATCCACGGAAGTCGATGCCAGGAGATTATTGACCTCTTTTTTTTTTTTTTTTTATGTTAAACTTTTCATNTATACGAATGACGTTCATGTAATATTCACGAATCTCTTGATAAAGAGTATTTGTAGCTACCGTATTTTCACGAGCAACAACCGCAGCACTACAGCCAATTAGTAGAAATAAGCGTGAAAAACAGGGTTTTAAACCTGATGATCCTTTAACGACTAACGTTGTTTTTTTTTTTTTTTTTTTTTTTTTCGTCAGAGAAACCCTCTAGCAGCGATGATAAAAAAAAAAAACAAACGCAAGGATGGACAAATGGAAATTAATACAAAGACACGAGGCTACCACAAGGATTTGCGATTTATGAATCGACTTAAGCACGCGTATACTGTGACACTACCACTTTTACTATCAATGCTACTACCCCCGACCAGCTTACGAATTTTAATACGCTGGCTACTATATTTCAGCTTTGGATGAACGGAGCTTCGAAAAGAGTAAGTAGAGGATGGAAAAAAAGGAAGAGAAGAGCGACATGAGGAGAAGAGGAGGAAAAAACGAGCAAACAAAACGATAGACGGAGACGGACGAGCTGAAATTGGGGGGGAGAGGATGAGGAGTATAGAGACCGAAAGGGGCTGAAAAAAATGCGGAGGAGGAGGAAAGATGCAGAAACGAGGGAAAAAAAAGGTCGCGACCGAGGGTGGGGCAGTGACGAGGGTAAAGGGTAGGGGTGGAGGGAGGGAGGGAGGGGATAAAAAGGGAACGAGGATAATAAGCGCAGCGGCAGCAGCAGGTCGACGACGCTCTTTCTCGGATCAGTGCAGTGTACAGGTATACCGAGGCAACGGGAGCGAGCGAGAACGAGCGAAGACAAAGTCTGGGATGCCCTCCCCCTCTCGCGCTCTTTCCCCTTTCGCGCTCGCTAAAATTGGGGCGGGGATAGCCAGACAGTGCCGCATGCCGGAGGGAAGGAGGGGGCAAAAGAGTGGGGATCAAAAGGTGGACGCGTCAACGGAGGGGAAGCAGGAGGCAGCGGGGAGGAGAGGCTTCATTCACCAGACGCTCACCTCCACTCTCTCTCTCTCTCTCTCTCTCTCTCTCTCTCTCTGTTTTGTTTTGCACAAGCATCAGCGCCAAGGCCATTACTATACTACGACGTAGCGTGTACGCTACCGCGCTGCTGGCATGGCTGGCTTGCGAGTCTTGCGGCCGCGAGCAGAGTAACATCGGAGGCGAGGCTGCCGCGCGCACGTGAGAGCTTCTACGACGCAATTTGCGAGGTCTACGTCCATGTAACTTTTTCCGCTCTTCCTCCACGATTGTCAATGTGCTAGGACGGTTAATTAACTTTGCTCGCTTACGGTAGGGATTTGATTTTCTCGAAATTTTACCACTTATGCCATGGCGTATGTACGAGTGGAAAACACGCGCGCATCAGCAGAGATTCTCTCTGAGAGAAAGAGAAGAGGTGCGCGCGCAAAGGACCAGAAAGAGAGAGCCGGGCTCTCCGGGTTAACGCCCAAGAACTCTGTTTTCGCTCTCTCTCCTTTCCTCCGAAGGACTGGAGGATGAAAAAGGAAGACGAGAGCAGCTAGGAAGCTGTGCTGCTCCTCCTGACGATGCAGCCCGGGCCTCGTTTCGATTTCCGATGCCGAGGCTGGATTTAGAGTAGGGCTTTGTTTTCTCTTCCCCTCGATCACGGGGAATCGGCGTTTTATCATTCGGAGGTGATTAATGTGGCTATTCGACGCTGTTAAATCAGTGGGTCACTGCGTATAGGAGAATTTATGCCCGTGTGTATACCTGCAATATGGAGGATTATATTTCTGTAAGAGCAAGTAGAACAATCTTGTTGAAGCTATTATTTGTTTATTAAATTTCGATGGGTACATCCATAAGCACGACTCGGAGATTCTTTTTTTTTTTTTTTTTTTTTTTTTTTTCATTATTCCTACGAGAACAAATTCACAAGTAAATGTGGGGAGCTAAAAATGTTATTCTTTTTCAAACTTGTTTGGAGGGAGAAAACATAACTTGTAAACCAAATTAGCTCTTCAAATCAGTTTAGAAGAGATACGTGCGCATAGGCACGTATCGACACGATGGCACTCTATAACAAGTCGTTTGAAACGGTACTTGATCACATTTTCTTACAATGCATTGGATAAAATTAGTGTCAATTCGCATCCTCGAACGCAAAATTAAATTTGCTCGCGTATCGTACCTATTATGGTATAGTGTAGTACAAAAATCTCACTAAATGATTTTGAGAAGAACAGTAATTTTAGAGATGAAAGCTCCGAAGTGAGAAAAAAACAGTCAGTAGTAAGTTTGCAAGAAAAAAAAAATACAGAAAGAAAAGCTAAAAATGAGGCTATAAATAAAGAAATTTTCATAAAGAATAATATGGCAAGGAACGAGACAGAAAAGTATAAAAAGAACGGTTGAGAAATTAAAAGAAGGAAGACAAGTGAGGGAAGGCACGCGATGGAAACGGAATGGGGAAAACCAGAATTTTTCGTACAGCCGAGAATAGATGCAAAGAAAGGGAGATAAGAAAAAGAGGACATGGACTGCGGAAAAAATAGAAAACTCAATGCCAGGCAACGCAGGAGCTGAAGCTTCAGGGGAGTATTAATTTGTGGTTCCGATATATTCACAATAAACGTTGAGGAGGGACAATAACAAAGACCATGAGACTTGAGTACTTACAGTGTTAAAATCAAGTTATCTGTACACAAAGGGTCTCGCAAAGGGTTGCAAGGTACATAAACATCATGTATGTATACTTTCAAACAGCGAGACTGGTACATAAAATGTGCTTGGCGCTAAAATATAACTTTGGTAACCGATCCCCTGGATTCATCGGGCGAGGCTAATTAAAGAACCCTATACCCTTCGTCATAATCACCGGTCCCTGTCGTTGCGAAATCCGATGCGAAATATTGTCATTGCCAACTACAGACGACGAAAATCATAATTAAACTCAAATTCGAGCAAATAAGCGCAACCATACTACCGATCGTCGTCTATTAATTAACTGAACTTGTGTATGCGCGATTATTAATGCGCCCCGCGCGGCTTACGTGATAAATAAGCGCGTTTATATGCTTACGCGTAATTAGGTTTAATCACCCGGTAAGCGTTTCAAGCTGATTAACAGGCGAGATAAAGCAACGCGAGTTTTGATGAGTTTCGCGTGTGTACATTTGCATATGTTTGTCTGTCAGTGCGTTTGGCTCCACTGAGTTAATAATATGAGAAAAGTTTTTTTTTTTTTTTTTTTTTTTTTCGTCAGAGATACCATCTAGCAGCGATGATATTTCGTTCAGAGACGCACGTTTTTATTATTGTTATCAAAGTATGATATTTACGTTTATTCGCAGTGGCTCGTTTTTTTTGTTAATTGTATCGTAAAAAATATTATATACGGTTAATTGGAGATGACTGGGCACTTAATACTCCAGGTGATCTCGCAAAATGTATGAATATGTTATGAAAAAGCTACGTGTATTCTACCCATGAGTTTTAAATTATATGCATACCCAATACGTACGTTTGGGAATATTGTGGGTGAGACAATGGTTATTACACATTTTTTTTCTTCTGCTCTCTACACACGACAATATTTAGAATTACAGATGCAAGAATCATGTCAATTTTATTTATAGCCAGTTTTTTTTACAAGTAGTGTAATCAACTGATAATCATGAGATTTAAGAAAAGCCTAGCGTAGAAAAAGTAAAGTTGGACACTTTTATCTATTCACCAGAAGTGTACGAGCTGTATCATTTCGATGGTAGTTTTTGATTTCTTCACTGCGATGAATTGCGTTGGCTTATAACGAGTAGTTTTGCATCGCGGACTATGCTGCAATCTAAATTATTACCACGCCAGGAATGTGGGCGAAATTTTTTCAATAATTAGATGCTACGAGTGACGAATGGATTTTGTGTCGTACAGTTGCTAGCGTTGAAAAAAAAGTTGTTTTTTTTTTTCAACCGTGCAGTCAGATTATTTTATTGGTGTAATATTTGCTCCTTTGAATAAAAGTGTTTTTGGCTGTATTTCAATGGATTTAACAATTGCAATTCTCCGCGTATTTACCAGCCAAGTGATTGATCCGTTTGTGGCGTGCGGCCGTGTTGTTAATTCTCCTCCGAAATAAGAGAACTGGAGAAGAGAAAAAGAATCGGTTTCAGCGGTGTAAATTCGTTTGGTAAAATTGCACGGACGTCGGCACACAATCGTACAAGATTCAATTTCCGCAAACAAACGAAATCCTCAAAAAGCCCTCGTGCTAATTGTGTTTTCAATCACTTTTTCTCGATTCTCGAGCGAAACTGGAACGGAGAGAAAGAGGAGGAAAAGAAAAAAAGGAATCAAAACCAAGCAAGACGCGGTGGTGGTGGAGCTTGTCGACAGACTATTACGGAAAATGACACAACACTCGAAACGAATTGACTTCACCGTCTTCCGCTGGATAAATGCTTGCGCACGACAGTTTTTCTCTCTTTGTCTCGTTCCTTTTGGCCCCTGTTTCAAGGAGCTATGTTTATTATGTACTCATTTAAATACAGAAAAGACCGTATGAATATCAAGAGACAACGAAGGAATTGTTTTTCTAGTGGGTGCAGTGATTTCGTTCGCAAGTGCATTCACTTATTTGATTTCAATTTCATTCATTCTGTTAATTTTTAAAAAAATACTAATAATAATTTAATCTTGCTGTCTGTTGGAAAATCTTGATTACCATGTTAGAAAAATAAAGATTGTACTACCCAAATAATTGTACTTGAAGGAAGGTGTGGGTTGGGTGTTGTTGCTGAGTGGGTCTTGGTCTTGCATGGATCACGACATAATGATGTTCACTTCAATTTTATACATTTCAAATGTGGTTCGGATTGGATAGTGCCTTCAAAAATGCAGACATAAAGATTCAACGAAACTGAAAGTGTTTTGAACAACTATCTCACTACTTGTGTGTATCTATTTGAAAAACGTTGATCTAACGCTACAACACCATTAGATAATTGAAAGTAATGAGGCGCAATCCTCAATGGGTCTTTGTATTTATATGCAGTCGTGCTATAATTGAATAAATATTTTCAAGAATTCCACGTTAATTGAATCCTCTAGAGTTCCCCTTTACCCCGTTTTTCTGCTACTTGAGTTTCGTTGCGTGACTTTTAATGTTTTCAGCGCTTCAATCAAAGAAATAGCTGAATATCTCAAGATTCCCTTGGTGAAGGCACGCAGTTTAGCATTACTTAAATCCTTCGAAGTAACCTCATTAAACAAATCTAATACACCATTTCTCGTGATAAATCATTTTCTTCCTTACGTGAATTAGTACTGATGAAGACACAATGTACATAAAAATAATTATATTAGCTAATTGTTCATTCAAAAAAATGTATATTGCTGGTGGCTATCAAACTTTACGTTGTTTCAAAAAATAAGTCAACGTAAGCTCAGTGATGTTGCCGCAACATTTGAATTTTCGCAGTCATAGTATTTAATATAATATATATAATATAATATTAAACTATCTGGTTCTGAGAGAATCGAAGTTAATAAATATTACCAAAAAATTCAAGGGAATCCCTTGGATGCTCTAGTTTCCTAAAAACTTTATCAAAATTTGGAAAAAGTGCTCACTCGATCACCTAAAAGTGAAATTTTCAATATCTTTAGACAACGAAAGTGTATCATCTACGAGTATGGTGAATTACGTTTTAAAGATGTTTCACAATATGTGCCTTTTTAAGCACATTTCCTCTCTCTCCTGTTGTTTCCAACATTGAACCACTGTACCTCACAATAAACTCTGCAGTTGAAAAATCAGGGAAAAATTTAAACATAGCCGTGGTATCATGAGGAATAGCTCATCATTGAATTTTCATTACATTGGGAAATCAGAGAGAAACCACCTTAAGACGCAATAATACGAGAGCGTGTCTGGTATATAAATATACGCACGTCACGGAGGTTACTCACGCGATTCGGAGTATAGCCTATACAAACGTGTGTGCAATATACTCAAATGAGCGAGCGAAAGAAGAAAGGAAAGAGGGACGGGGGAGAAAGAAGACGCTACTACTAATACGACTGTTGATATTAGTATACTACCATACTTGCTCTTTTCGGCGAAACCCGACGCAGTTGTACCCGTCCGAGGCGTGCGTCGCATTTACGTCAATCAACCCCCTCCTTTCTCCCTTCTTTCCTTTGGTCTTCCCTGCCTACTCATCTTTTTTTTTTTTTTTCTTCTTGTTTCCTACTTCTGCAACTTATTACTGAAGTTTCGTTCATCTTTGACGGCTTTTTTTGGGGGGGTCGACTGAGCGTTTTGATCACGACAACTTCAGTTGTTGGCAGATTTCGTAAAAAAAAAATTGGGATTTCTCTGAAAAAAGGCGGTCTTTGGTTAACAACTATATTTTTCTCGAAGAAACTGAAGAAGCTTTCATGGCAGTTGAATTAATTGTTGCTTTCTTTATGTTTGCTTAGCAGAATCTATTACTATCACTGTTTAAAAATATTGTGGGTATACAAAATGTTTCACGGGACATTATATGCTTTAATTAATAAATACAAAGTAAGTAAAGAGGCCCATTTTTTAATACAAAAGTAGTCGTTGCATTTTAAATGAACTCACGTATACTATATCCGACACCTGTATGATATAAAAATGTAACAGACTGTAACTTGTAAATTGTTTTATTCGTAACACTAAGTTATGTCTGCTCTCATCAATATTAGTATTTATACATTTACTACATTTAATGTGGCTACTCTATATGTTCATGACAAAATTAGCTAAGCTTTAATTTTACGTTATTAATCATCATAAATTTTACTTTTGCTAGCACAATCTAGTGGTTTATCATTGATACAATACAAGATGGTGCATTAAAGATAAACAAGTGATAGCAAGAAATAGTAATACTTTTGATTCTACGTACTGTTTAAACACTCATTTGATATATAATTTATAAAAATGTCTATACGTAGGAGTACCCATAATAATAAAATTCTTTTTACATTTTTGAAAAAAACTTCATGTATGCGAACGATCAAAATCGAATTTCGAAAGGGTAAAGTAATAAAATTATCACCAGCATCGGCAAGAAAAATGCGATTGATCGCCGAGACTCCAACGAGCAGGCAGACAGACAGACAGACAATGCTTCTTGGTATATAATTAAATGGTGTTTTCGAGATAATCGGTGTCAATTGATTTCTCGGAATCTTCCAGCACTGCACATATCACGTAGTCATTCTCTCTCTTGTGCTCTTTTTCCTTCGACAAGTACACGTAGGCATATTCTCGCTGCAAGTGTTATACTGTTCTACTTAAGTGGCACGTGCCCTTTGCGATCAAATTTTCACGTCCCTTCCGAGATGGTTAACAGTGCGCCGGAGCGAACGAACCAAGTGTCACTAATTTAACCTGCCTGTCTCGACTTTTTTTTTTTTTTTTTTTTTTTTCTCGTCGTTAATGGCAACCGTACGTAAATGTACATCGAAGGTTATTTTCGGAGAGGCTTACTTTGACGGCTGTGCTGTCGTTTCAAGCGCACGAACGTATAGAAAGGAGTGTAATAATCTTTACTCCGAGGAATATCTTCAGTAGCCATTACTCCAAATGTATCTACTAAGGTTGTACTTAATTGGATACCTTAGCACTTTCTACTTAATAAAGTGATGTAGCCGAGTTTGACATTTATACTACCAACTTGGGCTTTTGCGTTTCAGTTGCATAAATGTCACTAAAATGAAAAACAGGTGTATTGATTGTAAATTAATGTAAAAAAAAAAATGTTTAAAAATTATGGACGTTTTTCAAGATATAAAGCCAATTGTACATTAATTTCCATGAAAAATCAAATGTTTGCAAGTGCAAGTGTATGGCGTTTTCGTGACGGTGCGTAGAAACAATTTTTCAACGTGATTTCTACGTATACTGCCATGACTTGTGCACGTACAATGTATGCGTACGGGTACGGCCGACCAAGGCTTTCGTGTCGTATCTACAACTACTGCGCAGTTAGGAGATAATGTTTGGTGGCATCGGTTCCCACTCTTTCTTTCGTTCTCTCCCTTTGTAAACGCGCTTACACATGGGCATACGTGCAAAGATTAAGATAAAAATAAGTTTTTGCCGCTCGAACCGCAATTATAAAATGGCAAATTGTACGAGTATGGGTGTTTTTTTTTTCAACTTTTCAGACATTAAAATTATAGAAAATTGCTTGATTGCCCGTGTTTTTGTGTCTGCGATGATTTCGCTTTCGAAGTATTTTCGAAAAATTTGAAAACAAAGTGAAGTTCCGAAAAAAAAAAAAAAAAAAAATGCACGCACACACATAATAAGGGGGAATGAAAGCACACGCAATTACACCCCAATGATTACACTGTCCGTATTGTTGCTGCTCGAGCTTTTTTGTAATTACATATAATCCCAAAGCAATTCTGAAATCGATCGGATACATAGGGATGAGAAATTACATGTGAAGTTATTAGAATACACGAACATTTCTGGACTACCACATGTCGAAATAAAAAGAAGAACACAAGGGCTTTGCACTTTAAAATTTTCTTGGTAGGTATTGCATGTAGAAATGATTGGCATTAAGATAATAATAATAATAATAATAATAATAATAATAATAATAATAATAATAACAATGAATGAAAAACAAATCAAGAATCAAATGCAGATCACTCTTTGACGTCTTGATAAATTTATTTTATCGACATAAAACTCAAATGAACGCTGCCACCGAGTAATTTTGTTAATCTCATAGAAACAGATATGAGTTTGTATCTTCGTGAACTAGGTGTGATAACAATTGCTAAAATATACATATTGGTTGTTAAAGTCAACCAAAAAAGAAGAAGCCATCAGAGCAAAAGAAAAGTTTCAAGATATGTTTCAGGTAAATTTCATGTGTACGTGATGTATACTTGCATCAAAACATTCCCACGTGAGAATCATGAGGTCAGACATCACACACCCTTTTTCACCTTCCTTCCTCACTTTACACTTCACTCAAAACATAAGGTACCCATTTTATTTATTATTATTATTATAATTGTCCTGCTCTTTTTCAAGAAGAGACAGAGCTCTACTGTATCCTTCTCTCACTTTCTCCCTACGCACGGTATATAACGATCGTGAAGTTCGGTGTTTGGAGTGGCTCTTCTTTCTCTCTCTCTCGAGTTCAATGTACGAAGAGCGAAAACGAGAAGAGGATCGAAGGGGGCAATGGGCGCGCGCAGGACGACGAAGGGAGGCGGCTGAGCCAAGGGCGCGCGCAGGCAAAATAAATACGCAGCCACGCCACAAGATACCAAAGTTTCTCTACACTCCATAATATACCTCTCCTCCGTGTACACAAACATTGGCTCAATGTGTATCTACTATTTGGAGCCCCATGGAAATTTGGATGGCACAGACTATTTTGCTCAAGTGCCAAGATTCAGATGAATCCTTGATGAATTTGAACAAACGTAGATATGTGCACGTGTACACGAGAAGGACTCCCAAAAAAGAGCGCGTACATTTGCTTGAACGAGCAGTCAAAAAAACGCGCGGGTACATTTGAAACGAGAGAAACGCGAGAGGGCGTCCTTTCTGCTTCGATGTTGGAAACGGCAGCGTGCACGACCCTTACCCCCACCCCTCCCCTCTCGGTCCCTCAACCCCCTTCCAATCCGCGAGTTCCGAGGGACGCTAACTGAATGGAAGTGGACGGTCGATATTTCCAAGGCCTCCTCCTCACGGGTCTCTCCATACTATATGACCATCAGTTGACTCGCGAGTGATCCCCACTATGGGCGCCAAAATACGTCACGATACACATAAAGTGCACTGAAGCTTGCCGCTACTTCCCCTCGTCGCGCCACCCCCCCCTACCCCACCCAATGGCTCGACCACCCCTTCGACGGCGGCATCCTTTACCCCCACCAGTATGACTCTATACACTCTCTCCTTGAGCTTTGTCGCGAGCAGTCGGCCAATGGGATGGCTTGCCCGCGTAGTCAGTCTTTTTCCGAGACTATTGTAAGCCGGGAACAACACACACTTAATATATAGGTACCTATACTCTGTTGCTCCTGTTTTCGTCTCTCCCACTACGTACTATCTCACGATCTCCCCTCGCACTCTCCGACGGTCGCGATAATTCCGTCTCTGTCTGTCTGCTGCTCTTTCCCTCTTTTTAGCGCCAAGAGCTCGATCGCTGCTCTGCGGTTCGCATTCAGACGTTGTTGGCGTCTGATCCACAAGCTGCTCTCTCTCTCTCTCTCACTTGGCGAAAGAAAAAGTGAGATGAAAAGACGTAGCGAGCGTTTCTTCGAGATTTATCGTCGAGGTGTGACGCTACCAACATTGCCCCGCCACGATGTAAACAGCAATGCGTATGTTGATACCATTTTTTTAAGGAGCGTATAGGTATAATTTTTGTAAATTTCCGTACGTATTTATCGCCCGATTGATTTTCATTAGCGCTGCAGTGGACGTGACATTCCTAGCATAATTTAATTGAGGGGACAGGAAATGTTTGCCACTCCTGTCATGAACATGGGATTTATTCCCTGCAATTTTATGCAAATAGGATTAAAATAAAAAAAAAATACATGTATACATATTGCACGGAATGACCATGCAGGCAACGGCACACCGGTTTCCATTTTGCTACATGTACTAAATTATACCCAGCCAAATCGGGATGACGGAATCTCCGTCCGAATACGGCCAGCGTAATCATCCTTCTTGTTAATCATTAGAGCTAATTATTTTAATAACCACGCGCGCGTGTCACGTTAAATAACACTGATATTACCATGTGCAAAAGTTGTGTTTTAATGAAATTCAGAGATCAACATTTAATTAAAGGATGCGATCTACGATGATGGTTCTATCACCACCAAGAAAAAGTTATGTGAAAGGGAAGAAATAAAATTTTAGGACGAGCATTCGTGTCGAGAACTTTTTTTCATTATTTAGTTAAATTGATTTTCAACGATAATCGTCGACTAAAGATTGTTTTTTTTTTGTTTTATCACGTGAGATGTGTATCTTTAATGGAAAAATTTAATTTCAGTAATGCGATTACTTCGAAATGACACGCGAGCCGATCATATCTATGTTACCAAAGATAATAGATAAATTATTAACGCAGACTCATCAATGCTGACCAATCGCTAAATGAACAAAATTCTTTGAAACTGAGAATAGCTCGTAGAACGACTTTAAATTTGTAAAGATATGTGCTTACAAACAAATGCTTTTAACGTATACGAATGACGTTCATGTAATATTCACGAATCTCTTGATAAAGAGTATTTGTAGCTACCGTATTTTCACGAGCAACAACCGCAGCACTACAGCCAATTAGTAGAAATAAGCGTGAAAAACAGGGTTTTAAACCTGATGATCCTTTAACGACTAACGTTGTTTTTTTTTTTTTTTTTTTATTTACGCGTGTATTTTCAGATAAAACGAGATTGAAGAAAAGTAAATGAGAATCTTTGTTAATGCGTAAGCAACATAATATACGGCAACAGAGAGAAAGAGAAAAAGCCTTGAACCCGAAAAAACCCGATGTGAAACACGATTGAGGCATAATGCCGTGTGTACGCCTTACCTAACAAGTCCGTATCTACTTCCGTGCAACTAAGTAAACTGACGATGTTTACGTTCATGCTATTCCATTCATGATTCGTAGTTTGAGGCGTATTTTCGATCTCCAATATGTTAATGATACGATAAAAATATGGGAGTCATCATCACAACTTTTGGAGTATAGCTACCAATAATGTATGGTGTGTACTACAGGCTTAAATCACATGTAGGTACATTGTAGCAACTACTATTTTGCACCTTGACGGACAATACAAAATTGCAAAAACCATGGGTTTTGGGATTACGTAACACTAAACTCACGATTTTCCTTTGAAAATTAGCAACCACGCGAGGTCAATAACCCTACCTTGAGAGCAAAAACGGCGAGGTTGACGTTAGGTCATAGAGAAATGAGTGTACGAATGGGTGTGTTTGTACAGGTGTATGTTTGTACGCAGGCGATTGGTCGTGAGATTTTAGCAGAGGTCAACGCACCTTCCACGTATTCTCTCTGCGTCCATCACTGTATCTATATAAACACTCTTTTTGGCCTTTTTCTCACAGATTCAGAGTTTGACGTTTGACAACTGTAGTTGAATCGTGGAGAAAATTTTGTTAAACGCTCGGGCTATCTTACAATTAATCTAAACTACTCCAAAGTTATGTATCTACTTTAAAGCATAAGCTGGTAACTTTTACAGATACGTCAGAAAATTGACGTGCTATAATGCTCGAGGTGTACTAAAATATTGCCATTTCCTCCTTTATAATTTTAAGCGATCAACTTGTCATGCGATTAGTTTCTTTTCATTAAGGTATCATAGTAAGTGTCATTGCTATCAAAATAATAATTGGACACTCATGAACCTTGCCATGTATCATATTTTGACAGAAAAAACTAGAAAAATATTACAGAAAAATTATATAAAAAATTACTGTTCTACAGATAAACTGGTTTCAAGATGAAATAAACACTGTATTAAATGTTAAAGTTATAGTTTGGGCAGCAAAAATATTTTTATATTAAAATTACAGTTAGAAGAGTTGAAATTACGATGGTGACCGTTTGACAGAGTATAGTTTTTAAAGTATTAATTATAATTATTAGTTTTAAAACAATTATTTTTACTTTCTAAATTATAACTTGCGCTGTTGAAACAGTGGTTTTTCTCATCTTGTCATACAGTTTACTATGCGCAACACTAATTTTTTTATAGAATTTCTCTATAGTTTTAATAGTTTTTGTCTCTCATTGTCCTGTTTAAAATAATCAGGAATAAGTTCAATAATTGTACATACCTCGTTCTTTATGGAACAGCAGTGGAACCTCTAAAAGCTCGAAACTGTAACAAAAAAGTGAAATATACGTGTAGTTGGAGTTTTAGTGATTGTTGCAGATATTGTTAGGAAACTCTATCAAAACTTTATGTTACTGTTTAAAATTGTGTTATAATATTTCATAAAAATTATTTCTCGACAAAAAATCACAACTTGAACTTGCGCCACGAAATAACTTGCGAACCTTAACTATTACGTAAAGTCAGAAAAGTAGGTACATTCTATTATTATGATCCAACTCTAAGGTAAATTAAAACCATCTCTTCTTTTAGTGAATAACTTTTGTGAGCAGAAGGAAAACCACGTACCACCCCCTACGACCTTCTCTTTTTTCTTGTGTTTCAACAGGTCAACAGGTGTTGTTTTTCACTATCAAAAAATAAAGGAACACATTTTTTCAACGCTAAACAAATCAAGTGTTATTAAATTTTTCATTTATCAAATCAATGTACGTTTGTGTCAGACCAAGCACTAGATATATACAGTGAAATAATGCTAAAATATAAGTTTCAGAATGATCCATTTTTCTGGGGATAAAACTTTGTGTAAATTCAATCTTAAAAAACATAACGAGAAAAGAAAATCATCGACATAAATGGCATATATTCCATCCGTCTCAATTGACATGTAGTGATAAGAGTACCGTTAAACATGAAGGATAAGCGCATAATGACGGGCTTGCCATGCGTGAATGCACGCAAGGATTTATTAGAAATAGAGTAACGATGAAAAAAAAAAAAAAAAAAAAAATGTTCAAGAGCAGTGAAAACGTAATGATCGTGCGCGTAATTGTCGTATCTTTCGAGCATCATCGCAAATATTACTTTTGCCTCCTCCTTCTCCTCCCTATTCATTCTCTTATCGAGTCTCGGAATCGATTTAAATTGCGTGCTGCTTTCTCGTTAGCCCCGCATGTGACGTCATGTCGTATAACTTGTACAACTAGCGTGAATTGCTAATATCTCTCTTACCCCTTTTTTTCTCTTGTCGGAGAATAAATGTACTTGCAAATAGAAATAAGTACTAACAAAGCTTGACTTCAGATGATAAATCGTTGCTTTTTGAGTTTATGGGCTGAGCCCCATCTTACTTGGTGCTATGTATATAGTCTTAACACCTTTATGTTTGTACAATGCCCTGTTATATTCAAATACAAACTGTGTCACAAAATAAAATACAATAAAACAACACAATTTACGTAATACATGATCTAACTTGACTATTAGCAATAAATAAAGAAAACGTCGATGTATCTCTTTCGCTTTGAACGAAAGAACCAAGCACTATACCTACTCGTTCCGTTTTGATTGTCAATCGGCAAGCCTTTGGCATCCATAACTAGTTGCAAACGCTGCAACTTGCTCTGCGTACCAAGTCGTACAGCAGAGTCCGGACGTCGTGAGACCCGGAAAGTAAAAATAAAATTCCTAATAGTAGGTGGCGTTGAATCAATCATCTCCAAATAGTCCTTTGAACGTCACAAAAGCACCGCCGCAGCAAGCGCTGGGTAATCTATATTTAATCGCCCAAAGGGTTGGAACCGCGTCACGCGGCAGGAATACCGGGCATCAACGGCGGCAGTAGAGTCGAGCCTACAAATCAGCCAAGAACAACTTAATTTGTCAAGCGGAGCGTTTAATCATAGCTTTCGCACTCAATTAACAGCGAACGGGACGTTATCAAGTCCTGCGCGTGAGTATTTGCAGAGAAGAGGGTGTGCTGAAATTCGTACGGTTCTTCAAACAAAACTCGATGGGTTTTGGAGGGGAAAAAAAAGTAGTAGGGCTGGTGCTGATGATGCACGAAACTCCCGAGGAGTCGTTGGCCAACTACGACGACTCCGGGGCCAAGAACCTCGGAGTGAAGTGCCGATATCCGAGACGCGCAGATACATGTACGTACATATTTCAAGTGTAGCTTTGTATGGACATATACACAGGACGCAGGAAGAATTCGAGAGCTGCCGCGATAAGCGACCGATAACACTTGTCTGTATCGCCGTCGTCGTCGTGGTTGCGATGCACGAGCAGAGCCAAGATTCGATTTCTCGAATGGTAACGGAGTCAAAGCGCTGTAGATGGACCCGATGAGGGAAAGACGACGACGTCGACCATAATACAATACACTGATGGTAATGTCCAGTTTTTATTTTCATGTATGGAATATTATCATCATACAATAGTATTATTTTCCATCATAGAAACGTATAGCTGTAATAATCAACGTGTAAGTCTGCGAGCCCATCACTAATTTTTGCCTTCCGTGAGGACAATGTATAAAGCTTTGGCTACATGATGGACCATGAGATCATCGATGAGAGCCTTTAGTCAGAATGAACAACTGCTACACTCTACTTACGTACGCATGCTACGTTTGTAAGTGATTCAGTGCAACGAAATGGCGGCTTGTACTTTGGAGCTTTTCTTTTTTTTCAACAAATATCTGTCAGATTGCAAAGGGAACCGATTGATACTGAAAGATTGCCAATAAATTCCAGGATACGCGATCAAAAAACGTCATTGCGAGCACTCGGTACCTCGTCTCTCAAGCATCCGTCTCCCTCGGTTCTTCTGTTTGCAACGTTAGCAAAACGTGCACATACGGAGCAAGAAATAATCTTGAAGCCGATCTCGAGACTGTGTCTCTGCTGCGTCTGAGGAAAAAAGTATCCGATGCTCAACTCGCAAAGGGAAAAGGTACGTAAGAGTTTTTCGTCTCAAGGATCATCCGTATGGCACTCGTGATTAAATAGTTGAGCAGCGAGTAAACGATCGGCTTTCCATCCCCTTGAGGGTATGCCTGCATGTGCCTCGGATTACCCCCCGCAGAGATGGACAGCTTTTTCCGCAACGAGTCACGCAGTGGCTGCTGATGTGTACTTTCTGGGACACAATGTGACCCAGATAAGCCCCCTCGCTCTTTCGCACAGGTGCCGGCTCGCAATATTTCTAGGTTGCGTCTCTTTAGACTTCTCCCATTTTTTCTCTCTTGTCTCTCTCGTTTGAGGAGGGCGGGGGGGGGGGGAACACATTTTTTAGGACAGATGGAAAAATGAAAACTGGAGAAATTCTTGCAAGATTGCGTGCTTCTTTACTTCTTTGGATGGCGAGATTTTCTTATCTTCGTACCACCAAGGGATGTCATGCTAAAGTTTAATTAATCATTCCAAAGAGATCTTGCATCGTATTTTTGGTGCACTGTACGCGAATCTTGAAGGGTATTGAATGTTCACCGCGTCGATTTTGGAAAAAATAGGTCGCAGGAACTCTGGCACTCACTATTTAACGAGATCACATTAGCGTTCATTACTTTCACGTGAATTTAAAGAATGTACGTTTGGATGATTAAAAAGACTCCACGAATTGGAGGAAAAAAAAGAGAGACACCCTCACCCGTATGTATGTACAGCAGGCTTCATTTTATCTTTCCGACAGTAGTAAGTAAGCAGTATACATGCCGAACAGGAGCTACAGGGGAGTCTCTCTCTCCCACGTTGAAATTAATAAAGCCAAATTTATGGAAAAAAAAGGAAGCCAAGAGCAGCTCTTCTTCCCCTTTTGGACTCCCCCAACGAAAAAAGGTATAATCGCGCGCTCGCGTACAAGAATTTGAAAACACAAAAAATGTATTTCGCATTCAGCTCGACGGGAAAAGGAAGCGCGGGCTCTCCTGTGAAACTGCGCGCACAGAGAGAGAGAGAGAGAGAGGAAGCCTCCCTTTGGAGCACCACAGAAGAATGAGCATGAAAGAGATAAATTCGCGAATCGAAATTGGCAACGATCCCGCAATTGAGAGCAGCACGGTATAAAGGGAGAGAGAGGGAGGAGGAGCCGCCGTTGAGGAGTAACGAACAGGAAGAGAGAGGAGAGAAGGGAAAGCGAGGGAGCAATATGTATATACATACACGAAAGAAGGGAAAAAGAAGTAGTAATTGAAGGGATGGTATGAAGACGGAAGCGCGACTTCCTAAAATTCTCATCGCGATTTTATTGGACTTCCCAAATAATTGACCTTTTATTGGGGGGTGGGGGGGGGAGAGAAAGTAGACACCATGGAATGCTCGTTATAAGTCCCTGTGCGTAGCCGTGACGCATCCTCCTCGACATACTTCTCGACAACTTTTCCACTCTATTCTTCCTTCTGCGCGTTTTTCGGTCTCTTGGTTCAATATACTTTGTTCAACACCGTCAAAGTGTTGACTGCGCAAGACTGTTGGTGTCAGGGTGTATTGAAGGGGTTATTCACTCTCCCGTTAAGGATCCAAATGGTTTTAGATTTCAAAAAGGTCATCGTGGTTTCATATTGATTTCATTTACCGTTTCAACAATTACCTCTTCTAAATGAAGCATATTTTTTTTTAATTTATTTAAACATATAGTTGCTGATCCAATTGGTACTTCGACACAATGATTTCACGAGGTTTCGGGTAATCGCAATTGGTGGGCATTAAATTTATGAATGATGTTTTAATGATTTAAGGTTGATTTAGATAAGGAGATCCAAATAATTTAATTAAATAGCCTCTCAAGTGTGTGTACCTGCTATCGATCAGAATTTTATATCATAGTACCTGATCGCTTTGGTTTCAAAATCATTGACAGGACTGTAACCATGCCTGTGTCTTTCTCATACTCATGATATTATAGTCAAGACACGCAGTTAACACCGTCAATGTGAATAACCCCCCAAGCTTCTGATGTTTTATTGAACGAGTCAAATCTAATTTTCTTTCAATGAAAGTGAAATGTTTTGGTACAACTATCCATATATCAGTCCGTAATAATGAGCAACAAAATATTAATGTTCAATCGACCTCAATATTGCGTAAAAGATAAAAAAAGTTTATCACGTGTTGATGAAAAACTTTGTTTTATTCATTGAAAAATTTACCGCTTCGGATAAGCCCAAAAGTGGTCAGCGGTACTTGAAATATATCTTCCAACCCTTTCTTTCCCCTTCCTCCAATCACGATTTTACACACGCTCGAACGCCAAGCCAACTCAATCTCCCGCGCCACAAAAGCTCATTTTTCGGGGCAACAATTTAATTATTCTGTTCGTCCATGGAGCAACGGCAGTCCAGCACAATGTAGGCTCGCAGGAGGAGGGCTCTTCACATATTAGAAAACCGAGGGGATGATGATAAAAGGAGCGAGAGGCTCGTTGCACACGTAACAGCTACCGCTTGAGGGTGATTGCGCGCTCGCAGGAATGTGTATGTATTATCATTATACGGTATCCTTACTCCCTCCACCCCTTCTTAGTGTACTGAACGGGTGTGCATGTGTATTATATACGTCAAGTCTTTATGACTCGATTCCCAATGGGCAAGAAGAGTTACGTGAAAGAGGAGCAAAGAAGAGTGGATTGGTTACCGCTCGCCACTGTTCTATTGGGACAAATTAATATGATCACTCTTCCTCCCAGGACTAGGTTTCAAGGGGGGTTGCTTTGAGATAATTGAATGTTGCTTGGGCTATTGTTTTGTCGAGTGACCGCTTTCGTACGTATTTTTAATTTTCTAATTTCAACAGTTGCAAAAAGAAGTGAATATTACGCGATTCAGTCAATCTTAAAAGCTGTTTAACTAATTATTTTATTTTCATTCTGTAGTTCATGCTTGTATTTATTACTGCTGATCCCATGATTCTCTCTCGTAAGTATTCCACTGGGAGTTTGACGTATCATTTTTGCTCATTAGTTTTTTTCTTGAATGAGAGAACACAAGCTTTGGTTGATTCACATATTTTTCATTGAAAATTCTTCTTTAAAATTTAAAACAATAACCAAACATCATCAAGAGTCTAGTGATGAAAACTCAGTACTATCCCCCTTGCTATACACTCCACAAAATGCAGTAAGCAGCAACAAGTCAATTACCAATAGTAGTTTTACGTCCTTTGTTTGGGACCGAAGAAGTTTACCCTCTTTAGATGAGTGCGCCACCTTCTCGAAGGCGCGTAATGGCACACAAAAAACTGATAAAGCCGAGAAAAGGGAGAATGAGAACACGACGTGGGAGAGGGGACTGAGGATCGTCCCCGTAAAGATCTCGTCGTCTCATAAACGCTCTTTATTTCAGCCTTGGCGCCATTTTCGGGAATCTAGTGTACTTGGCGAAAGAGACGTGGGAGGACAAAAAAAATACGCAAACAGTTTGGGAGATTAAAATTTACGGGGTGTCTCCGGATGGAAATTTTCCGAGCGAGGGAAAAATGGCCCCTGCTCGCTACGCTCACATAGGTTCGAAGAAAACTTTATGACGCTGGAGTCAAAGGGTGACGGGAAACGTACGCGTTATGCAAGTTTGGTGATAAAATAACCATCACACGAGTCGATAAGCGAATGTAATAAGCTTTTACGCGTTCGCGATACCGTTTCGAGCGAAAAGAGACATCAAAATAAAAGAACGACTTTACCAGGTGTGCTTTCTGTTAGAGGCATGTAGGTATACATATATTTTACGTCGTGAAGTACATTCTTTCTTTCAAACAGTTTCTAATGTACACCTCCAACTGATATTAGTATCAAAACTTTGACTCTTTGAAAATCAAGTTCCAAATAACATCATGGATCGTCACAGCTTTTTTTTCCATACCACTTGCATACGAGTTTTAAGACGGATATACTACTTTTTATAACATTTGTCATCAGTTCTGCGACTAATAACCTTAAAATTTTAATGATCTAATACTTTGTGGAAAATATATAGCACTACTCTTTAAGAACAACTTCTCTCTGCATGTATAAAACGGAGGAAGACAAAAAAATTTTTTTTCCCAGGGACTTACTACTCTTTTGTTTATACAAATTCTTGGAAAGTCTGCGAGAACCATAATTTAAATTCATGCACGCACGCTGACCACGTATTGAGCCCCCGCATATATAATTAATACATATATTCGTGGTGCTTTCATGTACTGTTGGTAAAAATTTTCCATTGTTATTATTTACCATTTTTTCACCAGTCATTATCAAAGAGGCACATTTATATGGTACACCATAAATTGTTAAAAAAATCGTCTTGGCGCATTACTGTCGCTATTATAACACAATGCACCTCGCACAATACAATAAAAACTGTCAATTAGCATCACATAAATGTAATTGTTTTCTTCTTAAACTCAAACTTACAAAATTGCAGTAACACAAGTTATTAAAATACATTTTTTATCATATCCAAGACATTTTTAACGAGGACGCGAGTGATTGATTGAAAAAACATCGCACCGACCTTATACACAGCCTCGAGGAGGTAAGTCATCGTCGCCTTGTTGTAATGTATATGTTCTCCGCTGGGAAAGTCACGTGTTGCTTATTATTTACGAAGGCCATTGAAGTAGCCACGTATACATTGTGTGTATATACCGTAGTATTACACCGACAGGCGCGAATCTAATGCACTTAACGCGCCACTAAATTACAATGACAAACGCACAGTACAGCGATGACACGGCTATTTTTCGTGCGCTGCTATAACAATCACCCCCTGGAATCGATCAAAAACCCCGTACGGCCAACATCCACGTTATGCGTACACGAAATTCATTAATAATTTAACTTTCCGGCGCTCGGGGAAAATAATAATCGCACGTCGTTATTTTCTTTCTCCGCGTTCGATTGACGAGTGATGTATGGCTTTTGAAAACCACGAGCGTGCGTGTGGCGGGTTGTTATTATTATTTCATCGCTGGCAATTTTCCCTCGCAATTTTCTCCGACCGACTTTTATGCGCCGGGGCGCATTGGAAATTCGTAATTTACGACACGACACGATCGAGGTGAGTCCTGTAAGTTCACGCGTTATGGTCGTACTTCACGATGATTTGTTTCAACTTAACCATTGTTCTTGCGGACGCGTTTAGAAAGCAGTGCAGATGCAAAAGGTTTCGCTTATGGTCAAACGTCGCGCGTAAATTTTACCAATTAACTCGCTTCGACGCAATGATAAATACACCAGCTGGTCCGATAATCGGACCATTTGGAAAATGTTCTTTGCCCGCGCGCACAGGACGACGGCCAAATGTAAACGCTCGTGGTGCACCGCAAATTGGAAATTAAAATGAAATCATTTTCCATTTTCTGTATTTTGTATCTCGAGCTATAAACATAATCGCCGATTCGCATGCAAATGAGTAATTACCACCGCATGCTGCGAGCATTTGAAAAACCAGCTCGTGTTTGGGCACAACTCTGAGCAGATTATTTTGCACGTACGCGAGGTAAATCAATTTGTATATATCCACGTGAAACGTACTAGGTACGTACGACAAATTTTCCACAAAGAGTCCACACATCCTTTCACTCCTTGGCGTTTCAGAAAAACAAACGTGGTTTCGGGGCCGCATATTGGTTTCTCCTCTCCCTCGCAACTATTATCTCTTATCAGGGAGCTTTTACAATTACACTGAAAATCTGGGGCTATCTTGACCGGAAACTGTTGCCGCTACTGTGAGACCCATTAAATGAGGTACGAAATTAGAAATGGCGAGTACATAGAAAGTTTACACGCTAACGTTTTGCTCGATTTTGTACACGTCATTTATGACAAATTTTTGGCCAGAAATCAATACGATACTGGGTGTAAGGATGCGAAGGAGCACAAGGATTAAAACTTTCTACTTTTATACAGCTAATTGATGAAGAAAAAAAAAAAAAATCTTTTGTACAATACTTAGTAACTGATTTTTCCAGGTGCGCAACTCTGCTCAAGTTTTAGTGTTTCACCATGACGTGACCCATGCTGTACAGTGGACAGCTAATTTTTTCTAACATTTTCGCATTTAGACAGCATATCTCCCAATGTTATGTGCACATCGATGTACCTTGTTTGTGTTAAACTATGCCAATCGCCATTTTTTTTTTTTTTTAATTATTTGAAAATTGTACGGTTCTGATTTGACGTTAATCCTCGCGACTAAAACTTACGCAATCCAAAACAAATCGATCCCCAATCAAGCGCAGACAAACGCTCTCGCGAATGCCAGAAAAAAAAAAAAGAAAAAAGACAAACAGAGCAACCACAAAGAGTCTCTTGACCAAAATCGAGTCGGAAGCCGGTTGGCGAGTCGCGAATGATTGCCGATGAGAAACAATGCAAAAAGAAAGAGGTATATACACTCCGATTTATATATATACGCGTCGCTGCAGTGAGCGTCAAAGCCAATAAAAAAAGAGAGAGAGACTGGCGAGGTGTAACATTATAGGGAACAAAAAGGGATCACAGACGAAAGAGACAGTTGGTTACACGGAGCGCGAGTTGTGCGTCTCGATGCATCATCAGGGGGAGAAGAGTTTGCCGCGTCGTATAGTCCCAACTCGTGCAGCCCATGCGTGCGCGATCGATAAAACGCTCGTATAAGAAAGAAAAAGAGAGCGTACTTAATACATACACATATACATACTTACGGTATTCGTGGTGTACACGGTATAAGGGAAAGAAAGAGAGAGAGAGAGAGAGAAAGCCGGCTGCTCTCCTCCCCGTGTTGTTTATAAATAGGCTTCGGCGAACGATAAGTCCGGCGCGGCGACGGTGGCGCGAATTTGCATAACTATAAAACTATATGCTCCGTCTGTCTGGCCGGCGGGCGCAGACGGTGCCACCGTTGCACCGTCACTGTTACACGGGCGCGTAGGTAGGTATAGTGGTGGTCGTATAGTCATGCATTTTCTTACTGAAATTAAGTATATAGAGTAGTAGTATGAAAGTAATGGGGCGCATGTATATATATATAAGACGCGCGAGACGATGAACGGGACTAGCTTGTATTAGCTCGGCCCTAGACAGAACGAGGCGAGGAGGGAAACGGAGGAAGGAAGGAAGGAAGGAAGGAAGGTAACGAAAGGGGCACACTATAACTACCTACCTACCCATTTCTCCCCTCCTCTTTTCCCTTTTGGCTGCTCTTATAACTATTCGGGTTAGCAGACGTGACAATATATATACACAGACACATTTGCTCGGGCGGCTAGAAAATAGAATCGGTACACCGGTTTCGATGCGCCCCGTGATAATCCGTGAGCGTCGCCTTGGCACCCTGTACGTGTACTCACAGGAATAGAATATCTATGGCCACGGTATGTCTGTATCCACGTAACGGATGTTGTTGTTTTTGTACTACTGCCCTCGAACTACAAATAACGGGCCTCAAAGGGGGGGGGGGGTGGAGAAGGAAACGGCCGAAAGAGTAATATACTTGGTTATGGTATTTGCATTCAAAACAGTCGGTGCGGCGAATGCGCGTAAACGGTGGCGGACAAAGGGTTGTTGGACACGAAGGAGTGTGCAATAATAATACCTGTACGAGAAGCGAGGAGGTAAAGCACCGAAAATTACTGTTACTCTGGAGAATAAGCAGGAAACTCGCACAACTTTTCACGCGGGCGACAACAGCTTGTTGCGTGCCATGAAATTAAATGTTTCGTTATATTATAGTGTATTGTGTCGATGTACACACTGTAAAGTCGTTTCGAACAAAACGACAATTTCGATTACGGATGATAAATATAGCATCAAGCCAAGGTTTCTTTATGAAATTGTTATTACCCTCCTCCCATACCTATGATAAATGGCTGTAAATAAGTGGTAAAACTGTCAACGCCGCCAAAATACTGCATGAGAGACTCTTTTGTCATTATTATTGTACCTAAATAATTTACAATAAAGAGTTCGCTAAAATCTCTTTAAGACATCGGTAACAATGTGACTTCAGTAGTGGAGTTACCATTGAACCGTTCACTAAAACAACATGAATTTGACGAACCCAAAAAATTGTTGACAAAAAATTTATTCATGATGAATGAGCACACGACGTTGACTATTTGAAAACAACAATATAGCATACGTTTTAATGTTTGGATAATGACATTTGAGGTTTTGACAGATTTAGCGCTATAACCACTTGAATATAACTAAAAAGGTATATATGTTTACAATATTCCTTATCAACTAAGAGACATAACCTGTGTATAGAAATATAAGTGGTAGATAATTTAAGAGATTTAGGCTGTGTATACGGCCATTCGGAGATACAAAGTCAGAGATATCGACTATGTATATATAGACATTAGAGATATCAACTATGTATGGATATAAGAGGTTTAGGCTATATGTAGACATTACAGAGATATAAGTTAATAGATTTAAACTATTTATATTACAGATATTAGAGACGTAAAGTAAGACACGTTAGCTGTGTATATAAAATATAAATATATTATCTTATAATTATATTGAAGTTGTGTATTGATGATATTAGAGATATATAACTAAAAGACATAAGCTATCTATATGGATGTAAGCAACTAAGCAACATTTTTTTCAAACATATTATACTTGTGAATTAAACGTATTGCTAACAACATGATCAATGACACAACCAACGTGTCTTGCATGAAAATGATTAGTTTTTCTGTAAAAATTTAGCCACTTGATGTCATTCAAAACGACAAGACAGAAATCCTCTACGATAGATTCGTCAATGTGGCCTATTGTAATAGTACATAGATATAAACTCATGCAACTCTTATACGTGTATCATCTATCATCGGCAAATTACAATCAATATGTCATCCTTTCCAATCCACGAGGATCTAACGAGGGATCGCAATGTGACTAGGCGTACAAAAAAAAAGGTCCGCGTCTATCAAGCGCTCAAAGCAGTTTCAGTTATTAATGAGACGCACGCAACATATGAAGAAAAAAAAAAGTCACACATTACGTTCTTTGCAAGCGGTGGTTCAAAGGGAGGCGTGCACACGCACCGTCACAAAGGAAAATGTTCACATCGCGAAGTGGAGTAAGAATAAGATGTAACATCATGAACGGCGTGTACGCGGGCGTCATAAAGGGGCGCACAGCACCGTGCATCAAGCCATGCGGGCTACGCACGCACGCTCTTTATATTTTTCAATTTATCCTACTCCCATACATCCCTGAGGGACTGCACGTGATAATAACAAGCAGCCTGGGAAGAAAGCAGCGAGCAAAAAACGTGTGCTTGCTCCTTCTTCTTGCCTCGTAACGAACAAGTGCTTGTATATGTGTGTGTATATATATATACACCACATCCCGTTGATGGGCTTTTGCAGCATATTCTGAAAACTACTACAAGCTGCTTTACAGTGTACCCTTACACGGGTGCTTTAAAATGTACAGAGAAGAGAGCGGATTAAGTCCTCGGGGATGATGACTCGGGGATGGGGGAGAGAGGAACGTGAGCTCCACCCATCTCCCTTGGTTGTGAAAAACTACGCGAGAAAGTACTTTGGTGGGCCGTTAAGGTGTATGCGATGGGGAGAGCTACACGCCGTTTTCGAGCTCTTACGACCTACTCACACTGTAACCCGAGCTCTACCCTTCCAAATTGATTTTCAATCGAACGCTTCGTCCAGCTTATTGGTGTCGACTTTCTTTAACATTGAGTATTTTATAGGCATATGAACAAGTAGTAGTAGTAGTACATTGTTTTTTACGTTACATCGAACATTTGATGACACGCGTTCACGTGTATCTAGTTTTGGCCTTTGTAGCAAAGTTAAAACGTATCGTGAGGATATGAGCCGCAGCACACTGGTAATAATAATAATAATAGAGTAAGTATAGTGGGAGCAAAGCACGGGCATGTATATATGATAATTGGCCACTTGAGCCTAATCCAAAGTGCACGAATCAATGGTTTATTTTCAGCACCGAGTTCGGGAGCTGCACAATACCATCGGAGTCACCGCGAAACCCTACACGTACACGAATGTGTCTCGCATCGTATAGGTAATTGAGTAGAAAGCACATATTACACACACACACACACACATACAACTACTTGTATTGTCTCGTATTGTATGTTACGTTTTAGATAACATACTCGTACATAGAGGTGTAATGTGATTTCAGTATCGACTGCATTATGGCTGTATACATGACATGTATACACTTTTATGGATCGCTGCGCGTGCAGGAACAATATATAAAGCGTATAAAGCTGTGGAGAAAAACACATTGGAATCGCGTAGGCGTATCTATTAGAGAAGAAAAGGACATGATGAGCACTTCGTGAAGCTCTTGTGATTTACATTCAAGACTATGTTGAGATATGTTGTAAAACAGTATGCCTGAAAATGATTTGTTCGGTTACAATTTAAATGCTCGTATTACCCACCAAGCCTGTCTTGCCCCCTTCTCCCCCAACGCGTTACCAAAAGCGGCACAACTTATGGTATGCTGATAAGACAAAAAATGAGAACACGAGTTCATAAACAAGCCGTCGACGCCACGAGGTTTTCGCATGGGAAGATAGGACGACAAACGACGCTCTAATTGAAGCGCATGTGCGTGTTGTACACACACTGTTTGTA
The DNA here is from genome assembly GCF_000648655.2 of Copidosoma floridanum. The sequence continues at coordinate 115,947 of NW_019379470.1, read as the reverse complement.
CGTGTTCAAGGGATGGAAAAGGAAGGAGGGAAAGTTCAACGAAACTCGAGCTCCCAAGCTGTGGACGCCCAACAATACTGGTCGTGGAGAATCGGAAAATGGTTGGAAAAAATTAATGGGAGAGAAGAGGGGAGGGGGTAATTTATCAAAATTGCGACCCAGCTACCGGTAAATGAGAAATGGGAAGCTGCCGCAGTACGTGAATACGTGTGTGTTATTTGATGCATGACGACGCAAACAGAAAATATTGGGGATTAAAGTGAACCTTTTCGTGGTAGGGGTGGTACTTGTTGCCCCTTTGAAAAACGGATTTTCTTTTCTTTTCGGTAGGGAAGAGCAGGCGCGCGGGTAAGGATTTGTACGTTACGGAAGTCATTAATTTATGGTAAACAATTAGTTTGCATGTGGGGTGGTTGTTGTTGATAAAAGGGGAGGGTGATCATAAGGGCGTAATCGGTAGGAAATTTCCATCCCACTGCGCGTAGCAATAGGGAGAGAAACGTTACAAGTAACAAGAAATATTGCATAAATGTTTGTTCTTCGTGACAATGATAAGTCTACGAACGTGTTCGGCGTATCAGATAACTTGGTGGTTAACATGCCACACTGACAGAAAATATTACTTGTAGTTGTTAAGGGAAGATTCATCAATCATGATTCCGGGCTTTGGATTAACAACAACCAACGAAGATTAGTTGACAGTTAAAAATAGAGTTAATGAACGTGCATTTGACGTCATAACCATACTCTTTTGTAACCTCCAATACCAATGGTCATGTACTTGATCCACTAATTATCAAAGATTGGGTACTTACTTGTATTTAAATTGACATTTACCTATCAACAGTTGACGACTGTGCGTCTCAAATGCAAGAAATCCTTTCCATGAAGTGTAGTTTCCTAGTGAAAAGGATACATCCATAACTTTTGAATGGGACATTCACCAGACATGACTTATTTTTCGGGAAATACCAATCAAGTAGTCTGGTATTTCATTCAAATTATTTGAACAAGTACCACAATTGATCTATAGCCTCACTTCGTAAGATGAAATTCTTTTCACGAAAGGGATCCTCTAATCACCCAAAAGGTGGTTGAAGGTCCTTCAAAGTAATGTAGATAATTTTTATTGTAATGGTATTTGACTTTCATCAAAAACAAAATTGTGGTAATAAAATATATATATAACGCTGACCAATCACACATTCAATCCAACAATGTAATGGCACCTAAAATATATCATGTAACATCAATTGGCACGAAAAATCGGCATTGACACTCAACGTAAAGCAGCAAAGCAAAGAACCCTGAAATTCCCAGCCATTCACAAGCCCCAAGGAGCCCATACATTTGTATATAACACGAACGTAAACTTAACCTACAACGACAGCGACGCTCCCGCGATCGTAAAATATTTTTCTCGGTGTTGCTGCAATGGTACAAAAAGAAAACTCCGCAGCAAAAACCCAACGTTTTCTCTCCATCTCTTTTCCTCTTCCGATCGTATGTACGCACTGCTCTCACCAGGGATGGGTGCCGGCACTGCCGGCGCCTTTGGGGTTGACGATCTCTCTCTCTCTCTCTCTCTCTCTGAGCTACCCCTCCGGTAACCCTACCATCGCACCCCACTCTACCATCACTGTTCGGGGAACTTCCAAGGGTCTGGCAGAGAAGGAGGGTGGTCGCACACATTGAAACACACAGTTGAGTGAACCAGGGACGTGGGTGGATACAGGTGGGGGTGGACGAGCTACGTCAGGACCATGTATGTATATAATCTACGTCAGAAGTAGAGGGAGGGAGGGAGAGAGAGAAGAAGCTAGACTACGTTCAAGGGGAAGTGAGGGGAAGTGAGCGTCGGGCGTTGATAATACTACGACGTAGAAAACGCAGGCCGGGTTCTCGCGGCGCGACCGATCGATGCCGGCCAAAACATTGCCACATGCCTCGGCCGCCTCGTGCTGCTGTTGCTGTTCTAGCTCCGATATTACATGTATAATAATGCGGGGCGCGCGCTAGAGCCAGACGTATAAAACGTTATGTAGAGAAGCAGGACGCTATAACTAGGCTCTCGATACACCTCTATCTCTAGGTGTACATAACGCCACGACTATTACTACTACTACCACCACTGCTCTCTCTCTCTCCCTGTTTAATAACCCGAGTGAGAGAAGAAGCTGGGGCTATGTATGGCTGTAGGGTAAGAGATAGAAAGAGAGAGAGAAACAGGGGAGGGATTGCGACCAGTTTACTACGCAGTAGAAATAGCTCGAGCGAGAGAGAGAGAGAGAGACCCGTTAAGGCTAGGCATATAGACGATTTCTTTTTCTCTTTCTTTCTTTCTTGCGTACAGCCTATATACGTATACAGAGTTCCTACGTTCTCCGACGATGACGATGTCTCTCTATCTCCTATAAGTATATTATCTCTTTCCTTCTAGCGTCTGTCTTTACGAGAGGAGCTTGGGTGTTGATATACGTTGCTGATACACTCGGATACTGCTGCTCGCGGCGTCTCTGCCTTTGTGGAGCACCTCGTCAAATCATTGATATATTGTTTATTGCTTGTTTTCAGCTGCTCGTGGGGTCCAGCGTTTCATTATTCTTTTGTTTTTATAAATTTTCATGATTGTTGTTATTTTTTTGTTTGTTTTTAGAACACTTGAACAACCACGATGAACCTTTTTGTGGCATTGTCGAATCGTTGATCGATTTTTTATCATAATTTTTTTTTTGGAAATCACTAAAAATTAAAAAAATTAAAAACAAAAAAAAACAAGGAAGAGAATAACGTGGTTGCGCAACAGTGGAAGCTTGCAATAACAAACAAAATTAACAGCTCAAAGAGAAGAGAGAGGGAGATGGAGGAAGGAAGACGACGACGACGGTAGTCGCACATGCGAGAGAATCAGCATCACCGGGGTCTTTTAAATAGCGTCTAGAGGCGCTAAAACAAATAATAGGGCGATAAATTAAACCGGGCAATTAGCAGCGCACTCGAGCAACAATAAAATAAAGAAAATAAATAAATAAAAAAAGATTCACCCATAGTCGAGAAAGAGAGAGTTGGCTCGCGGCAGCGTCGTCACATGGCAGCTAGAGAGCGCGTGTCTCTGGCGGCTTTTATTTTTCTCTCCTTTGATGTTTCGGCTGCTGCTCGACTTTTTGCGCAGTTCACTCGTAGGTACGTACATATGTATACGCGCACCCTCGGTGTTGATATACGTACACATACGTGGGTATCAGTACTCAAAAGATAGAGAGAGAGGCGCGTGAAATGATGATGGATTTGTGGGCCGCTAAAGTTTTTGTTTAATGAATGAAGTTTCGCGCTGCTCGTAGGCGACGAGGGGAGGAGGAGGAGAGGGATGATGCCGGGGGGAGGAGGAAAATTATCTTTATCGTAAATAAGAGTATAGCGTACTGTAGACGTGGGGCATAAATGCGCGCGAAAGAGAGAAGAGCCCAGACAGTAGCGGCGCGCGCGCATTTGCGTCGTAGTTTCCTCGGCGAGTTGAAAGAGAGAGAGAGAGAGAGAGAGAGAGAAGGGAGGCAGGCAGGCAGGCGTGTCGGCGATCGATAATATACACGCGGGTGAAAACGTTGCGCGCGCGCGCCTATAATGACGTATATATGTGTACATATCTGTTCGGTATGGCATCACACGGGGAGCGAAAACGGCGTAGTATAAGCTCGGGGTTGTATGTGTATATATGGATCGGTGTACCTACAGCAGCGCCTATACTCGATAAATAGTGTTGAGGCCAACGCGCAAGCGAAACTGTTTAATTTTCCTCTCTCTTTTATCCGTCCGTGTAATGAAAATTCTGGGCAAATAAGGTGTGGTAGTGCCCTCTTGCGTCCACAAACACACACGTGCATGAAATGGATCTGAGGTATATAAGGAGAAGCGGGCAAGCGGTTGTGGGCTTTTTTTTCCGGCGCCTAGAATTTTTCATCTGCGCGTATAGGTGCAGAAGTATCGGACAAGTTTATCTAGACGCTCTCTCCTGCTCTATTCGTCTACTTCAACGATTTATTGCGATTTCCGAGAGAGGGAGAGAGTAAGTGCAATGGTTTAACCGGCACGTTTTGTAACGGAGTCTCTCCTCGACACTCTCATTTCGTCTGGCTATTGGTGGTAGTAGGTACTCGCTGGCTCGTACATGCGATATTTCGCGCGAAAACTGCCCATGACAATACTATCTCACGCGGTCTATCTTTCGGAGCTACTGATGTATTAGGTGGCCTCCTGGTGTTGGTGGTCAAACGAAAAAGAATTAGCCTCCACGTTGTCCCTCGTTGCTCGACTCTAGTCGTATGCTGGTCCGACTAAAGTGAAAGTGGTAGCTTACCTTCCGTTCTGTTCATTGTCTGTTTGCGGTAGCTCTCTCTGGGTATTCCACTTATTAAGTTTTATTCGAGTGAGGGGTACTCGATGACGTGATACTCTCTTAGAATCGTATTTCTTTTTCTAGCGGGACAATTCGTACGAGTGATAAGGGATGCCTTGGAAGGTAACCATCAAGTCAACTTCTAGTTTGGCTTAATACAATATAACTTAATCCTATGGGATGTAAATCATACAATGAAGTTCAAGATAGTCGTTGATGGCTTAAAAATTGGCTAGTATCTTGGTTTATCTCGAAGGGTGGTATGAGTTTGGGTACACCTGAGTCTAATTCATAGAACAAAGCCTATTTCGTGAAAAACGTTCATCAGTTACATAAAGCCTTGTACCTAAAATGTAGACCCATGGAGTTAAATCGACGAATAAAATGTAGTCTAAACCAGTTGAAGCTCACGAATAGAATAGAGATCTAATTTGGAGATAGGAGTCATTCTAATTGATTGTTTGACATCAAATGTCAAAATAACAATCGACTAAAAGATCAACTTGGATTTGTTGTACTGCGCCAAACGCACCCTCCAAACGAGAACGAAATAGATGTCTGCAAGGTTTTGGCCAGATTATGATCAAACTATACGAAAAAGCCCACGTTGCACATTTCACAAGTAAGAAAGATAAGAGAAGGCGTTATCACCTTGAGCGTACAATGGTCCTCATAAATATTGGTAGTACACCTAGGAGAGTGAAAGAGAGATAGAGCTCGCTTCGATTAGTGGACGGGACTCTGGTGTATGCGTATAGCGTATATGCACGTCCAAAGCAAAAGGAAAGGGAGAAAGGGGTCATCTCGTCGTCGCTGTCATCGTTACGTATGGCCTTTAACGCCAGACATTTCCAAGCACACACACACACACACACACACACACACACACACACACACAGAGAGAGTCACACAGGTACAAACGGGTACAAATGCAATGGTTCAGATTGAATTCTCGACCGCAATCTTTTTATAATATCCGGTCACCTTTTACAAGCTACTCCAGCTTTACTCTTAATCAAGTGAACTGATTTTTTTATAAGTGATAATTGACGGATGTAATAGAGTTTTGCAAATACGAGTACAGAAAAAGGATATTGCCAAAGACAAGAAATGGAAAGATTATATATTTTTGTCACACTTATGGTTACATCATTCAGACACTGTAGTGGTGATCTGATGACTGACATTATCTTATGTGCGGTGTGGAGGATGTATGGGGGGAAAACAACTCTGGTGTGGTAACAACAAGTATTAGAAAGCCTCGAAAAATAGAGCACGTTGGTATTGCGTCGCAGCTTGTGGAGGGCACTCAACGCTTGTTTTTCATTACGAAATAAATTTTTGAGTCAGCAATACATAAATCTTTTAATGAATTGGTGTCAACGTGTCTGCAAAATGTTAAAAACTCAAACAGCCGTGATGATACATTCCAATTCGTTGATTAATCAGTTTTTAATTGTATTGCAATTTGTATCAGTTTGATTATACCATTGCACATACCAAAAGCTTTTATCAAAATTTATCTAGTGCTAAAACGATACCACTTAATACCACACATTCTATAACTATTTATTCATTATTATATTTAATACAATTGAAAGCTTGTGCTTTTATAATTTTGGTAATAGTTAGATAAGCCACTATCACTATCAACCAAATGGATATATCCTGAATTGTTTTAACACTGGTTTAAAAAAAAAAAAAAAAAAAGTATCAAAATCCACTGTCAGTTTACTTCATAGATTAAGAAATGTAAAATACATCAACTAGTAGTCTGAAATGGTAGTTTTCCTACGAGTTTGAAAAGTCTCTGTTTGCGAACCGAGAGGTTTGCGGCCCGAGCCGAAGGTGAGGGACGTAACGAGGTTCGTAAAGGAGACTTTTCGAACGAGTTCCGGAAAACTGCTTTTTCGCCCGAGGAAGTACCAGCCTCCCAAAACCACCCGAGGGCGGAAAAATTAATTACAGTCAACACCGATTGAGCTAAAAATGCATAAATCATTTGCTGAACTATTAAACTAATATTTCACGAAAACTGGATAATAAAACAACAAAGACGGAACATGAAAAACAAAGGAAATGCGGTAACTTTTTTGTTTTGGAAGTAACCGGAGCTCCTTAATCATTAACAGAGGTGTCCGCATTCGGCTCGGTCCGATACAGTCCGTGCCGAGTACGAGAATACATAACAGGCGACAACGACTTGGCAGCTTGCCTACTTGCTGCAGCCCATCCATACACGCGCACAAGATCCTTTTTCTCGTCCTCATCTTCACCGAGGACCCAACTGTGCACTGGCATGGTATAAAAAAAACAAGGGGATGAACAAACAGCCAAGTTCCCCTCCCGTATTTGTCTCGCGCAATGACAGCTAAAATTTCAAACTTGGTAAGCAGCAGCAGATTGATCTTGTTGTGCATCCGCTTTTGTGGTTGCAGCTTCTCTGGGAAGACGCGGAAGAACAGCTCCCTAGCACGAGTGGATTCGCTTTATCACGCTGATTGAGTAATTCGCGCTACCGAGCAGAGCTGCCTGAGGTGGAGTTGGGCTGTTGGATCCGGAAAACGATGGTTTTTGTTGTTCCGCTTTTTTTGTTCTCTCCCCGAAAGATCTTTGATCCACCCTCTCCCCTTTTCTCTCTAGGTACATCGTATTTGGGATTCAGAAAAGAGACGATCGGTTATCCAGGAAAAAAATATTCCTAATTAGCCAAATTGATATCAGTATCAACTCGATAGCAGGTAACGACCCATCGAGCAGTTGTCTAGGAATCAAACAGAGTATGGTTCTTTCACAACAGGAATGAAGTAATAACGCATCCGTGAGCAATTACACCTTCAATGACGAGGATAATGACGAGGATGGCGATATTTCTTTTTCATACCTTGGCTGCCGCTACATCGATATATGAAATAACTCGCAACTATGGAATGTGGAGTAATAACCCGGTGAAATTCGCGCGCCGTACAGAAAATACACGCAACGTAATGTGCATGTACGTTGGTTTCAATCGGCTTAATTAACCCGCTAAGCCAATCATCGACTTCTCTTCGTACAAATGGACAGTCATTACATCACACACAAGAAGATTCTCGATATTCTCTCCAACCCAGCTAATTGGGGTTGTAACTTTTTTTTTTTACCACTTTTTACGGCATACCTGCCGTTATTATCGCTCGCAAAAGTTAGAACTATTACCCACCCATTATTTCTTTCGCACTTGATGATAACGCAAATCTACGTCGAGATGACGATCGTAAAGCTGAGCTACTACGCACGTATCTCTTACGTAACAGCTGCGACATTTCCAGTCTCAAAATATGAGGCAGTGCGCGTATCTTCTAACAATACATTTACCTTGCATCGAGGCAGCAGGAGATGAAGAGAAAAACAAGAGAAACAGAGAAATAAAGCAACGAGGGTGTGGGGGCAGATGCGAGCGATTTGAATCTTCTTCAGTTGGGAAAAGAGTTGTTTACGAAGATCATTTTGACCTACAAAGCGGCTCTGGTGATTTAATTAAGATTAAATGATATGAGTGTAAGCGGATGTAAGTGTGTCAAATTTGTTTCAATCGATGATGTTTGACGAGGTATTTTCGCTCGACAACTGTAACTTTTGGTTTATTCTTGAACTGGAGAATCGAAAACTGTGTATGCGAGAAAAAAAAATGTATGTACGTATACGAGCGATAAAACTTATTATGCATGTGAAACAAAGAGTGAAAAACAGAAAGGGAGAGAGAGAGAAAACGACTTCATTGTCACGCGAGTACAATTTCATCAATATGCATGAGACAAGCACATTTTGTTTTAAGTACGCAAGTTGATGTATATGCGTCAAAGTTGCGGGGATAAGTGTAATGCTACTTTAGTGCTGGTATCAATCTAAAAAAAAAAGATACGAAAATATCGAAAGACTTACAAACTCGACGAGACAGAATTTTTCAGACCAAACCATCGTTTCGACGTATAAGACATTATTATAATTACTTATTATCAAATAAAACCATCGGGCATTTTCAAAAAAAACCTCGAAATTTTTCCACGTAATCAGCCACCTCGTATCATTATACTCGTTCAACGATGGATGTATGTGCACATACACGAAGCCAGAGAGGCCTCACGGGAGCCAAGTCTCACGCTCGTAGCAGACTGTGTCGGAATCGGGGGCAATTAGATCCCGATTGGAAACTAGGCGAAATCGGGCCGCCGCGACGCTCTAGACACAACTTATTCTTTGTATAAACACCGAGATATAAGGCGGACGCGAGCACGCCCGTGTGGGTGTGCGTGCGTATATGTGTGCCCCGACTCGTTACATTGATTCTCAACACTATTTTGCACGTGCGTGTAGTTTATGCACCGAGATGATCTTCCCTTAGCCTGTTGTTGTGGGCCTTTTTTGCCATGTGGGCCATTTAGTCAATGACGTTTTTCATGTGCATCATACATGTCTTCTTCCTCTCAAACTCAGGGCATGAGGTAGTGAATAAAGCGATAAAAAAATGGTACCACCGCGTCCTGTTTGGTCTGCTAATTACGTAAATAAGTACCGATGAATGTCCAAACACTAATTATATTGTCGCTGAAGGTGGCACATCGTCGCATTTGAGAGAAATATGTGTGAAGAATTTCGTCGGCATGTCACCTGAGTAATTGTCAGCCAATTATAGCCATTTTCAATAAATACATCGAGGTAAGTAGATCCTGTCATCTTCCAAGGTTATGCACCCAAAAAAAGGTTTCTCTTCAAAAATGAACAAGACGTTTGTCCCCGCGTGACAAACAACGAGGCTTCGCATTGAATAATACGATACGTTCCTTTGGATCGAGTTGCAGATCTGTTTGGCGCAACAAGCAACCAAGGGGATCGGAGCGCGTTATCTCTCAAGCACGCGACGATTAGAGGCATCCGTCGCTGTCGTCGGCGACTTGGGAAACCAGCAGCCAGCACGGATCAAAGCGCCCCTCCCCCCGCGATTTATCAGAGAAGCCTGTAATCACATGGAGGGAGGGCGTCGCGAATACCGATCGCCGATGAAATTGACCGATCAATTTTCGCTCTCGCGGCGCACGCGCGAACGGGCTCTATATACAACCCGGGGATTAATTTATTATTGGAACGAATGCGCGTGCGAACGATGAAAGGAGGAAAAAAAAAGTCATTCAGAGCCTCGCTACTGTGTCACGCTCGCGCCGCGTTCATTCATCAAGACTTGAGCTTAGCGTTCCCTGCGCGCGCGCGCGTTACGCGAAAATCGTAAACTTGGCATACATTCGGCGCGAGGCGTAAAAACGAGGCCAAAAGGGAGGGGAAAAAAACCACTAGCCCACTGAACGATGTTGCGATACATGGAGGGTCTCAGCCATCGATCAATATTTTACTCTCTCACTCGCAGCCCGATAATGAAGGAAAAAAAAGCTCCGTGTGTTATCCAGATCGAGACGAACGCGCTTTCGTTAATTTACACCCACGCGCGTGTGCGGTGCATAAAACACGTAAAGTACGCGGTGGCGTGAAATGGAAGGAGACTTTTCTACTTTCTCACGCTCGGCTTCGCTAAAACGGACGTGCGTCTGCAGCCGAGTCATGACGAAACCCGCGATGTCTATCGATACCGGGTGGGTATACACATCCACAACAACGAGTCAGAATGACGTTGTACGCAGATTCTGGCCTCGTCATCCTCCCATTGTTTGCATGCATGGGCGAGCGTTGTGTTGTACAAGTGTGGTTAAAGTGTGCACATTCACGGGAATCTTACGGCAGTGCCAAAGGGAGAAGACGGAAAAGCGGGTACGCGGTTATTGAGAACTAAGGGGCACGAGCATTGTCAACTAGGCTCCAATGGGGCGACTGATGATCTACGTTTGTATCATGCGTTGGCTAAAAAACCCTGTGGTGCAATGCACGTAAGCACGAGAGGGATGTATAAGGGTGAAAAAAGCTATGGAGAGGGAGAAAGCGTATGGGTGCAAGTTAACTTTGGGAAATTTGGGTTTCGGGGCTGATGTCGGGAAGTTATAACCACGGAAGTCGTTGGTTGCTGCTCCTCGCGATTTCGCCTCGCTGCGTCTCAGGCGCGTGTTTTGCTTCGTACCAGGAAATGTGGGGGAGAGCGCAGACAACCAACGATGCATGTGTTTTGTTTTTCATTCATTTATATGAAATAAATCGAGAAATAAATATGAATATTGGTCTGTACGTACATGGAAAAGCCAGTGCCTCACTACCTCGATCACTACAATTAAAAAAGTTAATCACTATGTTATAACTAGATGTTGTTGTGATAACGCAAGATGAAATCCATCGGCTGAGACCTCCGTAAAAATGTATAAAAAAAAAAAAGAAGAACAAAGCACAAACCGATCAAACTTTCATTCTTTTCGATTCATCAAATCCACTCTGACCCAAAAAACTGCACCCATCTCTCAATCAGAGCAGCGTCAAAAAAAAAAAAAAAAGGTGAAAATTCGCGCGTGCGATAGGAAAAAAAAAAAAAAAAAAAAAAGATTAAACGTCAGCTCGCGCGTGCGAGCAAAAACAAAGTCGGTCAACGTCGAGAGAGACAGCGAGAGTGTCGGGGTCGCAGACACAACATTGTATATAGAACACAGAGCGGGAGCGACGCCCACGCGTAGCGCATGCGCCCCACTCGTCTCTCTTGAATTGTACACACGTATATTTACACTCGGAGTGCAAAAAGCACGTTGCACGCAACGCGGTATATATTTATACAGACCCTTGGAGAAAAAAAAAACAAGCGATGCTCTCTCGTTGCTTTGCTCCGTAGGATCATCGAAAATCGTCAAATAAGCCACACGAAAGAGAGACATCCCAATTCCATACATACGATTCACAGCTACCATCCCAACAATTTGGAAGAAAAACAAGCGAACGTGAGTATCTCTTATCAGAAGCACTGATAAACAATTTCGTGCCAAGAGGTGATGCCCAAGCTGTTATTGTTTTCGTACGAATATATGTTGGTCCCGACTACAGATAAAAAGTCGTGCTCCAATGATCTACATAACTGCGCCTTCGTGAAGATAAGCACCAACTGGAGATCGCATGATGGGCATTTTTTAATCAAAATCATCGAAATCCGTTGCGATTATCGCTCGGTAAGTACAAAGTTTAAAGTGAAAAAAACGCTGTCGATGCTAAATCTCCCTGATAGCCACGCAACGCCAACAACAGAAGCCGAACGATTGATTATTTTTTTTCTTATTTTTTCCCTCGTTGCAATCAATTTGAGGGCGCAATCTGCCGAGTAGGTACTACCATACACTCGATTCAACGCTCACAACAAGAGCATCAGTTACTGTTGTGCTGTTCAGTCCCGCAACTTGATCCTTCAAAAAAGGCGGTCGTTTCGCGCGTCTCGAAAAGCCCTTCCCCAAAAAGAAGAATACACTTCAGAGAGCCGCATCGCAGATAGGGAGAGAGTGGAAGCGGCCCGAAGTCATAATTTTCGCGCGCTCGCATCCACTCGAGAGGGAGCGACTTCGCTTACCTCTCGTTTTTCGGGGGCATACAGTACACACATACCCGCACACGCGCGCGCTCGTTAGAGCCGACAAAGGTGGCAGCGATAATTGGGCTCCCGTTCTCCCTCTCGGCTATTTTCTTCTGCCTACTTATTCTTCCTCGTGAATGGGTCTCTTTCTCGGAGCGCGTGTCGCACACCACCACGTGGGCTCAACCCCTTGCTGCTGTTGTCGACTCTTATTATCGTTCTTGCCGAGCCCGGAACACTTGGCTCTTCGTTTTGGGGCTCGCACAAAGAGGATGAGAGTTTTTGGGCACTTGAATTTCTCGTGACGTGAAATTACTTTCCTTAAAAGAATCCCTCGATATTTTCACGATTGAAAAGCTCCGTTAATCGAATTTCAGCTTTTCGCATCGAACACCTTCCTCTAACTTGGCCAAGCTCTTTTGCGATTGGCACATTTCAGAGGTGAGCCTATACCTACCTCGATGCAGTTATCATCGTACAATAAAAGTGAGCGTAAGACGTACATGTGACACGTGACGTATATTTCATACAAGTATGCGTATACGAGAGCTAAAAGGGTGTAAGAGTATATGAGGAAGGAAGGAAGGCACCCTGTATATGTGGAGCACACACAAGCGAGGGCGATCGACCAACCCCTCGGGGCTCGCTGCTACCGATGCTACCACTGCCACTGACGCCCCGGCACATCTTTGCAGCTGAGTTAACAAGCGACGACGAAGTTTTCGAGCCCCCGACTACCACTGCTGCTTTTTCTGGATTCTCCACTTGCTTACAACTCTACTACCCTCTAGGACTCGTATTCCCTCGTTTCTTCCATCTCCCTTCTTCGCTGATAGTGCAGCCGAATGATTTTTTTTTTTTTTTTTTTTTTTTTACTGCTGGATGCTGATTCTTTCCCCACCCTGTCTATAACTTGTCGGTTCTTTGTACTTTTCCCCTCGCTTTTCCCTCCTTGCCTGATCCACAAGCAGACTGTAATAGCTAATGTCCCGATTTTCACGGTGATAGGCAAGGGTGTCTTAATCTGTTAAGGGACTGATCGGTCTCTATTCTTAAAACAGCATGATGAATGTATTTTTTGGCATGGACTTGAAATCTTTACAAATGGTTTTTGGCTACGACCGCGGTGGTACTTCTTTTTGGGGTGATGTGGTGGGTGGTCACGGGTGGTTCCAGAGCGGTTAATGTCATTGGCAAGTGTTATTTTTCTCGTTATTTTCTTTTCATGGCGACAGGTGCTGATTTAATTTATCAATCGAGGGGTAAAACAATCAAAAGTATGGTGTATGGACTTACCAGCTTTGTTTTATTGACAGGATGATGATCAACTCTGAAGGAGCAGCTGATGGTGACCTGAAACGAAAACGCAATTAGTTTTCGAGATTCGTTTTTTTCAAAAATAAACGAAGGTAATATATTATGTAATTAAATTACAACTCTTTTAAAAAAAACAAAGAATCCTGCATTATTAAATATTTTTAATAATGTGAAAGCAATCAGCAATTTTACAGCTAAGATTGATGCCTTGAACGATCAACTCCCGATTCGCTCCCAAGTTATAATCCAATCTAAGTAATTCCTTGCACCTCGGCAAGTCCACATTGTACTCGAATTAATAATACGTTTTAATCCACAGTCATGCTTCCAGACCCAACCAAGTCCTCAAAACTCCACTTGGAACGAAAGTTTCTTCCAACAGCAATCCAACCCAGCTACCCTCCAACTCCGCATGTTTTGCAAACCGTGGCATCGGTCCCCCGTCGACCCCCGATCTCCGGCGGCCTCCCATCCATTCTAATAATTTAACGCGATGTAAACACAACCATGACACTCTCAAAGTCTTCGACCCCCCAACCTCTAGCTCTTCTCGCACGCCCAAACAGAGTGTCCAAGAAGGAGGTGCAAGAAGAAGAAGAAGAAGAAGATGGGGCGGGGGAGAGCAGAGGAAGTGGAAACGTAGCGGTGTCGCGCAAACGGCCGATCGATAAGGGGACCAAGGAGTACTAGTCCGCTGAGAAACGGTGGCAGGCCGGAAGACTCATGGCCTCCTGTTTCGTTACGATAAGCAAGCCAGCTCGCAGTAACGGTGGTGGTGAAGGAGGAAGGGTAACAGACTACCGGCTTGTGCTTAAATATCGCAAGTTGTACATGGAAAAGGGGCGGACGAGGAGGAGGAGGATAACCACACGAGAGGGAAAGGGGCAGTGTGTATGGGTCGTTGTGGTGCATGTGCAGAAGTAGCCGAGACAAGAACTCTTCCTCCTCTATACCTTTTACCACTATAGGTACATGACGGCAAGGAGGTAACAAGATCACGTGAGAATGAGGAGGAGTGGCGTGGAATTGTTTGTGTTGTGTACGACGCGGGTATTACAAGGGATGATAGGTAGTGGTAGTGGTTGTCGTAAGGTGAGAAAGTGTAAAGAGAGACGCGTATGTTTTGAGGTATCTTGATACTACAGCGCGTGCTGCTGGTGGCGCGAGGTAAGCCCCTCTTGCTCGTTCTCCTCAAGTCGAGCTGGTGTTCCTTGAGACACGCGTTTAGGAGTGAGTTTGTACGGAAAAATGATGTATGGATGATAGGTAATACACTTTACTTGCGTTGCATGCCAGTAAAGTGTATGTGTTCTTGCGTGTCTGCGTTTTCTTATGCGTCAACAGCAATACAGCAATGCGCTTTGTTGGAAACTTGGACTTGTCGTCATTTCAATCTAGGCGTGGACTTTTTGCTTGTATTTTGTAAATATTCTAGTGGTCGATTCATAATTTTTTTTTTTTTTTTTATTTAGTGATGATCTCTCTTTTACAAGAGTTGGAGAATAAAAAAAAGATCAATGGCTCATTTCGTACTTCAATTTTCTAGACAAATTGGTGAGTATTCGAACGGTGAAAACAAAAAATTGATGATCAGAAGAAGTACCATGAAGAATAGTTGGACAATTTTTTTCCCATCTAATCAATAATTTCACCAAGTTTCAATCTGATAGGCATAGATTTCCAACTGTATCTGTTTCACACACGACCAACTCTCATTGTTTCTTTCAAATTTTGTTCTTACTCCAGCAAAATTAAAAATTAATCCAAAAACCCACCTTTGTTAGAGTGAAGGATACATAAAACGAGCAATAAAGCCACTTCCCTTGAGAAAGGACAAGGACGTAACCTAAAATAACGACTGTCCCTGCATCACCCACCCTCTGCAAGCACCACTGTCTCAGGTGTCAGGCCTAAAAAGTATCCTCCTCGCACTCGAAATCCGACAGAGATTCGAAACTTCCAGGACAACGATCAGCATGTACTTCCAAATGACCCAATTTATGTCGCCACTGCAGTAGCATTCGCAGGGTACGACTCCACGTGGAGAAGCAGAGGGACGCGACCGCAAAGAAGAGAGAAGCCACGTGAGCGTACCACACGACAACGACGATGAGAGGAGGATGTCTGTAGTACGTAGACAGAAAAGCGCCGCCTCATAAACAAGAGCTGCTCGCGCGAGAGGAGCAATAAAAGAGGCTCTATACGGCCGCGGGAATCCGCGTAAAACGAGGGAGGTGCGCGGTTAGTACGTAAGAAGCATGTTAAGCCAGCAGTACCACCTCTTTGGGTGTTCGTTGGTTTGTTCCTCGGGTGTAAAGGTCTGAAATGTACACGTGCATGGATACGATTCGTAGAGCCGAATTGTTTCGAGATGAGCTAATCTGACGGCTTTTATTTCACTACTCCACTTTGGGCCTTTAATTTTAGATGCCGTGTGCTGCGGGAGAGGAAATTTCTTGTAATTTTTTCGGTTTACTGCTCGCGCGGGAAGAACACGAGGTTTTGCTCGGCTTTGTTTTTATAGTTTGCAGTAGAATCTTTTTTACTGTCCCGAAACTAAATAATGCACTACCAAGAGTTAACCTTATTTTGCTGCTGTACGCTTTTGGTGTGCTACACTTCGAAGACGTCTGCTTGGGTGTCTTATTTCTATGAGGTACCCTGGATTTAATTTAAACGTAGAACCACCAACAGATTTAGTCAGGTTTCGAAAGGTGGTATTCCATGCACGCTGATTTTGGCTGTACGTGAGTAATAGCGGGTAACAGGGTAACAGGAGTAGTGGTTGGTGGGTTTGGATTTTGCACAACCATGAAGGTATTTGTGGTTACCGATAAAGTCGTAGATGCACAAATTGGAGGTAAGTAATCCTAACAGGTGTTAGGCACAGTCTCATCCTCTTTGTGGCTTGTGCAATGAAGGTACATACATGGTATTAAATGGTGCTAACTTATCATAGTTAGTGAAAGTTTGCCTATATGGGCGAACCTTGATGTAGGATACTCAGTTTGGAATTCGTCGTGTTTCATTGGACAAAAATAATTGAATAATACCATTTTTAACTTACTGGTGGAACCTAACAATAATTGCATACATTTAGAACAAGGGAAATTAGCTGTAATGACGTTCGGATGTCCGTAAAGTTTACCGTAAGAACCTGGATTAAGCATATTACAAACTGTGGACAATAATCCGACGATTATAAATTAGTTGGCCCAAATCTATTTTTACGATAAGAAATGAACTTAGGTTTAGGATCTTTGGAGTCTGACCACCTGGATACCCTCGAAACAATGTTTTGCACCATGAGTAGACGGGATGCTATGTCATATAATTTTGCATTTTCCAATGAGTACGTGAATGAGACAAAAACAGATAGACAATACCATGGAAGAATGACATACTGAATAGAATCTAAGGAAATAGTCGAATATGATATTTCTGATGTACCAAACAGAATAATGAGGTACCGCATGACTGAGTTTATTCTTCAGTCTTAGGAGACAATTTTGGAATTCTGAGAATAAATAAATTAAAAAGTGACTCCAGTTACTACATCTGTGGTCCTGGAGAACTCTTCTGGTGATAAAAATTGTACTTTCCACAAGTTATTGATTCTTTCTATGAAAAGTTCTTCAGAAAAAAAAGTTACGAAAACAAAGGAGGAGCAACCACGAGTGTATATGTGAATGTACACGTGCGTATATGGCAATGAGTGTTTTAAAGAAAAGTGATTTTGATTAGCGATAACCATGGCCCCGAGTCCCATCAAAAGTAAGTGCATCCTTGAAAATCAATTGTAGACCATTGGGCCGAACAAAGGAGGGAGAGGCATTGCAACGGCTGTGACGACGCGAGTATACCTACGTGTACCTTTATTGAATTGCCGGGGCACATCGACGAAAAAGAGTTCGGCAAGAGAAAGAGTTTCGCTCTCGCAATGGACCTACTTTGCCCGAACAAGAACGAAAAATAAAAAGTATCGCCATAAGCCCGCAAATAGGTTTCACGAACGCTTTTTTCGTCGCTGCTCCTTTGGCTTTCGTGAGACGAGTTTTCGCGGAAATTCAAGTCAAATTATTGATACTTCATGATAACGAGCTTATGTTTCTTTTCAATTGTTAATCTACCTTTTTTTTTGGTTTAATTCTTTTTTTCTCCATGGATCATTTGAAATAATTTTTCAAACAGATTTTTCCATCACTTTGTAACAAACATTTTTCGACAGACACGAATGACGAGTATAAACATTGTTCTGGAATGTCGGAGAGTAACACGAGAAAATAATAATAGCAATGTTGTCATAATAGGAACGGACGGAAGCGAGGAAGGAAGGATGGAAGTGGAACGACGCACGGATTAGTTAATTGGAGTCTTCCGTCAACAATACAAGCACACGCAACATTGCATTCAGGACTTCACCTCAAGGACACCATATTCTATTTCATAAATATACTTCCGAGCGCGAATCGCAGTAAAATTATTTAAATCAATAAAAAAATTTTTTTTTTTTATCCAAACAACCACACTTGTTTTTAGAGCACGATTCGCCTGTCGTCCACTGTTAATCGACGCGATGGACAAAAGCGTCCCAAATAAATTAAACGACGGCGCTTATTGTCTACGTGCCATCAGCCGCGCATGTAATACACGCACATAAAGCGTACAGCTCCCGACTTATTAATATAATAATAACTGGTGTATTGTACCCCGAGAGTCAGGCTCAAGAGAAAAATAAAGATCAAATATGGCGCACACACACACACACACACACACACACACACCCAAGCGCACTTGAATACAAAAAAAAGAAAAGAAAAAAGCCTAGGCATGTAAATTCGAAAGCCGATTGCGAACGACTGCTACTATCGTTCTCTCTCACACTTGCAGGGCTCGTACATTATAATATAATACACACCGCGCTCGCTCGCTCGGAGGGGAAGAGCCGAGGCCAGACGTTCCTTCTTCGTCGCACGCGCGCGTGCCTACGTGTTCGCAAACACATAAAACCTATATTATATGCGAGACGAGGGCCACCACCTCCTCTATAGCGCTCTGCCGCTCTCCTCGTGATGTATTTCGTATACGCGTGTGACCAACACACGCGGAGATGAGCGGGATTCCTCGTTTCGGAGGCCCTCGATCTGCTCTAGCAATACTTGTAACAATACAAAAAGAGAAGAAGAGACGAGAGAAGGAAGAGGGGGCGACAGGAGGCTGCTCTGCCCTGGTGTTTTGGTATTAAAAAAAATACGCGGTCGAGGGCGCGCGCCGGCGCTCGCAGGACCCCTCCACCCCCCCCCGTTTTTCTTCTTCCTTCTTCTGTTTTACACGTATACACAAGCGCGCAATATTTTTGGCTATGCTTTCTCTCTATCTTTTATTGCTCGTTTTATTGCAAATGTGTGTGTGTACGTGCAAAGTTGGACCGAGTTGGACTGACTTGTATTATTCCTCTTCGCTACACCTTTCGAGAGGGAAAGAAATAAAGAATTGGCGGCGACGTACGGTGTAATCGCATTATTCGCCTTGAAATCGCGTGTGTGCCCGTGTTGCGCGGTTGGAGGGAAAGGGAGGGACAAAGGAGAGGAACGAGAATGGAATCCCGATTTTTTCGGCGCGTTTCTCTACCCTCTCACGCTCGGCTCCTTCCACGTATACCCTCAACATTGTATATATATATATGCTCTATCGCTGGTGGCTTCTTACGTGTGTGCATGTACGTGTATATTTGGATACATATATATATGTATGNATACAAATCTTTTCCCAGCTGAGCATCGGTGGGCTTACCCCACTGTTGTTCTAATGATGTTTTGGACAGACTTCTATCAACATTAACATACTCTATTAAAGCAGAAATATGCTTACATTTGTGTCCATCATCCTGCTCCTCCTTTGGTGCCCCTCTCTCTCTCTCTCTTTCTCTCTCTGCGAGCTTGCTGACTGTCTGTATTCGCTCCGAGCCGACGCAGAGGTTGCGCCCTCTCTAGCCATAATCAGGCAACAATTCTTGCATGTAAACAAACGAAGAAATATATAGTAATACACTTTAAAAACATCATTAGCAGTAATATTTTTTAATTTCCTATAAAAGCAGCGATCNCGAATTACAACATCCATCATTAGGTATGCTTTTTAAAATGAGATTTTGACATTTGTGAGATATATATATCACTACTCTTTGTTTACATGCAAGAAAAGTTGTCAAATATCAGCTTCAGAGGGCGCAACCTCTGCGTCGGCTCGGAGCGAATAGATGGAAGTACTATTCACAGCACTCTCAGTCCATCTATGTCGTTTTTGATGAGAAATAACTTTCTGATTAAATTTAGAAAAGTCGAATATTACAAGTTAAAAGAAATTTCAATTATTTGTTATATTTGTCGGATAACTTTAAAGTATGATGATAGAAATGGCGATAATTTATATAAATACTGACCTGCTAAGTTCAATTTAATTTTTTTTGCAGTTACTTGTACTTAATATTGAGCAGTACTACGTCTAACTGCACTTCTCATCGTTACTGCACTATACCCTACTGTACCTTACACCACTATTGTGTGTTAAATTTTTAACAGACATACTTTGCAATCAACAGTCTTACTGATTCCGTTTATTTTCCATTCAAAGTTGTTCAGTTAAGTAAAATAAATAGAATCTATCAATTGTATTGATGTGACGGGTGTGCCTCAAGAAATATTCATTTAAAGACCAGGGACAAAAACATAATATTTTAAATGGATTTCCTCATATTTTAACTTCTCTATTATATTCACACTAGAATTTATAGAAAATGCCTATGCAAAAGTCTTCATTTACCTTAGAAAAAATATTATTTATGCGATTACCTTAAACAAGAACATATTTTGTAGGTAATCCTCCTTTTAGCAGTATAACCTTTAATGTAGGAGCTTCTGTGAGGACATCAAAACGGAGCATGCGATGTTGTATCGCAAACTATAAAAATACAACGACCAATTCATGTGATTTAGAGTTCTATCCATTTCCATCAGAAAACCATGCAGCAGAAAGACGTAGAAAATGGTTGGAAGCGATGCAGCCAAAAAACACTGATGGTTCTCCGTGGGAACCAACACCTTATTCTCGTATTTGTTCTCATCATTTTGCAAATAATAAAAAATCAGATGATCTTCTGCACCCTAGTTATGTTCCACAAATTTTTGATGAAGAAAGCAGAGTAAGGGTGAATGCAGCTGTTCATAGCTATGAATGTGATGTAAAACGTAAACATATTTCTGATTCTGCAGCTGCAGTTAATGATGCGCCAGTTAAAAAAATAAATCTGCAGTCAAATAAATTTCAAAACATTACCCTCAGTAACGAGCCAGAAAAATAAAAAAAACATTGCATACAAGTAGCTAACAAATCTTTTATTACAACTTTATTACAACTTTTATTACAATTTTATTAACAAGTTTTATTCAGACAGTTGAGCAAAAAGAAATTTTTTTGTGTAATTTATTCAGTGGTCCAGTGTCATGTGAAGCTCAAACTCAAATTACATCAGCAATGGTAAAGAAAGTTGAAAATAGTGAAATCTGTTCGAAAGGATTTCATGGATTTGTAAGCCTGTCTAATACGAATCAATTTGTCGATCTAGCTAGAGTGATGCCTCAAGTGTTCCAATTAATGCTCAAAATTTTGTCTCCAACAACGTTAGACTATAGCCCTAATAGATAAATCACCATTGAAAATAGACTTCTTCTGTTTTTAGTAAAAATGAAAAGTGGAATGACGTTTTCTGCAATTGGAGTACTTTTTAACATGCATAGAACAACAGCTTCAAAAATATTTTACTGCACATTAGAACACTTGATTGCTAAATGTCAACATTTCATTTTTTGGCCATCAAGAGAAACTGTGCAAGCAACTATGCCAACTTCCTTCAAGCAAGAGTACAAGAACTGCAGAATAATTATTGATTGTACAGAATTTGAGGTGGAACAGCCAGTTTCTATAGAGCAAAGAGTCCGATTTTACTCCCATTATAAGAAGGGATACAGGGTTAAAGTGCTAGTAGGGTGTACTCCCTCAGGATTTGTTTCTCTTTTGAGTAAGTGCCATGGTGGACGTGCCAGTGACTCCCAAATTACTGTATCATCTGGTATTTTGGACCTTTTAGAACCAGGAGACCTTGTACTTGCAGATAAGGGATTCCCTCAGATTAAAACTTTGTTAGATGATTCTGGAAGAGATGTTTTAGTTGTAATGCCTCCTTTTTTAGAAAATAAGCATTTTACTGCAGAAGAAGTTGACAAANGAAATAGTAGTTTTCCTACGAGTTTGAAAAGTCTCTGTTTGCGAACCGAGAGGTTTGCGGCCCGAGCCGAAGGCGAGGTCCGTAACGAGGTTCGTAAAGGAGACTTTTCGAACGAGTATCGGAAAACTGCTTTTTTGCCCGAGGAAGTACCAGCCTCCCAAAACCACCCGAGGGCGGAAAAAACTTGTACGCTACTCGTGCGGAAAATCGTCTTTTCCGCACTTGTTACGTAAATAACTACAGTGAAGTCAGTTAGTTCGAGCGTATTTGGTAATATGCGTTATTGAATTCAATATTCAAATTATTAAGAGTTACATTTTTTTCTTTAGTGATATAAGACACTATTTTTAAGGTTAAGATTCGTTTTGCCAATACTTGATCAGAAATATTTAAAAAAACACCATTGGAAATCATAATTTTCAGAGCTGGATATTGGCGTTATATTTAAAATTAGTTCAAACATAAATAAACAGTACTGTTAAAAATTAAATAGACGATTGCAGTATTTACGAATCATATTTTATACGAATCTTACAGAACATTTGGGTATGATTAACATGATGTGTTAAAATGATGTGTAATTGAGCCCTATGTACTTAAACTATTATTACAGATACGGAAATTTTATATATTTCTTGCATAAACTTTACTTAAGAAAAGACAAAATTTTTCGATAATTTTGATACCTGATTCACGCAATTTAGTAACTTACTTATTTAACTGTAAAGTAATCATTTTTTAACGGACGTTCAGTTACTCAGCTCCCACCACTATTTTTCATAAAATCTAAGTCAAAACTTTGTTTTTTAACTTATAGGAAAATCGAAAAACTTTTAAAAGATTTGTATAAACTCCAGTTTTCTTTAAAACGCTGAAAAATTCCAGAGGTATTTATCACAAACATAAATAAGTACGAGTACAGCTCTTATGCTAAATGCACATAGAACCAACAAACATAGGTTGCTGTCCACTTGTCTTCTCACGTAACACAATGACATTCTACGATTTAGTGAAGTTTTTCTCAAAATTGCTATCTAAATCTTAGAATAACCTTTCATGAGATCTTATATTTGACTGCTATTTGATCAAAATTTATGTTTGTCATATTGAAAATTTGTAGCCCATTTTTGTCAAAAAAAGGTTCGATAACCAATACTGATGACTTAACAATTTTCCATAGGACTATTTAAAAAAGTCGTAGTCCAAAAGTATCCACTCTCTGCATGAAAAAAAATTCATTTGTATTCAGCTTACTTGGATAGATATAATAAAAGCGTGTAAAATTTTAAGTAAATAAGAATATCTTATAAATGTTGGATTTTTGTTTACAATAATTGACTAATTCTGGTAGGAAATTTTTTATATAAAAACATTCTAATTTGGGTATTACTTCCATTAAAAATTCTTCATCTCTGTATACACTTACTAAGCAGCTCCTCTTCGGAGACCAAACATAGAGGTCACATTCACTCAATCCCATGGCGTACATAAGTACCTGGCACTGAGTGTAGTACTTGTGTGAAGCTTGCAAATGCATTCTGTCATTATACAGATATAAGTAAGGTACATTAAACTTCTTTTCCTTATTATTAAATATAGGCTTGCTCCGACAACTTATGGGACATTTTATTTCTAATACCTTGACAATGCAATCTTCATGAATAACAACGGCATCAGGGCTGGCACACAACCAGGGCTGTTGTGGCATTACAAGCACTCCAATAAACTTTACATCTTGTTCAAATTTTTGAGAATACTCGCGAATCGCTTTCTTTTCGTTCTTTATTCCGTACTCCAGAGCTTCACTTTTTTTGTTTTCCTTCTGAGAAAGAAAATCTTGGACAAGTTCATTTTCAGTTTTTTTTGTTCTACTTTTTATTCGATGAGCTTTTGAACTAGCACTTATCCTCACTTTTCTAACTTCAAACCATTTATCACACTCACTTTGCTTTACAGTTTCAATACAGATTTGAATGATGTCTAATTCTTGACGACATACATGAGTATCAAAATAAGATTTTACTTCCGGATCACTGATTTTAATATTTGATGAGTAAGTAGTGCTACTCATTGACAAATGTACCAAACAAATTGCACTCCCCTCTATCACACTATTTTCACATTTAGTGACGGCATGATGTACAATATCTTTTAAAATAGACTGTACAATTATACACTGTTCACTTCTATTTTCCAATTTCAAAATTTCTCTCAATGAACAATTTAAATCTAACAGATCCTCTACTTTAACATAATGAGGCTGAATATCGCAACAAACACTTGATTTTTTTTTAAACACGTCTGAGACAACGAGTGGTTTTGCATACAAATCTTTTCCCAGCTGAGCATCGGTGGGCTTACCCCACTGTTGTTCTAATGATGTTTTGGACAGACTTCTATCAACATTAACATACTCTATTAAAGCAGAAATATGCTTACATTTGTGTCCATCAGCTGTAACACATGTGCATGATGCATGTGTGACATATCTATTAGTGTCTAACTGAAAAAATATGCAATTCACATTTTTTTTTTTTTTTTACTTATCGTCCATTTACAAAGATCAAAATTTTCACCTCTAAGCTCACTTTGTAAGGATGTTCAGTGACACTGGTTGTTCTTATAACACTGCACCTTATTAACCTGCAATCACCTATTCCCTTTACTTCTTCTACTCTCTGAACATGGGAAAGAGATAGCATTTTTCCCTTAACGAGTTTTTGAGGCTCAAAATTTATCGAATGAGTGACGGGAGAAAAACCAGTCCGAATTACAACATCCATCATTAGGTATGCTTTTTAAAATGAGATTTTGACATTTGTGAGATATATATGTATATCACTACTCTTTGTTTACATGCAAGAAAAGTCGTCAAATATCAGCTTCAGAGGGCGCAGCCTCTGCATTGGCTCGGAGCGAATATATAAATGTTGGATCAAGGTTAATCACGTGGTTTTTAAAGCGAGAAAATTCAAAAAATACATGTTGAGAAATCAAACGTAGATTAAAGGAAGGTAAAATAATATAAAAAAGATAATTTTGCTTGATTATAAAAAATTAGTGTTTGCTCAAATTGGTGGGAGAAGCCCACAGGGACAAAGCCCTTAGTCATAATAAAAAAAGCATCAATTACCAATCGATTGAGCAACGAAACTATCAACATTCTCTGAAAGAGATTGATATTAATTTTTCCGCTCAAAAATCTTCCCTATTTTTTCTCAAGATCCTTTCGACTCTCATTAATACCCGCCAAACTGGCGAGGAAGAAGAAGAAAGAAAAAAAAAAAAAAAAAAAAAAAAAAAAAAAAAAAAAAAAAAAAAAA
>NW_019379470.1:65883-76319 GCF_000648655.2 Copidosoma floridanum | reverse complement strand
AAATTATGTTACAATATCACATAATTACATAAATAAAGTAATTCATTAAATAAATCATAGAAAAATTATGTGTAAGATCATTATATAGATAAATTTCAAGTTTCATATCATTTTAATGGTTTTTATGGGAACGTATCTTTAACTTGATAATTAAATAGTGCCACAATGTCATTGAGTAATTATATAAAAATAAAACAAAAATTGTATTAATGGGCTATAAAATTTGCAAAAAAATAAGTGAAAAAAAAAATTAATGAAATGAAGTATGAAAATAAAATGAAATGAAATTACAAAAGACGAATAAATACATTGGAATGAAAAAAAATTAAAAAAAAACTAAAAGAAACAAACCAGGGAGTATAAATGGGTCATGGAACCCACGGTAAGAACAAAGTTCTTTAAACATCAGATGAGTATAAAGACACACAATTTCTCAGGTAACAAGGGGATCGCGAGACCCATAGAAAGAACGAAGCTCTATGAAAATTAGTACTGCATTAATGTAGTTCACTAAAACAAAAACTTGAAGAACGAACAAAAAAAATGTTTAAAATTGAGTTCAGTACTCACAATGTTCTGTATTTATGCATGACGTACTCACGAAGTTCAACCATCGTGAGTACTGAACTAAATTTTCTCTTTTTTTTTTATTCGTTCTTCAAGTTTTTGTTTCAGTGAACTACACGAATGCAGTACTTATTTTTATTGACCTTCGTTCTTCCTATGGGTCTCGCGATCCCCTTGTAACCTGAGAAATTGTGTGTCCTTATACTCATCTGATGTTTAAAGAACTTCGTTCTTACCGTGGGTCCCATGACCTATTTATACCCCCTGGTTTGTTTCTTTTATTTTTCTCATAAGGATGAACTTACATACACGCTTTTACGCATACTTGACCCCCTCTTTTTTGTGTTATTAGAAAAAAAAAAAAAAAAAAATTTATAGATCTATTTGAAAATGAAACAGGTTTATCGAATAGTAATCTTTCATACAAACAAAAAATGGGAGCTTTAAATAGATCTTATAAATCCAATTTTAAGTGATTTTTGCTTATGGTTACATGTTAAATTACAAAGTTTTTAAATTAAACATGTGAAAAATAGTACAGTTGAACGATCTGCTATTTTATAAGGGTATTTCTTATTTTCTTAGGAAGTTGTTTTAAAACCATCGGAAGATTCAATGAAAGAGCACAGTCTTGTACTGGCCAGCTGCCATATTGTTTATAGTGTATTGTGACAAAAAATTTCGTTTATAATTGTTCTGTTATTAGATATTAACATATTTATTGAAACCACACCCAACTAACGTAGGTATACTCATTCCAACGATAATGGCACCACCTTTGTACACAATATCGTTTCACACGCAGTATACTTATATTTAATTTAATTATATTATTTGCCTTATAATTTTATAGAAGTATTACTTAATACTTGGGTGTCCAAGCACCCACTGTCTACTGATTTCTTATCATGAGTAAATCTTTAGCCTCGAAATTTGTGCAACAAAGGCTGAATAATCGCTTTCGCCCATAAGAGCATTGTTAAATCATGCAATTTTGGGAGTATTTTTCTTGAAAATACGGCTGATAAAAAAAATTGAAAAAATTCTATGTTCTTCTAGTATGTTAATGTACAACATTTATTTTTTTCTGCATTGAAAGATAACTTAGGGGATTGAACTACTAATGAATGTGCTGAAAAATCGATGAACTCTAATGTAATATCCAATAAGAATCTATTATGAATTTTGCAGGTGATGTGAGTAGAGGGTGGCGGAGGATCCTCGCAGGCTGGCGGCTCATCTTCCAATCGGACATCAGGCAGTAACGTTGCTGGTAGCAACAGCAATAGTAGCAACCGCTGTATTAACAGTAATACCGCTTTTGCCGATATCGGCAATGGATCGGCAGCCATGCTGGACCCTACGCCGGGCCCACCAGCCATATGGCCTAGTAGTCCTAGCTGGCTTTACGCACCCATGACTCAGACTCAGCCATCCCCATCGGCTCTGGTGCATTCTCATCACCACCACCAATATCATGATCACCTGCAACAGCAGCATCAGCAACAGCAGCAGCAACAACAACAACAACAACAACAACAGCAGCACCAGCAACAAATCCATCATCATCATATGCACAGCCACTGCCTCACTCAGAGCTGCGTCATTTGCTCTCTTAATCTCTAAACTCAAGAAATGACGTTTCCAGCAAACAAATAGATCTCGAATAATAACTTGCGAGATTTTCCTTACATTTGGGTCCTCCTCCTTCTCTTTGTCAACTAGTAAGATCTGCTATATTGAAGATCAACGATTTTTAATGATACTTTTTACTTTGTCAAATCCCATACTAAATACTTTCGTCCGTTAAATTATTGTTCAGAAAATTTAGTGTTATACATCACCTTTATTTCATTTAGTATTTTCTACTAATGAAATTTTATGTTTAAAAATCAAGAGAGATAAAAAAAATCACATAATTATTGTGAACACCGTTTTTATATACTGAGATAAATTTTATGCACGGAGAGCAATTTTGTAGAAATAAGTTCTGAAAAATTTAGGAATATAGAGATAGAATTTGCGTACTAAAAAAACTACTAGACCCACAGGATTTACCGTGAGAACATGGTTTTGTCCAATTTGGCGGTCAATGACTGTTATTTTTGTTATTTGTAGTTGTACTAATAATACTAAACAGGGGCCAACACGGAATACACTTTCTTCCCATCAGAAAAAGGTTAGATCCCAATAATGGAAGCCAAAAAGTAGGGCATGTTAACTTCGAATGGGTTCGAATTGGTTGATTTTAAGATATGGAATTCATTATAAATGCTTGCAAAATAACACCTTATTTATTGTTTGAACTAAGAACTTGTAGTACTTTTTACATTTAGAGGATATTCTAAAAATTATGTACGCAGCACGCAACCTTTTTTTATCGACTAAAGATACAAGACCAGTTCGTGCAACAAATACCTCGTTATCGACTAATCTGTTTCACTAGCTGATGTGTGATGTAATATATTCATTATCATTCAGTACATACCGAATTTCCTTTAAGAAGACAACAACGTTATTATCAACACATCAAAGTAACACACACGTAGTTCAAACGAAATATAATGAACTTGTAATTCAAAGTCACAATTTTTAATTTAAGGCAACATGGAATTTTAGATATTTTATCAATTGATCAGTCGATAACCTAAACACTGGCGTGCGCGACATATATTATAGGCTCTCCGCCCGTTAAGGATAGGTCTACGTTAGGTCACGGGATAATTTATAATTAATACAACAAAGACAAAATAACACCACCATTTCTCTCTTACTAACTATTATTATATTTGACGCATCTAGCGTGAAATTGCCAAACAGAAACTGAATGCTTAGGGAAAAGCTGAAATGATTGACGTTCTTATGTGGCACGTATGAATTTTGCAACACATGACACCAACCTAATATTTTTAAACAGTCTACACTTAACGGACTCAATAGAATTAAATACATATTACTTACTCATATTAAATTAACACCATAGATGATGAATACATTTAATCATGCATGTGCCAAAAATTCACCATCATTTTGGATAATCAGACGATAGTACACACAAAAATCTACTTTTACTAGGCATAAGAAAGTTGGATAGTTATGACAGTTACTAGGGGAATTTGATAACTATTCAATAAATTATAGTTAATATTAACTAAGAAAAAAACAGTATCTTCGTGTGTATTTGGTGTACTAGCTCGGTTCTTCCTGTGTAGTAGATTTTATTGTAAACATAGAAAGAATAAACCGAACATGAAACAGCTACCAAGGGTAGCACTTGTAGAAATTAAAAAGAAAGATTTTTCTAAAGACCTTCGATTTCTTTGCTTCTCTCTCTAACCATAACATAGGTTTATGCCTAGTTGGAAACAAACAAAGTATAGTTTCACACTCCATGGCTAAAAGTGAAGAAGCCTCGTATCGTTCATAAATTTATTACGTCAATACACATCTAATTGGAGACTTTTAGAACCTAGTTGTGTAATACACTATTGTTTACTAGGGGATCTCTATTTCTTAATACAGTATCGTTCTAAAAATTTGAATAAATTAATAATAATGTCATGCATTTAAAAATATAACTAAAGAGAGAGAAAGAGGAAGAGATACAAGAAAATGTGTGGAAGAGAAAAAATGTCTTAGCAATACCTCACTCTTTCTTCCTCTCTCTCTCTCTCTCTCTCTCTCTCTCTCTCTCAACCACGCATTATCTCCCCTTCTATTTTTAGACAAAGCTTTTCCCATTGGGCATGTAGGATATGTTCCGTATTATTTATAATATCATTATATTATATTTTATGTGTGGTTCAAATTACTTAAGTAAATGAATCATAAAATTGGAACAATAATACTGTATTACACAATTAAATTGACTTCAAAATACTTGACATGCCACTGAATAAAAGTAAAAATATTATTTCAATTATTTCTATCTATATATTCATATGGTGATGACAAGAAACATATAGGTATGTTGTGTTACATACAAGCAGTAACTAATACGTTTAAAATTTTCGGTAAGATCGATTTCCCAATGGTCGATCACTTACCTACTTGTAAACCATTAAAACCTTGAATTAATCACTAATTATATACACACATACGCGCGCGTGCGTGCGCAAAAAAATCATTGAATCATGCTCAAATAATCCAGTAAAGGAATTGGAGTTTGATTAATTTAATGTTATAAATACATGAGCAAAGTGGTTTCGGGAGTTTAGTATGATTATATAATCATTAAAATCTTTGCTTTATTTCTAATAGTAAAATGAAATATTTTGTATACAACCTTTGCTCGTTTATTTTAGAAATGTATATTGTTAAAGTAACCAGAATGATCATATATTAGGATATTGTCGGCTACTGAGATATTAACATTGTATTATATATTACATTTACTATATAATTTGTAATATACGTGTATTATTAATAATATTGTTCAAAATTAATTCCTTATAACACAAGAAAATGTAAGAAAATTCGTTTTCATAACTAATTATTACACACATTTATTGTACGTGACCAAGTTTTAAGAAGTAAGATTTAAGACGGGTATTTATATTTGTAAATGTTACGATATCTTTTTTTGGACATTCTGAAAAGTGAATTACTCCTCCATTTGAGGTCTCCAAAACTATCCTGTGAGGATGAAGAGTAATAATATGAATAATAATTTAAAAAATCCTACGAAATTGCAATCACGATGAAATCAAAATAAAGAGTTTCAAATAATAAGTGCTTTTTTAATGATCTTTCAGACTCTTGTTTACTATACAAAAAAAAAAAACATGTCAGGTGCCGTGTCTGTTTAAAAAGTATCCTTATTAATAACAAATAAATTCTATTTAATAAAATTTATTGTATACAGCGAGGTATTAGTAAACTCGTGTGGATTAACATTAGCTTTCTTGAATAAACTAAAATGTTAAAAATTTGTTTTTTAAGTTCACAAAAAAACGAAGTTGTTGCAACACTTCAAAATGCTGTTCTTACTATTTTTTAGTTACTAAAAAGTCTTAGCGCCTTATATCAAAATACGAAAAAAATAAATAAATAAATAAAAAATAAAAAAATAAAAAATAAAAATTTCAACTTATTTCGTAGATCTTTCAGCTTTTTTTCACGGGTTCTGAGATACCAGGTCCTGAACTAATAGAATGCGTGTATATCAGCACATATACATTATGTCTCTTTTTTAACTGGTGCCTGACACCTGACGTCCTATTATGTTTGGGTTTAAAATTTTAGAAAATTGAATAGGGTACATAAAAGAAATGTTCAGTTTATGAAATGTGTATATACGTCCTCAACGTATGTTCACATGCATAAATAAAAAAAACTTCAATTGATTCAAAATACTTTTATTATTAAAAAATTCTGAATAATTTAACTATAAAGAGGTACTATGAAGAGCTCTGATTTCGATACTTCTTCATTGCTGATTCATAAAATATAAAAATAAAGTGATTTTATTTTCATTCTTTTGTAAAAAGATTGCTGGTGCTATCACTGTGTCACGATAAGACATCATTAACATAGCTTGATTTAAAAGTAGTGCTTCAATGAAAATAACAATAGTTTAATATTGTACTCCAAGCGTAAAGAAAATAGATACTTGAATTTTCGCTAACATTTTTATAAACTAAAATTTTCGTGTGAAATCTGAACTCCAGATCTTGAGTAACCGTGCTGTGGTAAACCTTTGTAAAGCAATAAGTATACAATCTAATTCACAATTACTGTTTATGGGATACAAAAAAGGAGGATTGAAGAGCGTTTTAAAACATTTTACATAACCTATTACATACAAATAAACTTGATGTATCAATGTTTAAATAATGTAAAATAATATGAGCATGTTTATATAGCGAAACGATATTTCTTAATGATATACATAAAATAGAATGTAAGAAAAGTGAGGAATTGTTTAACTTTAATTTTTTGCTAGTATATAAATTCTTTGTACAGGCTATTTGGGTTTTCAAGTCTTATAGTATTTTACACAATAATATTAGGTGTGTAGTAAGATTCTTACTCTAATTTTATTTTGTATGTTAAGTTTGTAAATGTATTTAAAAATTTTTTTTTCTCTATTGTAGTACGGGTCTGATTCAGTCTTTAGATATATGGAATGTAATTCAAGAGTTTTTCGTCAATTTGCCTGGGCTGCATACAAAAATATAACAAAAATTTAAGAAACCACCTCTTTCTCCGCTGGTAAAGTGACAGTCAACTCTAAATCTCTGTTTCTTATACCAAAGGACTGAATTAAATTCTAGCAGAGTTATGTTATTTGTATTCAAATTGAATTTTTTTAAATTAGATATAAGATAAAAGTGACTCCATTCATAAACATCACTTAATATTATAATGCGACTAAAAGGTAATTTTCTAACGTAGTAATTTGTAGCGTAAAACTTATGGTTATTGACTTGTATTCGTAGAGGCTAAATAGTTACATTGATTGAAAAATCAAATTTTTCAATTTTTACATTGTTTTTACTTTTCTAAAAATTACGGAGTTATTCAAAGATAATTAACAGTCAATTCATGTTCATCTCTTATTAACGATAAGAAGGATATACATCTATAGATATGTCAATTGTGCAGTGAAGTGTACTTTTTTGGGGAGTGCAATAAAAATGCGAAAAGTAAAAAAGTTTTTTTGTGTCACTTTATTTTTTCATCTTATTAACATACATGTTTCTAAAGAAGTTCTACTAACTATACTATATACGCTCTAATAGCACCCAACATATGAAAAATGTTGAGATACGTAGTTTTTTTAAATTTCTTTACCTGGGATCACCATCTGGATGACAACACTGACTACGATGAAAAACGGTTTAATTGCCCTTTTTAATTTTGTCATTAAATTGGTTGTTCGGCTATTAAGGCTATTTCGTCACGAGAAGCGGTCACTGTCACACAAGGTACTGTAGTAGTTATTAAATAAAGTTAACTCATGTAAAACAAATTACAAGCAAGGTTTTACATTTGGAAGTAAAAAATGTACCCTTTTCTTATTGTCGAATTCGTCTTTTACCAATTTATAAACCGACTAATAGAGGCTCATCAATCTGTGAAAGGATATAACTCCTCATATTCCCTCCTCCAAATTTGAAGAAGTATACATGAATTATATGATCCATTTGTGTAATACATATCCATACATATGTTTATTGTGTAATAAATAAAATTTAAAGAACCTGTTCAACTCTTACCTAATCCTTAGAGGTATACGCTAGGGAACTAAGTCTGACAGCGTCATAGGGTGTCGCACAAATAAGTACGCCTATGCATATTCACACTGAATAGACCGCTTTATTTTGAAGTTTGATATTGAATTAGGTATTCATAAGGTAAAAAAAGTATTTTGTAGATGAAATTTTACTCACTGTCAGCACATTTATCATCTACACTTAAAACCCACTTAATGCACTATCAAGTCCACTCATTTTTTTTATTCCTCTATGTACTATTTATGTACTCATTAATTATTCTAAATCGTGGAGGGCGTGGATAAGAATGAGTGTGGATGAATTGACTAGTAGACTTGATAGTAGATATATGTACTTATAAGTGGACAATGAGTGTACCGAGTGTACATGTGATACCAAAACTGTGTACTTATCAGAACCAATAAATTTAGACTTTGGCCAATGATACTGTTTACTTTGATACATTTTATTAAGTAGTAACAACCACGTTGCACATATAAATTATCCATTAAGTAATTCTTAATGAATTAGAATAACAATTAAGAAGAATAATGTGATTGTCGTAATGGTAGATTTTTAATCAAAAATAAAACTAAGAAATAGAATGAATTAATTTTCAGTCGATAATTTAACGAATAAAATATTTTTATTTTAAAAACAATAACATAGCTCACGATCATTAAGTGTTTGTAAAAGAAACAAGCATCGGTGATTAGCAGTCGAACTGTTTTCAGCATTAGTTATTAATAAAATGTGCCCTTACATGAGCAAGCATCGGCGATGAGAAACCCAACAGTTTTTTAGTATAATTTCGTACTAAAGTGTGGTCTTAGGAGAGCAAGCATTGACAATTACAAAGCCCACAGTTTTAGAGTATTATTTAGTACTAAAATGTGTTCTTAGGTGAGCATTGGTGATTAAAAATCCAACAGTTTTTAAGTATTATGAATTAAAATGTGCCTACATTTAATTTACAAAAAATACGAAGAACCTATTGGATTATTAGCCGCTGATGTTTGCTTGCCTAAGGTCACATTTAATTGATAAATAATTATTACAAACAGGTTGGCTTTAATCCCCGATCTTTACTCGGCTATCGGTACATTTGGATTATTGGAAAAATATACAAACAATATTTAAATACCTTTTGAGAACACGTACATCAAGTGATCATTTAAAAATTTTATTTCGGTAAACTTATCAGTTAAAATGAATCTTAATCGAATTAATTTAATAAAATTGTATCATTATAAACTAAGAATACGCTATGCCATGCAGTATTATTAAACAAAGATTATATAAATAATTTGATTGCTTTTTAGTGATCTATCGTGTCTTTGCATATATGAAAATAATTAATTATTAATTATACATTGCACTATTTAATTAAAAATTTTTCATCGAATAATTTTCTGAATTACGTAATTATTAACTCTTTTTATTTACGTTAATATCCCACATTTTCACATGTTCGTAATGCAACAATGATATTTATTCATTCTGACCTATCTCATGCTATTGGCTCATATAGATCTTACTCAGCGTTTCATGGGTCATTTTGAAACGCCTCGACTCTCCTTTGTCGTCAACTAGTCCTTGTCCACGCTCCCACGTCCAATCTTTTAACCATATCTTTTAAGTTTTCTTTATTGAAATACAACACAATATGTAAACTAAAATTTTCATTTTACGTAACACCTGAGCATTGTTTATTATATATAATTACCCTTGACGTACGCCCTGGTTCCCCAGCTGCTAGCACGTCTTTACTGCGCAGTAGAAGCACGGCTGAGCCCATAACCTGTTGAGATGTAAATCAACATCTGAACGCTAGTATCAAGGATTGAGAAACGCATTCCAGGAAAATAAACACATATTTATTTTATAAAATCACTTTTTCCGCACTAGGGTGGTTTTGGGAGGCTGGTACTTCCTCGGGCGAAAAAGCAGTTTTCCAGAACTCGTTCGAAAAGTCTCCTTTACGAACCTCGTTACGTCCCTCGTCTTCGGCTCGGGCCGCAAACCTCTAGGTTCGCAAACAAAGACTTTTCAAACTCGTAGGAAAACTACTATTATTTACTTCACCTTTATTCTTACTACACTGCACTTTTAACGTTGTTGTTTTCTACTTTTACAAAACAAACTTACTATAGGAACAATCACTTATACTTTACTAATAAAAAAAAAATACAAAAGAGCGGCGTTGGCTCAGTGGTAAGTGTGCTTGTTACTGATACAACGCAGTTCTAGGGGTCGTGGGTTCGATTCCGGGTGAATGCAGATTTTTTCAAAAACTGTTTTCATCGGGAAAAGTTCCTGTGAAACCCCGGCTGTTTCGGGGCGGGTTTTTCCGTGGAATTTTCCTTCAGAGTAATTCCAGGGTTTTTTCCTTGCCCCACAGGTCTTCGGGCCTGGGTAAATGCGAAACAGTGTTAGGGCTATAGGTAGGGATTAGCGGACCCGATGCCAGGCGTCGGGCAGGGATCGCTGGCCTTACCGGCGAGGAGTGGCCCCTGAAACAACGGGGCTTCTCCGGGGATGCTAATTAGCCTGGATCCGATGCTTCGGCAGAGAGCGCCGGCTTAACCGGCGAGGAGTGGACGTCCTGGAATAATGGAGTCTTCTCCGGGGAAAGGCTACACAGTGGTGAGT
>NW_019379470.1:26307-42001 GCF_000648655.2 Copidosoma floridanum | reverse complement strand
AACCTAACACATGCATCACTATTTAGAAAATTGTGCAAATATTTTTTTCTTATGTATTTTATAACGCTGATGACGAATTCACTCTTCTTATTTATTGAAAACCAAATGTGTCGTTCCTAACTTCAAAAAACCTATTAAAAAGTAATTTTTAGCGTTCAACAATCCACCAACTCATAATAAAGAAAATGTAAAATCTTTTTGGTATGTATTTTCAATAATTTAATATAGAAGTAACCATTCCCCTGATCATAAGTAATAATTTTCAAACCTAACCTCAAAAAACCTATTAAAATCAAATATTTCATGGCAAACTATCGACCAAGTACTAATAAAAAAAAAAGAAAAGCTTTTTTGTACTTACTTTTATTGATTCGATGCCAAATCACCCTATTTTCAGTTATAACGACTGTTTGCTGCACCTAACCTCAAAAGATCTTTTAAAAAAGCAGTTGCATTCGATTACAGTCCTAACTAACATGAATTGGAGAAAAAACTCACATGAGTGTATTTTTAATTCTAGTCTTTTCTTATTTTTGACTTTACATTCTGTACGTCGTCCCTAACCTCAATAACCTTTGGGAAAATTAGTTTTTTGTTCTCCATTGTTTTAGAAATCCTCATCATTATAATTGTAAAACATTTGAGTGTATCATTATCAACGCAACATACAGTTAATCTGTTCCTTAATCAGTAATGCTGTGAGTTTTCCTAACCAGTGGAAAATAGGTCTTTGCAAAAAAATAACTTCAATTTTTGGGAAATAATGTAGGTAACTTGTTTTTATTTTTTCAATCACCTGATATACAGTCTATTATTTTTCTAACCTTACTTCTAGGTTTTGTTTACAAGGACAAAACTTTTGGTGAATGCAAAGGTATGCACATAAACATTTGCATTCTTAGGGATTTTACTTTATGACCAGCATGTAATACAAAAATGTTAGATCATCTGTTCAGATGGCTAGAGAACTAGGCTGTTGATTTAGTTAAGTAACATTAATACTACTATTATGGTTACTATAAAAAAAAGTGAGATTTATTAAATATAAATAACATATCGCTTATGGATATGAGTACAAAGTCTCAGAATAAAACAAAAAAATTTTATATTTCGCTTGCTTATTCGCAGTAAAATTCATTGTATATCATGATTCCTATTTCTGATCCAGACGTCTCAGTGTTTTTTCTGCGAATTTTCACTGTTGCACCAGTATCTTGGAGTGAACGCAAAATAGCTGCTGAATTTCAATGTAGCAGGTACCTTGCAAAGAAGGCAAAAGACCTTCAGGCTTCAAATGGTGTTTTTAGTACTTACGCAACGAAAGTTGGTAAAAAATTACCGCAAGAAACTGTATCTCTGGTCGTTAATTTTTACAAAAGCGATGGCAACAGTAGAGTTATGCCTGGCGTTAAGGATGTAGTATCTATTAAAGAAGGTTATAATCGTGCATTAGTACAAAAGCGTCTTTTACTTTCAGACCTAAAAGATTTGTATTTACAATATAAAACTGAGAACATAAAAAACGCTGTTGGATTCAGTACATTTGCTAAGCTAAGACCCAAGAATTGTATACTAGCCGGAGCTAGTGGTACGCATTGTGTTTGTATATGTACGATCCATCAAAATTGCAAGTTGATGTTAGATGCCATAAATATTGAGAAATTGACAAAAGATTTTGATAAAACCATATATAACTATAAGGATTTGCTTAGAACAAATGGTTTATCATAAAAATAGAGTTTTCTGTCACTTAGGAGAATGCGCAAAGTGCCCTGATATTAAAGATTTGCTACAAACCCTTTTGCAATGTTTTGAAAGTTGGAATATCACAGAAATTCAATTCAGCTCGTGGACCATAACAGACAGATGTACTTTGCAGACAGTGGTTCTTCCGGCTGAAGAATTTCTTCATGAGCTGCGTCAGAAGTTGTTATTATTAAAACCTCATGCGTACATCGTTCAACAGCAAAAACTATATCTCGAACATCGAAAAAAAAATTTGTGTACTAATGAGGTTTTAATTCATATGGATTTCTCTAAGAATTATAAATACGTCATTCAAGATGCCGCTCAAGCTTTCCACTTCCACAACGACCAATGCTCTGTCTTTTCAATTGTTTATTACTTTAAAACGGATACTGATGTGGAACATAAGAGCCTGATAGTTTTATCAGACAGTACCAAGCACGATACTGCAGCTGTATACACAGTCCAAGAACTTCTCTTACCGCATATAAGAAAAACAGTTCCATCTGTTAAAAAAGTTATCTATGTAACAGATGGAGCAAAATAACATTTTTAGAATTGATTTCAATTACATAATTTGATCAATCATGAAGCAGACTTCGGGATCGCAGCAGAATGGCATTTTAACGCCACGGCCCATGGAAAAAGCTCGTGTGATGCCATTGGTGGCACATTCAAACGTGAAGCAGCTCGAGCAAGTTTATTAGCTAAGCCGACGGAGTCAATAACTAATCCTAAATTATTGTTGGAATAGGGTAAAAAAAATTGTAAAAAAATCGAAGTATTTTTTTACAGCAGTGCAGATCATACAAGAGTACAAAAAAGACTAAAAAATAGATTTGCTAATGCTCCACCAATCCCTGAAATACAAAAAAATCATTCTTTTGTAGTATTACCAGAAAAAAAAATGATTGTAAAAAGATTTTCAAATGCCCCAAATGGCTTTGAGTTTACATACAATTAAACAAAATAACACAATTTTTTGTGTCTGTTAATATGCATACCTTTGCATTCACCAAAAGTTATCGTCCTCGTAAACAAAACCTAGAAGTACAGTTAGAAAATCGATAGACTGTATATCAGATGATTGAAAAAATAAAAACAAGTTACCTACATTATTTCCCAAAAATTAGAGTTATTTTTTTGGCAAAGACCTATTTTCCACTGATGAGTTGTCGAAAGTCGGAGACAATAGATAACACTTCAAACGAAAATTAACATTGGGATATTATCAGCCAATCTTAAAGATAGAAGAGGTAGCTTTAAATGCATTTTTTACCTTAAAATACTATGACTGTCTAAATTTTAGGATAAATAATTGAACCAAGTTTAGAACACAACCTCCTTTAAAAAATTTTTTTTGAAGTTAAGAAAACTCACAGTATTTCTGATTAAGGAACAGATTAACTGTATGTTGCGTTGATAATGATACACTCAAATGTTTTTCAATTATAATGATGAGGATTTCTAAAACAATGGAGAACAAAAAACTAATTTTCCCAAAGGTTATTGAGGTTAGGGACGACGTACAGAATGTAAAGTCAAAAATAAGAAAAGACTAGAATTAAAAATACACTCATGTGAGTTTTTTCTCCAATTCATGTTAGTTAGGACTGTAATCGAATGCAACTGCTTTTTTAAAAGGTTTTTTGAGGTTAGGTGCAGCAAACAGTCGTTATAACTGAAAATAGGGTGATTTGGCATCGAATCAATAAAAGTAAGTACAAAACAGCTTTTTTTTTTTTTATTAGTACTTGGTCGATAGTTTGCCATGAAATATTTGATTTTAATAGGTTTTTTTAAGGGTTAGGTTTGAAAATTAGTACTTATGATCAAAGGAATGGTTACTTCTACATTAAATTATTGAAAATACATACCAATAAGATTTTACATTTTCTTTATTATGAGTTGGTGGATTGTTGAACGCTAAAAATTACTTTTTAATAGGTTTTTTGAGGTTAGGAACGACACATTTGGTTTTCAATAAACAAGAAGAGTGAATTCGTCATCAGCGTTATAAAATACATAAGAAAAAAATATTTGCACAATTTTCTAAATAGTGATGCATGTGTTAGGTTAAAATAACTGTTTTTTCATCGGTAGGAGGTTGACTTGTTTGCGTCATAGTGGTCCGCCATTTTCGAAATTCGACAAACGCCACTCAGCATTTAAAACTAGAGGTAATACGAAAAAATCGTACCCAATTTTGGACAGGCGGGGGTGGCCGAGTTGACGGAGAATGCCTCATATATATATTCCTACATTATAAAGTGATTTTGAAGGGTCATTCCTCACAAACCCCCTTCTTCGGCCGCCCCACAGCCCCCCTCTAAATAAAGTAAAATTTGAATAGTTTTTACGCAACTTTTATTGGGCTAAATTATTGGTTAGCCATCCCCTCCCCCTTTGGCCGCTCTTTTCAATTTTGATGAACCCACCTCAGCCCCTCCTCCACCCCCTCTCGGCCACCCTCTGAACAAAGTGAAATTTTATCAGTTTTAACCACATTTTTATTGGATTAAATTTTTGTTAAGTCTTAAAGTTTTGTTAAAGTCTGCATAAATAAGCTTTTTGTTAGTAAAGTGTCAGCATACGTCAGAATACTCACACTCACTTTTTCACACACACGCGCGTTAAGTACCACTTATTCTTTCACTATAGTTGATATACATATTCGCTGTGAGCCGATGCAGAGGTTGCGCTCTCTCTAGCCAAAATAAGGCAAAAGCTCTTCCATATAAGCAAACGGCTAAAAGCATATATATACGTGTAGCTGCTTATTATTAGCTGAAGGAGACAGCAGAAGGAAATTATCGTTCTTTCTCTCTAGCCTACCAATGTACGTTCCAGTGACAATCACAAGCAGCTATACAGACGTATATATGCTCAAAGCCGTTTATTTACATGCAAGAATTTTCGCCTGATTTTAACTACAAAGGGCCCAACCTCTGCGTCAGTTTGTAGTGAATAGGAGGATCATGGTAGCACGGTAGTTAGGGTTGAGGTTTTTATAGCTCGGAAACTTAGCAACACGTGCTTCCGAGTTTAAGAACCGATCTTTGCACACTTGGCTTGCACCTCTGAAAAAACAATTGCTCATTTGCGTATATTAAGGAGGGTTGGGAGAAAAGTTCAAAATGGAGAAACGTGCCAAAAAAAATGTATGTCATATTCGAGCATTTTAGGAATGTACATGAATTTTTCCAGATTTTTCAAATTTCTTTCAAGAAAAAAATTATGAAATATTGGCAGTTTAACACGGTCTCTTATGAGAGAACAAGGTTAGGTTTGTCTTTTAATTGAAATTAAGGTATATTCTAAATGTGTTGGAATAAAAAAAACGTTTTCATAGATAACTTGGTACAAAGGGAAGATGCTCGACAAAAAAAAATAAAGCATTGCCAGGCATTTTTCAAAATTATAAGCAGTTACAGTCGTACAGTTTCAAGTTTGTAAAGTTTTCACTCTTGCGAGGAGGTGAGCAGTGAAGGGGGCTCAGATGCGCGGGCAGAGGGGACTCCCCGTTCCTCGGTTCTCTGAACGATACTCCCAAACCTCCTTAATCTATAGTCTGATGGTTCAGAAGCCATGTAAAATAAGGTTCCTATTGCTGTGTAAATGATTGATCATATTAAATCTGAAGTAGTTTTTTAATATGCCAATGATTATAGCATACACATGCAGAGTAACACAACAATGCACAGCCTATTGGGCATCGTTCTCAGAGATGACTGTTAAACATGATGATATACATTGCGCAGAAGGCGTAGCCCCGCTAATATATAAATGGTGAGGCTACGCTCTCTGCGGGCTTACTTCCCATTTCCAAAATTAAAAACTTTCTCATTTTTTTTTTTTTTTTTACTATCTGTTATCGAAAATTAATTGCATCAAAAATATTCACGCGTTAAATTTTAAAATAAAATATTGAAACATAATAACTTTAATTATTTTAGCAATACTTATGACAGATGAATTATTTATTATAAGCTGGTCTTTATCACGATTAACAAACAATTGTGTGAAGTTAGTTAAAAATACTATATGTACTATATAAAAGGGTTTAAAGTAGCTCCCTTGTCTACTGCTCTAGTCAAGTAGGAGAGTTTCACTTGTGTATGTATACGTATATACGTACATCAGTGTTGGCATTCTGCTACCGTCTGTCATTTATAACCATGAAGCTGATTTTCTCGTCTTTCTTGGCAAATGTCTTTGTAAAATGCCGCGTTACCAGAATTTTACATGACAGTATTGAGAAGAACAGAGATTTTTCTAAAAGTACATCATAATTTGTCTGCTGAGATTTTATATTGTGAAGTGGAAAATGCCTGTAAAACTGATATTTTGATGCTCTGCCATTTCAGCTCGTGGGGAACAGTTCAACTTTGAGCTGAAATATCTCGAGATTTTACTCCACTTGGGGTATAAACAAGGACACCGTTGGATTCAGTAGATTAAATCTATTGAATGAAACATATTTTATTCCGTAGGTTTTCCCAAATTAGCAACCTTAAACGTAATGTAATTCGATATACCATTAAGACTTTCCACTCCGTAAACTACCTTTGTTTAGAAAGTTCTTATTTATTATCAAATTTATTGTTATTGACACAAAAATTGATGAAACAGAAAAAACAAAATCGAAGTTATGTACAGTAGAGGTGAGGTGTCGACAAATATAAAAATAATAGGCATCTAAGAAAAATTTTAATTTTTTAATGAAGGGGTAGGGGATTAGCCCTTCTTGTCCCTTTCATAAAGTAATTTCACAAAAAATCATTAGTTAATTTGGGGGGTGTGGGGGTAAGTATTCCATAATGACCCTATGATAAAGTATCTTTACAATACATTCTAAGTTTTTGTGGGAACATGTGGGAGAAGGCTGTTAGGTGGGCAAATTACCATCTATGTGTCCTTGTTTAACATATTTTCATTACAATAGGATGATTATAATATTTTCTCAAAATATTCTAAGTTTCTGTGGAGGGGTGGTGGGCATTACTAAATTTACGAGGGGAGTTCACACAATTTTTATTGGATTCAATTCAGAGAAATAAAAACAATTCTCCCTTGTATTGTGGGGGGTTAAAGAGGCTGTAGTGGGACCAGGGTGTGCGGGGGGAAAAAATGAGGCGTTGTAGGTAGTTGTAGAGTAAATATAGACGAAGCGAAATACGTTTGAAAAATATACCTACGTTGGCTAACAACTTTTTTATGGTCATTTTTCGCTTTTTGCTGCGGTTTGCAAGAAGTTTAGAACCGCTTAAGCTGTGTATGATAAGGGCTGTGATATATGTCTGGTGTTATAATTTCAGATCTAAATACTGTACAGAATGCGAGTTATTGAATTTCGAAAAAAAACTCAAAATGGCAGTTTTTTGCGATTTGCGAAAAACGGCAGAACCGATCTGAACCTATCGCTGCTCATTTTGTTTGTCTTAAAATTCCACATCTTTTTTACGAAACATTTCTTTATGTACAATCCTTTGGTTTTCTTCTAAACGTAAAAAACATGTTTTGGCCATTTTTGCCATTTTTGGGGGCTTTTGCTTACATGTCTACTTGTTAAATTCTGTTTCGATTTGTTATAATACATTGAAACTACTACACTTTTTTTTTGAGCTAGTCAGGATTTTTGGACTGAAAAACTAATTAAGGTATGTAAATACAAGCAAACAATGTAAAAACCCATGAAGTTAGGTATTAATAAAATACATCGTTATTTGTTAATTTTGACTTCGTATAAAAGTTGAAACATGCATTTTTATCGTGTAAAATGTATTTTGTGATGTTATATTTTGCATCACATTAACAAAAAATAAAAAAAAACCAAAAAAAAAATTTGTAATAGATTCCAAATGGACTCCGGGAATGACGTATGTGATGCAAAATTTTTATTATTGTATGAAATTGATACGTATGTGTATCATCATTATATATTTAATGTAATTTCATCAAAATAATTTTAAAGCATGAAAAAACATAAAAGACAAGAAGATTAAAATAACCAATCACAGTATAATGGATAAATACACAAGCAGCACGATCTTTATATTTGATGTGAATGCGGTTCTTAAATCTTATATAATCAAACAAGAATTCTGTTGTGTGATGATAATGATTTTATTCACAATATTTATGTAAAATAATTTATAGATTTTATTCATGATGATAATATGCCTCATAGTTTTATAAATAATGGTAATATGCTAGAAGTATTGAAACATATACTTATTCTTACACTAGTCCTTTAAAATACTTGCACAATAATTATTTTTAAAGAAATTCAATCATAAGAATATCGCCCATGATATTATTTACAAATAAATGTACAAAATTTTGTAATTATTACTTTACAGTTTGGTTTTCGGCATCTTGCTGCTTTTTCAATTGTTTTTCTCTCATTATATCTGCATCTCTAAAATAAAAAGTATATATTTTATTAAATTAAACAAAACTGAGAATTACGATTTTTTAATTTTTAGTACAATGATTAGTATTGCTATTAAACTGTGATCCAAAATACCTTTGTTTCCTTTGTTCTAAAGTAAGTCCTTTGTTACTATCTTGCTCAGCCGCAGCCTTTTTACTATTAGTTTTTTTCATATTTTTTTGCCTAGCCAGCTCACGTTGATTCCCACCTACAAAATAAGTAAAAAAATGTAAGTTAAAGTTCTTCACATTCGTCAAAATTAAATAATTTAATTCATCGTAGAATAATTTCTTTGTTTTTTTTTTTTAACTAATAATGTATAAAATGTATATAATGTATAAAACTGAGAGCACTTTTCATTAGAAATATACAGGATTTGTAAGTTTTTAATTTCCCATCAATTTTAGGTACAACAAAAATGTTTACAAGGTCTGACTATAAAATATCGAGACTGCTGGCGCCGAAGACGTCATAAATTAGTAGGGAGAGAAACGAATGCATTGTTAGATAGTCGACAGTTTCTTCTATTCCAGTTTTTGTCACTGTAAAACTAATTTTACACCTATTGCTTATGAACGATTTACCAATATTTTAAAACTTTAGAATTAGTAGCATTGTTTTTGTACAAAGCTTTTATTGCAATAAAAACTTTCTCAGATAGACAGACATGGCTTGTATGTACGACAATGTACTCATAACTTTGAATACCTTGAAAAATAATTATATCACTCAATTTATACCATGTTTTTTCAGATATGTATGACTACATATTAAATGATCTACGTCTTTCAAAACGGACTGAGGTTTAATCTGGTACCGTAAGTTGCGAATATAGCTAAGTTTTGCGTATATACTCTAACATATTTCTCTTGACAGGTAAATTTTGTATGGAATGATAAGATTTCTGAGCAATCCCACTTGCTTTCTAAAATTCGTTTTCTTCATCATACGACTACTGAATAATCATAAAAGTTATGGTAAAGCCACAAGAATTATCATAAGAAAGAATACGATGATAGATTTATTAGCAAAAAAAAAACAAACACTTTTAGTATTATTTATATAGGTATTTAAGCAGGTAACTAAAAATAAGGTCTGCTTGACAGCTAAGAAGATTCTACTTGGCACTGCAAAGCTTATAATGATGGATCACAAACGAAGTACAATAAGCTTGGTATAATCAAGTTTACAACAGCTTATTGTATATGTTTTGGAACACGAAGACAGAATCACTAAAAAATTTCACTTCGTTTGTGATATGTCACATTAGCCTTGCAGTGCCAAGCAGAATCTGCTTGACTATCAAGCAGACCTAGCTTTCAGTTGATTGCTTGGGCCACTACAGCTGGAGTGGCGGTGTAGTCAAGCTAACTCAGCAATATTCTTGTATCAATGTACATTATATTATCCGATTGTTAATCACGATTCGTATAATATTCG
Organism: Copidosoma floridanum; assembly: GCF_000648655.2. Next base: position 32,379 of record NW_019379470.1, on the reverse strand, counting down.
CAATCGTTCGCAATTTTAAGTAAGACACATCTCATTTCAAGTTCTCCTCGAGGTTAGAATGAACTCTGCGGCTGCTATTCGCTCCGAGCCAACCTTGGAGCCAACGCACTCTCTAAAGTAAGATTAGTCAAATTAATCAATATTGACTAATTATAAGAGAAAAGTCGTTTACTTATTGTAATAAGTAAACGACATTTTACAGATTCGCAGTAAAATTTGACTAGTTCAACTTTAGAGAGCAGAGGTTGTGCCCTCTCCAGCCAAAATCAGGCAAGAATTCTTGCATGTAAACAAACGGCTTAGAGCATATTATATACAAGCACATAGCTGCTTGTGATTAGCATACTTGGCACATTGGCAGTCTAGAAATAGAACGACGATTCCCTCCTGCTGTTTCGTTCAGCTAATCACAAGCAGCTATGCGCATGTATATATGCTCTGAGCCGTTTGTGTACATGCACGAATTCTTGCCTTGCCTGATTTTGACTAGAGGGGGCGCAATCTCTGCATCGGCTCGGAGTGAATATTTGGCAAAGTTATGAACCATATGAGGGGTTATTGAATGATTTCACTAATAACACTTAGCAAACATATTCAGCATGAATTCCGTGAATATAAATTTATCGATCATAAGCATCTTAACATTCAATAAAATCACAAAAGTTAAGAGCAACTTTATTACTATGTATACGAACTAAAGGCATGAAAAATTTTACAATTCTTCGGATATTTATAAAAAATAGCATAGCTACACGGTTTAAAATTTGAGTATGTCGAAAATTTTAGTAGAATTATTTTCATTGTTGAAAAAATATAGCAAGTAATTTTCTGTTTAGTTATAAAACCTCTTTATTACGTGATCCAGCTTTAATTAATGTGTAGAACTTTACAACAGCGAGAAAACCAGTGCTAAAAAAATTTTGTTTAAATCTGGAAAAATCAAATGAAAAATAATTCTTATCTTGATATTTAGCGCTCTTCGAAGACCGATGTCAAATTCGTTCTAGTCGAAAGATTAAGATTTATTAAGTGTCGAATTCGTGGTATGCAATAAGCTCCATTTTATAATAAATATTAAATATATTCTGTATATAATATCGTAATTATTCCCATTATACTCTACCCAGAAAATGAACTGTCATGACTGCAGTTTGAAAAAAAAAAAAAAAACTTTTTACTACCTCGATTGCTTTCAAGGGTTAGGCGGACCTTCGGTATGGAAAATAGGGTTCGCACCTGGTCCACATCCAACCCGGGCAAACACAAGGAGTCCCTAGGACCCTGCTTTGCAGAATCCTCAGACCTGGTGCTTGCCATGGCGAAAACTACCATTTCTACCTCGAGACGTTTTTCGTGACTTTTGGACATTTACTACGTCTTTGGAGAGAAAAATAGTATTTGCCGCACAAGTGCCATCCATCCGGGGTTACCTTATACGGTCATTCAGACCTGCTTTACGGGACATCAGGCCGCAAAATATCCCTGGAAGCGATAGCACTTTTGGGACGAAAACTATTATTTTTTAGAGCGCAAAGTGATTTACTGGGCGCAGAGTATGCCCATGGGTGAAAATTTTTTCTTTCCGCCCTTGATAAGAAAAACAATATACGCGATTCAGACACAAACGTACACTAGACGACCAGATATTTCCGACACCCTCCGACGAGCTGAGAGACACTCAAATCATGTACTTCGCTTCAGTATATGACTTCTGTGTTACTCAACTCGTCGGAGGGGGTCGGGAATATCTAGCCAACTAGTGTACAACCGTGCTTTTCGGGCCCTCGAGTTTGTACTTTGCTCCCTAAGGACGTCATGTACTAATAATACCTTTATTAAAATAATGAAACATTATATTAAAATTGATTTTAAAACAATATATATCGTCTATGTCTAATTGGTAAATCTATCAAAATCACTTCATGTAAATTCAATATCATTTATCTACATATTTTAATTTGTAAGCTTGTAACAACTTTAAAAAAATAATTTTGGATTAATTCTCATCATGTACTGTTTTTTTAGTGACATTATAATCTCTCCAAGACTGAGTGACAATTTCGCCTAAAATTTTAATCACGTAAGAACCTTAAACAAAGTAGCACCGATTTGACACATTGGCAGACAAATGATTTTAGTTAATGCCTTACTACAAATTTGATGATAGAAACACTGCACTATTGATCTAGCCTGAATTTGCCACTAATTGAAAAATAGAGGTTAAATATTAGCACTAATTCGACATATTTTTTATCGCATCTTTTTAAACTCCAGTACGAAAAAAAATTGGCTCGCAAGTGTCGTGGTGAACTTAGAAGACTAAGCACTTATTTGACTATCAAGGTACTGAACGTACCATTGCACCTTAGAATTAATTTACAATTTTAACAAGGTTTAACAACAACGTTTAGAGATTTCTGTCAGCTGAAACGTATTTAAAAAATTAAATTTTTTTTTTAAGTAAGACTGTAATATAGATATACTTTTTCCCACAAAACTTACCCATACCCCAACGAAAAAAGTTAGTGTGAAAAAACATAGCAAACCGTAATTTTCTGTGATGTAATGTACAGTTTAGTTGGATTTCGGACCACAGTTACAGTTTGTTACGTTTTGTTACGTTTGATTATAGTCAACTACAACCCAACACATTGTCTTCCGATTCGTTACATTTTATTATAATTCTAAAAAAACACTTGAATTTCGTGAAAAAGCAACTGTAGTAAACTCTAATAAACTTTAAGGAAGTGTTGTCATCTGTAATGTTTTAACAGCTTACAGTTTTTTGCAGTTTATTACACTTTTTTATATTTTATTATCATTGATAACTTTTAGACACATTTCCTTACATTTCCGAATAAAATTTGTCTTAAATGAAAAAAACTTGAGTAACTATTATGAAAAAGTATAAGTGTAACAGCATGTGGTAAATCATATTAAAACGTAAGAAAATGTAAAAAAAACGTAACACAACATATTAAAGTGTAAGAAACGTCCGAAATCCATGAGACTATTACAGTTCCTTACATTTTCTTACATTTTCTTGCGGGTTACGGCATATTATTACACATGTTCACTTTTTCTAACATTTTGTTACGTTTTCACATTTCCGCTGGGGATACATAGCAGAACCAAACAGAACCTGGTTTTTTGCAGTTGTGCCAAACATAGGTAGATTTTGTAGGAAAAAGTGTACACAGTGCAGAATGGAACCAAACCAAAGAGGGGTTCAAACAAACCTACTGTCTTCAAGTTCAATACAATATGATACAATATCAAAATTAATATTAACTGTTATAAGGCCTGATTCACAGATCTATTTTTCAAAAAGTACATCATTGTTTTAGAATATTGTTTTACACAAAATCTGAAAAATTATTCAATTGTACACAAAAAATAATTCTATTTGCTGATTTAACTTTAGTGATGCAAAAGAAGTAAAAAATCACAGTAAAATACGTGATGCAGCACAATGTTTTATCTATAAATTTTTTGCAAACTTTTTCTAGCAACAATTAAAAAATTAAAACTTTTTTTGCTTCAAACTGAGAACAATATGTAAAAATTTTAGCTTTTGAACGCTCCATCACAAACTTTTTTCAATTTAGATTTCTTTTACATATCTTTAAATTTTTCTCATCCAAACAAACATTTGTTGACCTTCAACACTGGATAAAATATAATAGTAATCAGCTATGAACTTTTTTACTATTTTTTTTTGATGAGTATTTAGACAAAGGCCATTTCAGTACAATATACTTGTATTTGAGACACTCTTGTCTTGAGGTACTGACAATCATATTGAAGAAATATTGCATTGAAAAAGCTTAAACTAAACATTTGTTTGATTTTAACAGCTTGGACTTGAATACTTGGTTTTTGCACTTTCGAGTTCGAGTTTCCAAAAAAATCACCTTTCGTGAAAGTAATTCAATAATTTATAGTAATTTGACTACCATGTCCAAATTCTATGAATTGTGTTAATATGCATCACACTATCTAAATTAATATGTTTATTTTTATTGTCACTTTTATTATTCAATAAGTATACCACACTACCAAAAGAGAACGGAATTTTGCTATTGTATTTTTCACTCATTTATTGAACAATGATTTATCAAACACTGTTTACATTGTTTTAACATGTAAACAAATTGAACAGGATCACTTTTTAATCTTTTTTTGTACAGTAAACTTATTCCATTTTGGTTATTGCTCTGATTTAATGCAATTGATCTTTAAAAAATTCCGATCAACAATCCACTCTATTTGTTTCAACCAATGACGTGTAACAGAAAGATTTTAGTCATCATAAATAATCGATCTTTTAAGGAAGGGTGTAAGCTTGTTACAACAGGATGAATTTGTGTTTTAGTGTGTTAGTACTACATTTAAAAATTGCACGTCTTTCTCACAGATGTAAAAAAATTATAAAACTTTTTAAAACACAAAAAACTATTTTTCTTATGAGTTCAAGCCTTAAGACTCAGATTATTAGGCTTTAGAAGATCAGGTTCAAAGCATTTTCGGTTTCATGTACTAAATTCTTAGATTTTTAAATTCTTGTGGGGTTCATGATCACTTGGAGCGATTAATTTCTACAAACTATACTAACATACAGTACATAGTTTACAAACTCTTCATATTACAGCTCTGTAAGATGTATTTACTAATAGGTATTTACAGGTACTTTACTAATATCAGAAGCCTTTGGGTGTGCTTACTCAGAGTTCTGGTAACACTTATTGCGAAACAAAGATTTTCTATTTGATCAGAAACGGAGTTGTGATGAAAATAATATAACACTGGTTTTATTACTGAGAGCAGAGTTCATTTAGCTACCAAAGACTGTTTACCTATTTATGACAGTAAGGAAAATGTGTGAAACGAGCAGTTTAGGAGCAAGCTGCACGCAAAAATTGGAGCACCATCTAATACTTATTTACGTGAACGAATACTTACATACATTTCAGTAGTGAAATAAGAATAATTATTGGACGAGAGAAATGGGTATGCATGTATTGTTGAAATATTACTCAACATGTATGGGTGTCGTAGAAATAGAGGATGAATACTTACGGGTCATGATTATATAGTCTTGGTCTTCAAGAATCGAGAAAGCAATTTCCGTTAGAACACGATAAATTATCTACTATAGAAATAGCTTAAAAAGAATGAAATACTAAGCAACTCTGCGAGGCCCCTGACGGACTGACTTGTCGTCAAACTTCAATCCATCTACAATGCTAAATATATATACACACTATTTGTACATATTCACATATATATGCGAGTACGTATCACGTATGAATGTATACCCATAGGGAATAATATCTTTATATGTGTCTAGTGTATACCCAAATACACATCCATGCAAGTATATGTACATATGAAAGCTAAGGGGCTATTCACACTATTCACAGTAAAAGCAGAAAGCATAGACATATAAGAAAAATAGACTGCTCGTTCTTATGTACCACGCTGAAGCACAAGTAGAACGAGACACAACATCGAACATGGATTTCTATCCATATGTCCCCCCGTGCTATGTGGGGATTAGCGCTCGCGTTATTTTGTTTATTTTATTAATTATTAAAGCAACTAGAAAGCGCCCCAGGTTGTGTGGGGATTGGTGCTTGTGTTATTTTTTTATTTATTATAAATTATTAAAGCGACCTTGAAGCGCCACGGGTTGTGTAGTGATTAGCTATTGTGTAGTGCTATTGTGTAGTGATTAACTATTATTTTATTCTTTATAAATTAAGTAATCGGCCTGAATGCGTTTTGAGTTGTACGGTGATTGGCGCTTGTGTTATTGTTTAATGTATTTTATTAATTTTCAAAGCTCGTGAGACTGCTTATGAGGGCATTGGGTTGTTGGGTTCAATAGCTTGGGATTAATTTATCAAGTTATGGTGTATGAAATTTTGTCGAGTTATCTGCGGTTTTGCGTCTGGCTCCAGATCGCCAATTTGAATTTCCCTCCAAGTTTGGTCGCCACTTTTGGGATCGCTGCGTCGTACTATTTGTATACTTATATATACAGACGTCTATATATATATATATATATAT
>NW_019379470.1:1544-18714 GCF_000648655.2 Copidosoma floridanum | reverse complement strand
ATCTATGGTAATTGATAGTCCTTTGTGAGAAATCATTACTCTAATTTTTTCAGAATTTTTTATCGACACCAAAGCCGTCAGTGACGGTCAAAAATTTGAAATATTTTCTGAGACAAAATTCTTTCCAATTATTTTGCTAAGAAAAAAAAAATGTAGATTTTTGACGTAGAATCGTTTAATAATATTTTCAAAAAGATTTGAGGTTATGTACCCCTTCCTTTTTAAGTTTTTAAGCTTAAATAATTTTTTTCGCAAAGTATGACACGATTTAAAAAAAATTTTTTTTTTTTCTAACTTAATAACAAATTCTACTTTCGTGATTTAATGCGTAGTGGGCTTGAAACGAGAACAGGCGGTAGGTGGTGCTGAACATTATGGTCACCAAATTTGACGCTTTTTCGATTGGGGTTCAAAGTTTTGCAATCAGATAAAAAACTTATTAGTATTCATGGAGGCTGCCGATGATGAGTGTGTAGTTAAACTTTTGGAATTCAAAATGGCTGATCCAATATGGCGGACGATTTTTGAAAATATTCAAAAATAATTCTAAAAAAAATAGTATCGTATTTCTCGTTTAATTCTACGTAAAAATTGTATCTTAAACTTTTTCGATTAAGTGCATGTATTCAGAGCAAAAAATTCATGAAAGTTTAATTATACGAATTCACGTCAGATTTCATATTTCGTCCATTCATCAATCCGTAAGAATAATTACAATACATTTTCATTTATGCAATCAACTTTGTAGATCACCGATATCGACATTAGTGTTAGGTTATCTGAAATCAATATGGCCGCCGGTTCATTGTTGTCATGGAATTTCAATTCGAATATGAGCCAGTCTATTTTTGCTGTGGTAGTCTCTGAAGCTTATACGATCCCAAGTGAGCTTCTATGTGCTGTTGTAGTCACATTAGGCTGAGAGCCCACTTGAAACTACCAGCCTATCGACTTATAACATAACCTCTTTGCAGAGATATTAAATGACCTGAACTTCTCATCTAGCCGTAAAATTCAACCTTACTTTTCAGTCATTTTTTTTGTTCAAGAATGTGACCTCGGTATTATATTACGGGCAGAGATGTTAAGAATACCCGACGTTTACTAGACTCATCAGACCTGGGTTCGCAGGTCTGGTAAGTTTGATGACTTATTCGACCCAACTTAACAGACTCATCAGTCTCGGGTTGGGTAGGTTTAGTAAGTCTAGTAGGATCAACCATATGTGCAAGAGCGCAAAAAAACGAGCGCTATGGAACCCAAAGCGCCTAATACTTATAAAATACTTAATTCCAAGGCAGTTAACCTGATGCGCTAATTAAATGAACCCCGAGCTACGTAATCGAATACTTTCAATAGATAACAAATAAACAAATCCCAACTATTTAACCCAATAACCCACTAGATGTTAACCTGATAACCAAGGGAACAACAAGTCATATAAGTCCGTTGGGCTAAAGTTGCTTGGGATCACTTTTTTTGCTCGTTATTTATTTATTTATTACTATGATTTTTAACGGTAAATGAGTACGGCCTCGTGACATAATATACTATAGCTTAAGCCCCGCCCACATCCTGCAACTTAATTACGAGTTCTTATATATTGCAGGTACGAGCGCCGATGGTCAAGTAGACTAAATCTTTTGTTCCTGCCGAGCTAACTAGCCAGGTTATCGATTCTCGCCGATGTCTTTTTTTTTTTTTTTTATCTTACATGTTTGTTATCAATTACTATTTACTTATTAACCAATGTTTACAAATAATTTTTTTTTTTTATATACACCACAGTAAGTATAAGTACTTTACATTATAAATCATTCTTGTAAATGTTGTTCATTAAAGTCCAAACACAATGTGAGACGAGTTTTGGCGTGCTGGACGCCAACTGTTGGGGGTAGGTTGCGCGCAAATTAATAACGTTGTCGTGCTGTACTGCTGTTTGCTGAGCTTCCAAATACCAGTCCTTGTTCATCAATACAAACAGAGGAAGAACACTACATTGCGGCAAAACAGTATTGGTAATCTAAATTTGCGTATTTATAAGTTTTTTTTTTTTTCGTTAACAAAAGTATTTCAAAATGAAATTTTTCTTATTTATCATATAGAATAATCAAGTCAACTCGCTTTCCTAAGTTGGATCTGTTTGGGAACATTTAAATTGTTTTTATTTATAACAACATAAGTAAATATACTCGCTTTTTTATAGACGATATTTTATGTTTAGCGCACTAAAAAAAAAAAAATTAACACCACAAGCATTTTCGGTACTACTCCATTTTAAAAAACCGCGCGCTAACATATACCACTCTGGCGGCTTCCCCGACTTCCGCTCGTAATCACAAAACCAGTGTTCACGTTCGTTTTTGTTAAATATCTCGAGAAATTGGCCGTCAACCCATATTGTGCTCAACACGATCCGAAAGAAAAGGATTTTCTCTACAAGTTCCATATACACACTTTACTCAGATTTTTGTTTTATATTCGTAATATGTGATTACGTCATTTTTTTCTCATTTTTTTGTATGCGCCCGTATAAAACATTCGAACTTTGAGCTTTAATATCTCGAGATTTTGGCCGTCATCGGGCATAACTGAAGGTACCATTGGATTCAGCGGGTCTTCATCTATTTAATTACATTAGTCTTGTACCCCAGATTTAGGCGGAGGTCCTACCATAAAAACGCAGCACTTAGCATACATATACGTCACGATATACGTATATCTGTATGGATGTATACATATGGAGCATTCCACGTCAAGTGAAACGGTCAAAAAATAGTTTAGGCCAAAATCTATGGTAATTGATAGTCCTTTGTGAGAAATCATTACTCTAATTTTTTCAGAATTTTTTATCGACACCAAAGCCGTCAGTGACGGTCAAAAATTTGAAATATTTTCTGAGACAAAATTCTTTNTACCGTCCAGCCGAGATAGGTGACCTCGGTCTGCCCCAAGACACACTTGGCCGGGTTGATGCGGAGCCCAGTGGAGCGCAGGGACTCGAAGAGGCGACGGAGGTGCACCAGGTGCGATTTGTTGTCCTCGGAGGCGACGATGATATCGTCCAGGTAGGCCCTAGCAAAGGGCAGGTCCCGGAGAAGATGGTCCATCGTCCTCTGGAGAGACTGGGCGGCGTTGCGTTGACTAAGAGACGATCGAGTGAACTCGAAGAGTCCAAAGGGAGTCGTCACTGCGGTCTTCGGGATGTCTTCTTTTGCGATGGGGATCTGGTAAAAGGCTTTTTTTAAGTCAATTACCGAGAATACCGATCCCTGCAGCTCCTGGAGAAGGTCCTCGACGATTGGGAGTGGGTAGCGGTCGGGCGTCGTGCAGCTGTTCAGTCGCCTGTAATCGCCGGTGACGCGCCAGGAACCGTCGGGCTTCGGAACCAGGTGGATCGGGCTTGCCCACTGGCTGGAAGAGGGCCGGATGATGCCCTGGGCCATGAGACGGCTGAACTCGTCCTTGGCGGCGTCGAGACGAGGGCCGATGAGTCTCCGAGGGCGCTCGAAGACCGGGGGGCCGTTCGTGTGAATGCGGTGAAGCACTGGGAGATCGGGCAGGTCTGCTGCCGATCCGTCAACCAGCGTTAGGTCGTTGAACTCCCGAACGAGGTCTTGGTAGCGTTGACAAAGNAGCACCTTGAAGCAATACAGCTCTTCGCTCAAGGTTTGGTGGGACTTTTGTCAGCAGCAATCGGTCGATCCACTATCAGCCAACATTCGGATTTTTACTTGACTGCCTGACTGCAAAGTTCAGGGATAGAGCTGCGTATATGGCACCCTCTCGGCTCTCAGAGGGCTGCCGTGTCACTAATCAGTCCTCCGGACAACGAGAGTGCTGATCTGTTAAACAGATTTTTTAAGCGTGTGTTCAGAAGTAGGCCTACAGCCCCTAAATATGCAGCAACCTGGGATGTAGAAATAGTCCTCTCGAAACTGGAAGTCTGGCATCCACTTTCATCAATAGATCTTCGCACTATGACCCATAAAACGACCATGTTTGTTGACGACCCACCTGAAAAAAAATGTCGGAATTCTATGTAGAATTACTTCTGTAATACTTTCAGGAAAGCCATATGGCATTACACATGGTTTTACATATGGCATTACATAAAGGGTTTTAGCTTTGTGATGCCATATGTAATTCCATATGGAGAAATACATGGAATTACTATTTGGAAAAAGAAAAAATTTATATCATCTAGAAATAACTGCGAAATACCATAATGAGTTATTTGCAGTTACCAATATTCTTTCAAACAGCCCTTTGTTAAACAACAACCTTTGTAAATGACGTCTTTTGAGACGTCGTGAAGTACAATATATATATATATGAATCGTTTTAGTACTCTAAGTATGATAGTTAAAACTAATGAACTTTTGAATTTTGTAAAATTCATGCAAATTTCAGTTGGTAAGCTATTTCTTCGGATATGTAGTGTCTCACTCTCTTTATTGCCACATCTAAGTCTTCGATGAGAAGATGCAGTTTACAATGTATTAACCAATACCTTGTCATTACTGCAATAAATATGGTTAGTATAGTATACAAATTATTTATTGTTAGTAGTTATTAGAATAGTAATAATAGTCATAGAATCAGAGAATAATTAAAATCAATTTTTATTTAAAAAAAATGCTTTCCTAAATACTTACTTTGGATGACTTTCAACTTCTCAGGAGTTATAATTTTCCGGGGGGAATCCCTCAAAAAACCAAATCAATTTTTATTTAAAAAAAATGCTTTCCTAAATACTTACTTTGGATGACTTTCAACTTCTCAGGAGTTATAATTTTCCGGGGGGAATCCCGTAATAAAACTTTTTTAACTCCAACATCTTTCTCTGTTACAAACCTGTTGCTTAGTTTATCCACACTCCACAAAGCTCTTGCAAAATGCTTTGCAAAAAGGGAGATAGTTCCAATTTTTTAAATATTTTTCCAGGTGACCTTACGGATTGAATGACGTTTTTAAATAGGTTTTACTGCATTCATGCTTAGATGGGAAAATACAAATAAATTAAAATTAACATTATCGATGTGCCTTGCACTTTAGTCTACTCTTTCAGCATTTTCATACCAGACGATTCTGAGTCTGAATCAATTTCTTCAAAATTGGCATCTGATCCACTTCCTATTCCAGAAGATGAGCTGGGTCCCGCTTTATCTATTACACAAATAATTATTTAATACACGTTAAATAATATAATTTTTTTTTATCTTTGATCTTAATCATACAAATATTATTAGAAACTTAAACAATTTCATAACAAAAACAGCACTATAAATCGTAAAAGATTCATATATAATTAAGAAAGTGAAGCAAAAATTTACCTTGGAAAAGCTGTTTTGTAACCCTATTTCTTGAAGTCCGAACAATTTAAGGAGGTTCGGTAGTGATAATTGTTTATGATGACAATTTTTGAAATTTCGATATGTTGTTTGGGATAATAGTATCAAATTACAGCTAAATTTTTGAAGGGTTTAACCACACCGTTTTCAAGATATATTGACCTGAAAAAACAATATTTTAACATGTAGGCTTATGGAGAAATCACTTAAATTTCACATTAAAAAAAAACGGCTAAATAAACTTGCTTTTTTTTTTTTTTAAATGAAAGAATATTCTCAAAATAATATTTTGTCAAAGTTTGAGAGAGCCCTACCACAAATTTCTATTAAAAAACAGCAAAAAATGTGCTCGCAGCAGACGACTTGGCAACGCTGCTTTTGGCGCGCGCTTTGAAATGTAATGAATAGTAAAAACTCCTTTTGTAATTGAAAATTTAATTATAAAAAATTCAACCAAATAAATAAGTACACTGTCATCAGTAGACGACGACAACAGTAGACGACGTCCCAGCAGCCGAAAAAATTCACAACGTTGCCAGACGCTCTCCCTCCCCTTGCCTCTCTGAGATTTCCCCCCGCTAACACTACCGAACCTCCTTAATTTTTAAACGTTTCAAAATCCTGAAATCGGGCTTACGTCTCTTTCATTACTAATTGTGTGAAAGTTATACATCACTAGCATTTATATATATATATATATGTAGTACCCTAGTCGTCGCTCAGGTGACGCCACCGTTCAGAGATAGCGAAATGCGCAAAGCTAAAAGGAAACCAGAGAATGCCCACGCAGCCTGCGCGCTTCCTCCCGCCTTTACTTCCCCTGGCTCACCTGGCCTGACCTGGCTGTCATTCTCTTTTTGGCGTTCGTTGACGTCGCGCCGGTTCGGAGATGCCTCCCCGTCAGGATCTTATCAACAGACACAGGGAACTTCAGGCGAAGATTCAGGAGGTCGAGGACAGACTTCTGGCGGCTGAGGACAACCAAGAGGAGGAGCCCCTTGATTATGAGGGTAAGTCTTCTCTTTCTTACACTCTTGTTTTTTCGCATTCTTCCCTGTAGGCTAGCTAGGTTCGCCACACACGTGTTTTGCACACTTACACGGCGACTTTAGCCGCTTCGGTCGCTCCCATCGGTTAATTCGGGACGATGAAGTTACAGATATCTCTACTTTCACTCGTTGCCCCCACGTAACTCGATTAGGCACACATGACTGACACGATAGACGTGCTGGTTATTTTAGCCACGTTCTAATACCACAATTCTCTCTTAGATGTGCGGAGAGCGCCAGGAGAGTGGAAGGGTTTGGAGGACGATCCAGCGGGCCCAGAGGGGTTTCCGAAGGCTTCAGAGCCAAGTCACTCCTCCCAAAGCTCGGAGGCAGAGACTTTTACGGGTTTGGAGTTCCTCGAAGAAGCTGCTGTTCTACCGGGAACGGGAGTGTCCAATAAACCAGAGAGGATCAATCAATTGAATGAGGTCTTTGTCAAAGGGATCAAGGAGTGGACCAAATCGGGAATTCCTAAGGCAATAAAGGAAGAATCTCTGGCGGCCATTCCACTGAAGGGGGACCTACAGTTGGAGCCTCCCCTATCTCAAGCTATGACGTCAATCGTGACGTAATTTGTGACATCGCAAAATACGTCATTCATGACGTTGTAAATGACATCACATTGACGTCAATGTGATGTCATTTACGACGTCGCAAAATACGTCGTCATTTACATAGGTTGTTGCTTAACAAAGGGCTATTTGAAAGCATTTGATGGCCTTATAGATGCTACCATCAGGATGGTAACGCGTACTAAAACGAAGGGGTTCAAGTATTTTTTATAATAAAAAAAAATTTTCTCAAATGGGAAAAAAACTTTTTAAATTTAAAAACTTTTCGAATCCCTCTGTTTTGGTGTTACCATCCTGATGGTAGTACCTAAGTGGCCATCAAATTCTTTCAAACAGCCCTTTGTTAAACAACAACCTTTGTAAATGACGTCTTTTGAGACGTCGTGAAGTACATCTTTTGCGACGTCGTAAATGATGTCATATTGACGTTAATGTGATGTCATTCACGACGTCATGAATGACGTATTTTGCGATGTCACAAATGACGTCATGATTGACGTCATAACTTGAGATAGGGTCTCACAATAAATGAGAAATTGTTACAAATCCTCGGATCCCAAGGAGGGGCCAAGGAAAGGCACCTGGCGGGTCTTCAAACACTTGCTGGTGCTGCTCTGGTATCTTCCGCAGAGACCTTCGAATTAATAAGTAGAGGGATGGATCCCTTTCTGGATAAGGATAATCTTCTGGAGAAGCTGGCTCATCCGATCAGGCTGCTTTCGGAGATTTTCTACAAGCTCAGCTCTTCTAGAAGGCTCCATGTACTAGGGAGATTTACCAATTCTTCCATGTACAAGACCCTCAAAAAACCAAGACCCCCACAATGCTATTTGGAGACGATTTAAAGGGAGTCGTCGAAAGAGCAAAAAGCCTGGAGAAGTTAACTAAGGAGCTTCGCCCCTCTCAGAAGGCTCCGGCAGTTCAGTCGTCAGACAAGAATACTCGTCCCTGTTTAAACTAGAGTGGCTCCCACGCAAGGAAGGACACCAAGTGGGGGAGCCAGAGAGACTCTCGTCAAGCCTCGTTTTTTCGCCGATCTCGCTCTCGCAGTCCACACGGTCAGCGCAGTACATACAGGTCTGGCCAAAAGCAGAAGCCTCAAACAGCGAAGAGGTTTTACAACCAGGCGCAGCCACAGAGAGCCGATTTGCGCGGCCAAGGAGATCGATTTGGCAATGGATAAGCTACGGGCTACATGGGCCATCGAACGCTGCTCCCCTACACTTGGCCAGTTTGTCTCTCCTTATTTTCTTGTCCCTAAAGCGGACGGCTCCCCCAGATTTGTACTGAATCTGAAGAAACTCAACAAGTTTATCCTTACACGCCACTTTAAAATTGAAGATATCCGCACAGCCCTAAGTCTTCTAAAAAGTGGAGACTAGATGTGCAGGATAGATTTGAAGGAGGCCTACTTCGTAATTCCTATCCATGTCGAGCACAGAAAATATCTTAGATTGATGTACCGGGATATCATCTACCAATTTCGATGTCTCCCTTTCGGCCTCTCTTCAGCACCATGGATATTCACTAAGGTTATTAGACCAATCCCAACCCATATCTAAGGAAAAAAGGTATGAGAGTAGTTGCCTATTTGGATGACTTTCTCGTGTTTGGAGACTCTCTGTCAGAGTGCAAAGAGAGTTGTGATTTGTTAGTTTTCCTGCTGCTCCGCCTGGGATTCCTAATCAACTGGGATAAGAGTGATCTCTCTCCTAAGCAGAAAATTCGTTTTTTTAGGAATTGTCATCTGTTCACAATCAATGCAACTGTCCCTTCCGCTGGAGAAAAGATCAAGGATTTTCAACCTTATTAGAGACACACTGTCTCGCGGCTCTCTCTCCCTCGAAGATCTTAGCAGACTCATTGGATCCCTGGTCACAGCTTGTTGAGCTATCGATTATGGCTGGCTGTTTTATAAACAGTTAGAACTACAAAAACAAGAAGCTCTTTCAGTGGTCGGGTATCGTAGAAGGTTTGAAGTTATTCTCTCGTCTCGATCCGTAGAGGAGTTGCGCTGGTGGTACTCAGCGGTTATGTCTTCAGTAAACAAGATTAGATTTCCTTTGATATGACTATCTTCTCGGATGCCTCTAGCACAGGGTTGGAAGCCAACTGTGGTACACTCTCTGCCCATGGCCTTTGGTCAAAATCAGAACGTTCTCTTCACCTAAACCTTTTGGAGATAAAGGCAGCATTCTTCGGCTTAAAGTGCTTCGCTTCGTCGTCCTTCGATGAAAACATCCTTCTCCGTAACGATAACCTTACAGCCCTTGCATACATCAATAAGATGGGTGGTATCATGCATCCATATTTACATGACCTAACCAAAGAACTCTGGCTTTGGTGCATTGAGAGGCGCATTTGGGTGTTTGCCAAGTACATAGAATCCAAGGAAAACCCGATGGACGAGGGCTCAAGAATTCTTAATATGGACAGAGAATGGGAGCTTGCTGATTTAGCGTTTCAGGACATAGTAGACAGATTCGCAAATGCCCTAATTTCTGCTCTTGGGGTAGAGACCTCGAAGCCACAGCAATTAATACTTTTACGATTCCCTGTACTGGATCATTTTGGTATGCATTTCCACCCTTTTCCTGTATCGCCAGGTCTCTTAAAAAGATAAGGGAGGAAAAGGCAACTGGAATTTTTGTAATTCCTTTATAGCCTTCCCAGTCTTGGTTTCCGGAGTTCAAGCGCCTCTTGTTGGGGGAACCCATTGTTTGGAAGCCTGATTCTACTCTTCTCTTATCTCTTTGCAGGACAATCAACCATCCACTAACGTCGCTTTCCCTGGCGGCAGGGCTCTTATCAGTCAGGTCTTTGAACGACGGGGCCTTAAATCGGACACAGTCGACTTAATGGTTTCATCAATTGCCGAGAGCACCTTGAAGCAATACAGCTCTTCGCTCAAGGTTTGGTGGGACTTTTGTCAGCAGCAATCGGTCGATCCACTATCAGCCAACATTCGGATTTTTACTTGACTGCCTGACTGCAAAGTTCAGGGATAGAGCTGCGTATATGGCACCCTCTCGGCTCTCAGAGGGCTGCCGTGTCACTAATCAGTCCTCCGGACAACGAGAGTGCTGATCTGTTAAACAGATTTTTTAAGCGTGTGTTCAGAAGTAGGCCTACAGCCCCTAAATATGCAGCAACCTGGGATGTAGAAATAGTCCTCTCGAAACTGGAAGTCTGGCATCCACTTTCATCAATAGATCTTCGCACTATGACCCATAAAACGACCATGTTTGTTGACGACCCACCTGAAAAAAAATGTCGGAATTCTATGTAGAATTACTTCTGTAATACTTTCAGGAAAGCCATATGGCATTACACATGGTTTTACATATGGCATTACATAAAGGGTTTTAGCTTTGTGATGCCATATGTAATTCCATATGGAGAAATACATGGAATTACTATTTGGAAAAAGAAAAAATTTATATCATCTAGAAATAACTGCGAAATACCATAATGAGTTATTTGCAGTTACCAATTTGTCTTACTATCGGAATGATAACTCCAAAACAAGGGGGTTGAGCTGATTTTACTTGTATAGAAAAAAATTTAATTATAAAATTTTTTTTTTTCTTCCTAAAATATAACTTGAATCCCATTGTTTTGGAGTTATCATCCTGATGGTAGCTCTAATAGTTCTCAATAAATGACGCATTACAGTATTCTGCAGTTATTTCTAGATGACAAAATTGTTTTCCTTCTTCCATTTTGTAATTCTATGTGTATTTTCAAATGGAATTACATATGGCATCACCAAGCTAAAACCCCTTATGAGCAGTCGCTGAATTGAGTTTTTCGCTCAGACATCGCTGCATGTGCGCTCGTGGTGAGCCAGCTGTTAAACATAGTCCCACAAACTCAACGATATTTTAACGCTTCGAGAAGCGTAACAACGCGATACAACTTCCGAGAGGTACATCAACGACCCACGCTTCCGAGAAGCGTGGTCAATCAAACATGCCCGAGGCACTTAGTGCTGCGCTTCCGAGAAGCCACTACGCTACAACTCACAAAAACCACTGAGTGGCATAAAGGTCTTGATTAGAGATCAATCGCTCTCGACGGGCGATCGCATAGTTAAATATAACGAGGTAATTTATCATACATGCGTCAATAGTCATAACCTCCCATTATGTGTTGTGTTTATTTATCCATACTATTACTAACCCAGTCATCGAGTTCGATACTTAATTAAGCAATTATTTCCGTCCTAGTATTCAATATTCCACAGAATCGTGTCTAAGTCAAGTAGATATAGTTGTCAGATGAGGTTTGTACATGATTTAATCCTATTGCTACCATCGTTTACTATTTAATATTGCTGTAATAGCGCTTCAATTTGTGTTATCAAATTGTGTTTGTACGTTTAAGTCTTGCTTCATTGATGGATCTTGTGATAAAATAATAAAAAGACTGTCTATCATAATGTATAAAGATAAGACTTGTTGTTGTTGAAAATAAATAAGTTCAATTCCTAACTAGTATTTATTAACCTTTATAACCATGTAGGCTTCAATTGAACGTCTACAACCACGAAACAAAACATCTACATTTATATATATCTGCGAACAAGCCAATGATGTATAATTGACGATTAAACGAACTTCAGTGAAGTTCAATCTTAATTATACAATAGGCTTGTTCGAGGATATACTTTCCCACCCTCTTTATCTAATTCTTTTTCTTACTTTCCGCTCACCCACCCTCAATTTCCATCTAAACGTAATGACAGCCAGAGGAAGTAAAGGCGGGAGGAAGCGCGAAGGCTGCGCGGGCATTCCTTGGTTTCTTTTTAGCTTTGCGCACTTCGCTATCTCTGAATGGTGGCGTCACCTGAGCAATGAGTAGGGTACTTTATTAATATATAAATATNATATATATATATATATATATATATATATATATATATATATATATATATATATATATATATATATATATATATATATATATATATATATATATATATATATATATATATATATATATATATATATATATATATATATATATATATATATATATATATATATATATATATATATATATATATATATATATATATATATATATATATATATATATACGTTTATCCGCTTGCGGGACTACGGATCAATTCAGTCGTCTGCACATGTGTTCATTTCATAGAGATAATATAATAGAGGAAGTGAACTGTATATTCCTCTATAAGTAGAAGCTTACGGTCAGTAGACAGAGGAAGACGACTGTTTTGGTCTTGCATCTCTCTCTGCTCTCTGCATTGATTGGCTGTTGCTTCATAGTGTATATAGTATAGTGGTATAGTAGTAGAGCAGTAGGTATATATATTGAATAAGAGACAGAAGAGGGCATTTAAAATAACCAATCAGGATAAGAGCAGAGAGAGATGCAAGACCAACACAATCTTCTTTCTCTGTCTACCATCTCTATGCGGTTACGGCTTGTTCGCTTCCTCTATATTATATTATCTCTATGGTTCATTTGCTATTCCAATTCCACACACATCAGTTGGTAATGAAAAGACGGACGCCTGAGTGCGAGTGCCGAGTGCCCGACCCGCCCAACTTCAGTACTTGAAAACGTATCAAAATCATTCCTTTAGGGCGCTCTGGGCGCCCGCATTTTGACGCTCATTAGCAACCTAGAGCGTCGAAGGGACGGGCTCCTAAGGGCTCGGGCACGTGGAATCGCTTAAAGCGTAAAGCGTATTGCGTAAAATTGTAGGATCAGAGAAAGTTAGATAAAGTATGCTTTACGCGAAAAAATTTGTCATCACGCACATGGGTACAAAAATACGGGCGTAACTTTATTTTTGCCATGAGTGCGAGCGAGACAGCATGTGCAAAGCCAACGAAATACTCGCTGTGATTGGTTTAAAAACACTTACGCGCGTATTTTTTACTCCCATGTGCGCGATGACAAATTTTTTCGCGTCAAACATACCTTACCTAACTTTCCTTGATCCCATAATTTTACGCGATACGTTTTACGCTTTACGCGGATTCATGTGCTCGAGCCCTAAGTCCCACGTCCCAGGTCACTTCGTTTCGTGCTGTAGAAATGTGCGTGTGAATCGGAGCGATCCGGGCACTCGGAACCTCTTAATGAAATAAACCTATAGGCAGTCTTTTATATATTTTTTCGGGCATACTGCAGAGACGTTTTTTTAGTCCGCGAGAGACAAGGGCATTACGGTAGAACGCACAGGGTTGAGCCGGTTGAGGTCAAGGGGGCCACGTCTTCAACATTTGAACACGTAAGCATTAATACAGCTACGAAAATTTCATACGTACAAGTTATTAAGTGTCGCTTGGCATTTTTAGTAACAGACATTCGCCTAAGGGTGCTTAATTGTTACAGAGCAGTA
This sequence comes from Copidosoma floridanum, assembly GCF_000648655.2. The sequence goes on along the minus strand of NW_019379470.1, from coordinate 5,357 downwards.
ACTCTTTCTGGACAATGACTTCCAAGTGGCTGTGCATAGGCCTGCTGATTTGCTTCGGCAGCTTCAGCTGGGCCGCCGAAGAAGATGTTCTTGATTGGACTGACGATGATTTCAAGGACGAGCTCCCACGCCATAAGAACAGTCTCGTCATGTTTTATGCACCATGGTAAGTTATAAACGTGGTTTTTTTCCGACTCCACTGCCGCAGTTTAGGCACCGTTGTGAGCTGGCTGTTACAACTAAAACTCAAGCCATTTTCGTGTGTACGTGCGCCCCAATCTAATTTCTGCATTTGCATCGGCAGCTGGTATACGTAGGTATGGTTAAGGGGTCCACGTAGGTAGGTGTTATTGAATCGTCTCTATGAATCTTATTTCGTCAGTGCTATAAGAAAAGTTTGCGAGTCCGCTGTTAACGACTGGGTACAGTTCCAAGCAAACTAGTTGAAACTTTTTCCACCATTTCAATCACCATTGACTCATTGTTTAAACAGGATTTCTTAGATACTTATACTTGATTGAAAATCATTCTACTAAATTGAAAAGTAAATAAATAGACAGAACAAAATAATTGAATACAGCACATTATCATGAATAGTATTTTACTATTTTGTTTTGTAATTTTTTGTTTCAATTTATCTTGAGAATAACATAATCGACTAGCAAAGTTGAAAGCAAAAATAATTGACACTTTGATTTCTATCAAGTATCTTATGAAAAGTATAACCTTGGAAACATAGCTACTTACATGTACATACATCGTTTTATCATATGCTTTTGATTTACTCGTCTGTTCAGCTGCTTGAATGGCGTTGCGACGTATGCACTTATCTCCCTCTCTCTGTCTTTGTCATTTATTGGAGCCTAATGTGTTTATCATAATAACGTGGCCATGGAGATAAAAAAAATTGCGGATTGCTCCCACATTAAATAAAAACGCAACTCTCTCAGATTATTCTTTTTATCATTCAATATTTTAAGTTTTCATTACGTCGATTATGAATGTATAACTTCGCCTTGAGGTACTGAATTGAAAAATAGATACTAATAAAATTATACTGGGATATTGTAATATTTATTAGTGTTTTGGATTTATTGTGCGCAATCGTAGTTTCTTTTTTGCCTACGTGGCACTTATGCACCACTTAATTTCATTATTAAAAAATTAAATACATACCGTTATGTTTAATTTTCTTAAATGGTAAACTCCAACTATAGAATACCGTAACAATCAATTAACTATTTTAACAGTAATTAAAGCCGATAAATTTACATCGTCAATGAAGTAATATGAAAAAAAATTTCTTTTTTACATATTGCACAAGCTGTAATGTAAGTTGTTTGAAGGTACTTGAAGTAGAATTGTACAAGCACGGACTATACATTTCTGTGTAACTTTTTACTAATTTCACAATAGCGATTATTTCATTAACCATATTAAAATTACTAGAGCATTATTTTTTAGGTTCAGGCAAATGTTGCAACTTGCCAAAATTTCTGTAAAAAAAATTTTTTTCCAAAAACCTTTTTCCCACTTTATAGGTATTTATCGAAAAAAACCATATTTTACCACATCGTCAAATACGTGGTTGTACCATATGGTTTTTAGTCATCTACCACATGGTTTTGTCTCAAATAACCATATAGTTTTCAAAACTACAGGGTAAAATACGTGGTTTTACCATATGGTTTTTAGTTATTTACTATATGTTTTTCTCTCAAATAACCACATGGTTTTTAATAATCATACAGTAAAACCACGTATTTTACCATGTGGTAAAATCACATGGTTTTTTCAAGAGTTATTTTTTTAACCTTTAGATATATACTGTACCCTTAATAGGATAGGAAACATAGAGTTCGCACCTGGGGGCCCGCAAAGCGAAAAAAAGTTATATTGGAGGGGAAATGAACTTCGCATTCGTCTACGAAAATATTTGTACTCGGTTTTTTTGCATTTATTTATGCAAAATGATCCCCTGAAATCGAATTTGCATGTTACCAGGCTTGAATGTTAATCAGTAATTGTTTAAACAAATTTTGCAAATTGTTTATTTTTACTCAAAAAAATTTTTTTTACTACCTTTAGACTATNAATATAATTAATTACACCTTCTTGTCAGCCACCAAAAAAACATTTCAGATTTGCTGGGTATATACAATTCTACGAAGAAAACTAATTTAAGCCACTTTTATAGTCGTTAGAAGAGATACCGATTTTTTTTATTCAAAATACTCTATTTCTCCTAAATAATCGATGATAAATTATTAAATGAAATTATTCATAACTATTCGGCAGGCTAAACAATTCCTATTTCCACCTTCTAACCTCAAAATAACACCTTCGCCGCTTGATTTTTGATTCTCAGGCAAACAAATATTAAACGTAAGTCGTTCGAAAAGGCTTTTTTACGAACCTCATTACGGCCCTCGTCTTCGGCTCGTGCCTTAAAGCTCTCGGTTTGTAAATTCAGCCTTTCCTAACTCGGTACGTAATGTACTATTTTTGTAAAAAAAGTTATAGGACTTATTTTAAAGAAATACTTGATTTCACGTACGTAAGCTTTAATTGTTTATTTAATATTATTTTTTCCAAGATATTAATGAATAAAGTTCCAAAAAATTTTAAAATGAAAATTTTGAAATGGATGAAAATAGATACAAAAAACCAACAATATTCATGTTGCTAAAGTTTTTCAATACTCCATAAACATTCTTAAACATATTCACAAAGCTTTTTAGACTATGATTTTATTGTAACCCCTTGTTTTTCAACTCTGTTTTGGGCTCTGACGCTATGAAAAAGTATATCTATATGTTATGAGCGAGAGAATCGGACCTTTATATAGATATACTTTTTCATAGCGTCAGAGAGCCCAAAACAGAGTTGGAAAACAAAGGGTTACAATAAAATAATAATCTCAAAAGCTTTGGGAATATGTTCAAGAATGTTTATGGAGTATTGAAGAACTTTAGCAACATGAAAATTGTTGGTTTTTCATATCTTTTTTCATGGATGAAAATACCCATTTTCGCATTTTCTTTTTTTTTCATGGATTAAAATAGCCATTTCCGCATTTTTTTTTAACTTTGATAATTAATATCTCAGTAAGTATTAACTTTAGAGAAGAGTTGCGAAAGACTTTTTTTGTTGTACTATTATTTTTATTTGTAGTTTCATTACTCTTTACAGTTTTAATATTTTCATCAAAAACCGAATCATTATCGCTACTATCATTATTATCATTTTCTTTACTGTAAAAATTTTCATTTTCTTCATCATTCAAACCTACTAATTTAACATCCTCTTCTACAATATCAACATGTCTAGCAATTATAATTTTATTATTGAGTACTCTATAACCAACACTTTCATACCCTACTAATATTCCTACTTCTGCCTTTCTATCCCATTTATTATTTTGTTTAACCTCTGGCACTCTTACAAATATTTTACTTCCATACAATTTTATATTATTTAAGTTTGGCTTAACTCCCATCATAATTTCATATGGAGTTTTCCTTTCAAAAGTATTTGCTAAGGTTCTGTTTTTTAAGTAAACTGCCGTTTTTACTACTTCTGGCCAAAAATTTTTATCTAATTTTGCGTCAGATAACAGACATCTCGATATATCTATTACTGATCGATTGTATCTTTCTGCAGTACCATTTAACTCATGCACATATGGAGAGCATGGATATATTATAATACCTTTTGTTATATATACCTACCATTATAATACCTACACGCAAGCTAGATCTTTGCACATTTTTTTACAGCGGTAAATATAAAAGAATATAAATTTATATATTT
>NW_019379469.1:1400648-1560505 GCF_000648655.2 Copidosoma floridanum | reverse complement strand
TAGATTCTTCCAAGTCTTTGTTTGTTGGATTATTGTTGCTTTTTTCGTGGTAAATGCCGAGAAAAGGATTAAAGTTAATCAGTATCTAAAATAATTATTCAGATACCCTTAAATTTGCATCAAGTAGGTGAAAACACATAAACAAAATTTCAATGAGCTTAAGCAGATAACATTAGTTATTCGACCCTGCTAGCTCTTACAGTTTAGTAGATCGAGGATGTATGATATCTTGATCCCCCTTTTTCTTTTCTTCCGAAGTCTTACGGCTCGATGTTTTTCCACCCGACTCGTCACGAATGGGAAAAAATTTNTAATAACTATGTGTATCATGTTCTCAGTTAAGTTAAGTGACAATAAATATTAATGGGATAAATTACAAATTTACCATATGGGCTTGTTAGTATAAGATAGGAATACGATTTATTTTTACAGCAGTCAAATAATAAAATTTAAAAAAAAATATATCGTTTTGTTATTATACAGTAGCGTAGCTACCGGCGTATAGCCTTCAGGGTTGGCAGGAAGGGGTAGCAGGAATTAACTGGTTTATTTATTATAAGCATTACAGAAATTTAAGCGGTCGACTCGGCCTCCTACTTTTTTTTTTTTTTTTTTTTTTGTACCAGAGAATGAGAGCAAGAAAGATAGAAGGATCGGGAGGGCTTGTGGTGAGCACCTGTTATTACTGCGTATATCATTTTTAGCGTTGCTTATACCAAGTCGTGGATAACTGTACAGTAGGTGCAGTGTTTTATTAGTGAAATTTCGGAGTATACGTGAGTTCTTAAAGTTCTGAAAATGATTTATTTGTATAGGGTTATAAAAATAAAACTTCATAACGTTTAAAAAAACGTGGTTAAAAAATAAAGTTCATGAATTATCTAATCTTCAAATAGTATAAACATGCATCTTAATAATCCTTGACCATTTTTCTCAAATGGTCTGAAAAATTGACGAGTATTTGCTTATCACTTAATTGCTCTAGACCCCCTCGCAAATTTTCGGCAAACAGATCGCAGCTCTTTAATTTCCCCTTCGCGCAAAAATGACAAACGTCAACAGACGCAATCTCAGACGTTTGCTTTTGTAAGTAAGTAAGGCAAGACCCAGTCCACCCAATATTCGGCTCATTAAGTACCTACCCACGACACTACCTATTACCAACGAAGGAAGCGAAAATGAAAGGAAAAAAACAAATGAGGGAAATAAAAAAGAGCTTCCTTCCCTACACAATTAAGTCAATCAAGTCGTGAGTTGCCGGGGGTATGTCTGCGCACTGGCACCGATTCATCTTGTTTATTACGTGACACTCGGAGGTGTACATGTATACAGCACAGAGATATTAGATGAGAGAGGAAAAAGAGAGATATGATTTCCAAGCCTTAGGGAAAATTTTGTGCAATGCCACTTTTCCCCAATAAGAGTTAAAGAAGATTGGACAAATGAGCCGCTTTATCTGGGCCGGTGCTTAGCGTTTCCTTTTTTTATTTGAGCTGTGATTATCTTCGCAGATGCCGGCTGTGCTGTTTGATGATTTTTTCTCCTCTTTTAAGAAAAATAGGGCTTACGGAAGGATGATACCTTGACGCTTTCTTTTCTTCCTTCTGTTTGCCAAGAGCGTCGCGCTCGCGGGTTACAAGATTGAGGTGAAACGATTTGTAGACGCTCCAGCTTCCCTTGGGAATTTTTCTGCCAGAGTGTGGGGCTCTTTTTCCCTGAAATACAGCGTAAACTATACCGTCTGAGTGTCGCTAAACAGTAAGAGTTTTTTTGCGCTTACCAAAGTTTTTTTTTCTTGTTTGACAAGTTAATAAATATAAGGCCTTGGCTAAAGACCTAGCTTTGCGAAAAAGTTAAAAGTAGACACATTTACTCTGAAACGTTAGTTTCTAATTAACAGATAAACATTGAGCCTTGGGTTGTCCTATAGACCTGTTTCGTAGATCAGTAGAAACAGTCCAGTATGCCAGACGAAAGTAAGTATCTGATGTAGCTTCAGAAAAAATCAATGCGTCTGACACACTCGACTGTTTCTACTGATCCATAAAACAAGACCGACATCTGGGATTTGGTCCCAAAAAAACGCACTTAAATTTTCTTAAACTCAGTTGCACAGATCATCGAAAATTTGTACAGTCACACAATTTCTGGTAAAGAAAAATTAAAGGTACGATGCAATTCCAGAAATCCATCATCTACGATGGTCCATCATAAGATTTACTATTCAAACTTCTATTTTCACTACTAATACTATTATGTTGTCTGTTACACAAAATCTACATGGTTAATGCTGAACGTAACCCACGAATATTTAGCGTGAGAATATTCACCTCTGAAAACCATCAGATTTGCCTATCGCACCCTCTCACCGAATCGATGTGGTTATGGAAAACCCATTTTCTTCTATGTCCCCACCCACTTTTAACGAGTTGATCGGCCATATACATTTCTCACTTCTTCAGCATGCATGCCACTATGGATGAGGTCTCTTTCTCTCCATCAAATTGTGCTGTCAATGAAAGGACGAGGTGGCAGATAGGTATGTGGTCGTATCGTTCCCTTCTGATAGAAGACGTGGGTGGTCGCTGTAGTGGGCTGTCGCACGTACGTACAAGTAAGGAACACACTATAGAAGGTTTCACTGGGCTCTAGAGGAGGAATAGGGGGAAGGAGCTTTCAATATGCTTTCCCGGTAGTTACCAACCACTCCTCGTTGCTGCGGTATCGCTTGCCACGGTTATTTAGGAAACCATATCAAAGTTTGAGTTGGCTGACTGGCTACCACCACCATCACTACCATCCGCACTCTATGTCCGTCTCTATCGTTTGTAGCGTCTACAGATGCTTCTCTCTCTCTCTCTCTGTCTCTCTTGGCTTTTATAGTTTATGTAAGAATCTAATTGCAGGTGAGGGAGGTCTCCTGCTACTGCTTCTACTGTAATTCCATAGGTTATCCTTAGTAGACGACAATGTACGATTTTTTTGAAGAAATCTTGGTACCAATGAGAAAGAGCCATCTTTTTATCAGATGTACGTACATCAGATTAAAGGGGCTAGAGCCAAGATCCTTCGAGAAGGATTTGAGATAAGGTCAGACGGTGAATTTTTTAAAGTGATCGAAAACCATTCATGAAATTGTGCTAAAATTTTAATTAATGACTAAAAAAAATAAGTAATAACTATGTGTATCATGTTCTCAGTTAAGTTAAGTGACAATAAATATTAATGGGATAAATTACAAATTTACCATATGGGCTTGTTAGTATAAGATAGGAATACGATTTATTTTTACAGCAGTCAAATAATAAAATTTAAAAAAAAATATATCGTTTTAATCAAAACTGTAATAAATCTTGAGGAATAAGTATTCCCATCGAGAAAAAAATCATCCCACTCTTTTAATTGAAGGACCAAATGTAGCTACGATATCCACTTGCTCCTGATCCACACAAGCCTAATATATAAGGGTCATCGCCCTCTTTTGTATCCTAAAACTATTTCTGCATACTATTCAAAACTCCGACTCTCCTCTTCATGGCAAACACAACAAAACTATTTCAAACTGACAAGGTTATAAGATTCTATACGTTGGTTTCTCAATGGGACTACAAAAGCCTCCCCGGCTCTATCCGTCTAATCTGTCGATAGGAATACAAAAAATCACCTCTGGTTATGTACGAATGGCGGTGTGGAGATCGATATTTTCCCTTCATTAATTCTACAAAGTCTGGCTGCCAAGATGCCACTGTGAATGGCTAATTTTGCGCATCTGATAGAATTACGCTGCCACCGATAATTTGGAAGTTCACGAGAGAAAGAAAAATGAACAGATGATAGAGACTGATAAAGAAAGCGATATACGGTTTTAGAGCATCTGGTCAGTGCGACCCGGCAAACGGCTACTGTAGCTACTGTAGATACTAGTCCACCACGATCGATATTCCTTACCCCCTTTGTCTTAGCTCTAGTCCCTTTGGGGGATAGAATCACCCCCTCTTTTCCTTAACAGGGCATTCTCTTCTCGCTACTGCTGCTCAGGAAGAGAGGGAGAAAGAGCCTTAAAAGTCCTGCGAAACTTCTAAATCCCCTCTCTTGCACCCCTGGTTTAATTAGAAATCTGAATCTGTAGCAAACACACATTATGGAATTTTCTATAGAATTATACAAAAAACATTGATGAAGTATATTGGAGAAATTATAAGCACTTCCAGGATACTACTATTAAAGGGGCATCAGTTGAAAAATTAATTCCAAGGTTAGTAAGACATTGATCCTACTATAAATTACATGTTAAATTACACGTCCAAATGTACCTACATATCAAATACACGCAAGGCAAACAGCACTTTTTTGACCAAACAAGTGCGACACACATCTGACAAGCTCCTGCAAGTGTACTTTGTACATTGACATAAACAATTTGACCAAACAGGACACACGTACCACATACTGCTTGGGCAANATATATATATATATATATGGATGTATGATATCTTGATCCCCCTTTTTCTTTTCTTCCGAAGTCTTACGGCTCGATGTTTTTCCACCCGACTCGTCACGAATGGGAAAAAATTTTCCGTCCTTGGGATCTTGGTGCTGGGTGCTGTTAAAAATGGCTTTCAGCCAAGGGAATATTTTTCACGCTTTCGCTGCTTAGCATTTCTGGGTGGCAGCCAGTCGATTATTATCTATGAGTCACGGAAGCTGTGCTCCCCACTAGCAATTGCTTCTGTATACGTACTAAGTACAGATATATATTGTGGGCACGACATCGATGACTTTAAACTCCCGTTTGCCATTCACCCCGAAGCTGCTTTATGCCTACTAAAAAGGAATTTATAATGCTTCGACTTATACATGTTTCAAAAGGATTAAACAAATGTTTTTTTTTTTTACTTTTTCTAAAGATTTGCAAACCACTAACTTATCGATTTATTGAGACTGTGGTTTATAAAGTTTTTTAAAGTAAATAACTATTTTTTTTTTTTTTTTACGACAAAAGAGTCTGCAATAATTTTAAAAAGTCTTCGTCTATTTATAGTAATTTCGGCACCCAATGAATGAGAGGGAGATAGTAAGAATTCGTCCTCCCTTTCATCGCACTGCCTGTGCAACTACTAATTCATATCCCTTTGAATATTCGAAAGGCGCTGGTGCAGCCTCTTCCTCTTTCTCCTTAGGAGGAAACCCGTTGTCTTCCAGAGTTGGGTGGGCGTCGCGTGACCGGGACATTAAGACATTGTTCGCATGATTTACACTTCGTAATACATTCACGTGCTGCTCGTATATCCAACATACATTGTGAGGCTAACCCTTTGCGCGCCTGACTACCTCCTGCCACGCGCTATACTCTTCTTCTCACTCACGTGACTCTTTAGTCGGATTTTGCCTCACCTTTTTTTCCTCCTTTGCTAAACATTCACTTTTTGCTGTTTTGGTGCCAACTTGAACTCTTACTTTGATATTCTTGGATCAAATCATTATTTTATCGAAACGCCACACAGCCCACGTAGTTCACTGCTTCGTCTGGCACTGGTTCCAATGATAAACTTGAAAGTCATCCATCATCCAATTAGCTGCTCCATCAATCATTTCTTTTCTCCCACTTTCTCTTTAAGGCACATATTGTGCAATATCGACAAACACCCACTCCGAGGCGATTCGACGCGCTCGTGGTCCTAAAGCAACGAAGAAACACTCGCTCGACGTGACGTGTAAGTGAAGGGGATGTGGGCACGGAGTATCGGTCCGTCCCACGTACGTGTGTTGGACGCAACCTCCGGTAAAAGTCGCCTCTCTGTGCCTGGCATAGCTGGCTCGCCCCGACCCCATATTTGGAATCCCTAATCAACCCTTTTCAAAGCGCGTAATTTCAAGCCATCGCCTGCTGCTCTTTTCTACCCATACCTTCGGCTCTCGTGAGTCTCTTTCGATTTTACCCCCAGCCACGACGACGGAAGATGAATTATAAGTCCCCGTTTCTGTCTTGCCANCAACTCCGCTACAAATGAATGCAGGCTGAGGATTTTGGACTTTTAATGATTTTGCACTTTTTCTACATCCCCTTGTATAGCCTTAAAATTTTCTCTCACTTTTTTTTTCAATTGTAATAATTTATAAAATTACAATTCACACATATACTAATACCCTCGAAATCGGCTCAAGAGGCTTCACCGTAGCCATTAATATCACCACCCCATATTTATAGTACACGCACCCTTTCCCCAAAGCTTTACTTCATCGCCAGCACACGACGTGGGTGTGAGTTGCGTTCGTGTTCGCGTTATTTCTCGAAACGAATGAACGAAGTGACGAAGAATCCATCTTTCGCGGCTCCAAACGTGCGACGAATATGGAATTTGCATATAAATCGGGTACCGTCATCTGTGGGCTCGATATCACCACCACCACCACCGCTATACTCTAGTCTAAGGTGGATAGCACGGAGAAATGAAGAGCCGCAGCCAGACAAAGACGGAAGAAACTAATACTCGCAAATGTGCAAGGGCGAGAGAGACGCCTCTTATTTCCTCTTCGGTGGAAATACTAAAACCTCCGCGAGCACAGATATTATTAATAACCAGAGAGAGAAGGATGGGATCGAACTCGTCTCACCCCGTACCTACGCGTAGCTTTTGCCGCTGCCCTTCGTTTTTGCTTTCGGGCACAAGTGCACGGGACCAACAAAATCAATCCGCTCCAAGACTTAACCAGTGGCGCGAGGGAGTTTCTTTCTTTTTTTTTTTTCCTTTGCTCCCACGGAAGTTTACGTTCCAGGGACTGCAACAAGGACATTTAAATTCAATTTCCACCTCGCAACCATCCAAGGGAAAGGGGAGACGGAAGGAGGCAGGGATGAGTTTATCACGTTTGGGACCAATTTCAGAAGGTAAATGTATTCTTGCATTTACGCTTGGTAGTAGAGGCTAAATTTTTGGTCTTTACATTTCTTTTAAAGCGCAAAGCCTCGTCTCCTTTGATATTTTTTCTGGTGAATTTCTCGAGCAATGTTACCCTCCTTTTTGTACGGGTATAAAATATGTAGACTTTATCATGGACAATGTGATAACTAAATACCTTGATGAATGTACGTTCATAAATAGTATATTACGTACGAGTTTGCAAAGGCTTTGATTTTCGAACCGAGAGGTTTATGGCACGAGGTTCGTAAAGAAGCCTTTTCGAACGAGTTTCGTACACTATTTTTCCGCCTGAGAACCCAAAATCAAGCGGCGAAGGTACTGTTTTGAGGTTAGAAAAACATTTAACGTTGAAAAGGACAACGTGCTTTTTATCATGTCTTCCTTCCTTTCATAAAGTAAAGCTAAATGATCGGTGTGATTACTATCACTTGCTCAAACAACCACAATGCCCCTTCCTTAGTACAAATTTTTAGTTCTCTCTTAAACCCTTTGGAGAATCCTACCACGAGAAAAAGTGAAGCTCTTCCGCATCCAATATAAATAATGGATCGCCCAGTGAAATCACTACGTACTTCTAGAAACCCTTTCTTCTCCATCCTCCTCTTGTTTATTCGCGAGACCCTTCACCTATTTATAAAAGGTGTGGACTGTATTGTCGTCATTGAATTATTAATAAATTTCTACACCCTAAGAATGAGAGGGAGATGGTAAGAATTCGTCCTCCCTTTCATCGCACTGCCTGTGCAACTACTAATTCATATCCCTTTGAATATTCGAAAGGCGCTGGTGCAGCCTCTTCCTCTTTCTCCTTAGGAGGAAACCCGTTGTCTTCCAGAGTTGGGTGGGCGTCGCGTGACCGGGACATTAAGACATTGTTCGCATGATTTACACTTCGTAATACATTCACGTGCTGCTCGTATATCCAACATACATTGTGAGGCTAACCCTTTGCGCGCCTGACTACCTCCTGCCACGCGCTATACTCTTCTTCTCACTCACGTGACTCTTTAGCCGGATTTTGCCTCACCTTTTTTTTCTCCTTCGCTAAACTTTTACTTTTTGCTTTAATTTGTACTAACTACTTTCTCACACTGTTTTTCTCGCGAATATCTTTTGTAAGCAAAAAACTGACATAATTTGTTAAAACATTTTAGTTTTGTCCGTTTAAAACGTGTTGAACATCTTCTAATTAACAAATAGACTAGAAAAAGATGTAAAATTCAATTGAAAGATCTTAGAAATTTAATTTTGTTTTAGCGAAAATACCTCTATCCAAGTTTTATCCTTCTTTCTCATTATCTCACGTTCACCAAAAATTAAAGACAAAACATGAAATAAATAACTATTGCTAAGAAGATTGAGCAGAGTCAGGATAGTCGAGTCTTCCTTAACCTCAAGCTTAATTGGTATTCCATTAAAACGCCATACGGCCCACGCGTGTCTCTGCACCAACTTCGTAGGCACACGTTGAATGATAAACTTGAAAGTCATCGATCATCCAATTAGCTGCTCCATCAATCATTTCTTTTCTCCCACTTTCTCTTTAAGGCACATATTGTGCAATATCGACAAACACCCACTCCGAGGCGATTCGACGCGCTCGTGGTCCTAAAGCAACGAAGAAACACTCGCTCGACGTGACGTGTAAGTGAAGGGGATGTGGGCACGGAGTATCGGTCCGTCCCACGTACGTGTGTTGGACGCAACCTCCGGTAAAAGTGGCCTCTCTGTGCCTGGCATAGCTGGCTCGCCCCGACCCCATATTTGGAATCCCTAATCAACCCTTTTCAAAGCGCGTAATTTCAAGCCATCGCCTGCTGCTCTTTTCTACCCATACCTTCGGCTCTCGTGAGTCTCTTTCGATTTTACCCCCAGCCACGACGACGGAAGATGAATTATAAGTCCCCGTTTCTGTCTTGCTACCCTCTTCCCCTAAAAGACCGCAGTAATTCACAAAATCATGCGTCACACCCCACGAAGGGGTTGTACACAACCGCATTGCTGCTCCGAATTTTTTTCGTAATTTGCAAATATTAGCTTTTACTCAGACTCCACCGAGAGCAATCTCGTACTTGTACCTACAGGTATACTCCTTCATTTTTTCCCTTCCCTTTTTTCGGTAGAAAATTCCTCTGTGGAAATTAAAATTCTCCCTATCCTTACCTCTTGACTGTTCTTTTATCCTCATCTCGAAGTTTCATATTTTTTTCGTTGATGCAAGGCATACATCCACTGATCAAATTATATTTTGATGGTTTGGAGGAAATTCAGCAAACTCGAGTAGTGAAGTTTTGCTGTGGCTACTCTCCTTGGCTTTCAACACATTCTGATCGGCGTAGCGAAATTACGTGAAACGAAGTAGGAGAGAAATGCACGATGAGATCGCTACTGAGTGGCTGGAACTGATAGGGGCTGCAACCCTCGTTACGCGGCTCCTCAGCGGACCTACGGCTAATTTGGACGTGGACTTGCGATTCGTGCAAGAGATAGCTAATCCCTGATGGCTCATTGAATAGTCAATTGTTTTGCTTAAGTTAGGGGATTTCATGGATTTGTTTTGTTATGGTACATTTTTCTTCAAAAGGTCACTTTTGATATATAAATTGCTGGATAAGTTGCATTGGATTAAATTAAATAAAGAGAAAATTTTAGACTAAGTCCAAATTTTAGTTGCCATTGAGTGTAAAAATGCCATAGTTGATTCATAACTTTTATTTACTATAGTATATAGAAGCATCACTTCCAAATGTTCTCTTTCCTCGATTCCCTTACATTACTATCCATCTTTTCCTGACTCTTATGACTTGAAATTTTTCTGTTCCACTTATTTCAAATAGAGATCATTTTTTTCTTCTATATGATTTTAATGTAAAGAGTAGTTGGCTAAAATTGCCTTATTCTGCTTCGATGTTCATTTTGTGGTATCGCCTGTACATTCTTCAGGAACATCTATGTTTAATTAATAAACCATTGGCTACGATCTCAACTGATTCTTCAGAGGATAAGCTTCGTCAAGTAGGAAAAATAAAAATCACTTAACATCAAAGCAGGGGCTTAATTAGAATTAAGACTACTGTAGTAGACAGTACATCTAAATGTTGAAAAAATTTATTGTCGAAAAGAACTCTAAAGACAAATACTCTCAAACTTTCACAACAAAGTTTCAACTAAAAAAAGTGATACATTTCTTGTTTAAATTTTTTGGACTCAATAATATAACTAGCCGGCATAACGTAGAGCCCTTACAGTAACAGCCTCACGGCCCGTTGTGACCTTATCTGTGTCTCCTAGAAATATTCAAATGAATTTCTAATCTGCAGGAGCTCAGACCCTGAGGAGCAGTTGGCTGCTCGGAACTGGGAAAAGGGAGCACTGGAAAAGAAACTGAAAACTGCCTTGGGGTGCAGGGATTCCCCCAATGCACATAACAGTTTCCTCAAATGTTATTAAGTATGACACTGTATTATTTAATTTTAAACGTAGAAGTTTCAAAATTTTTAGTACAGGTAACAATCCATGTAATTAATAAATTCATCTTCAAGATACGTTTTAATGTTTTTGTGAAGAGCATTGCAAAAAATATAAAAAAGTTGGGACTAACTTCATTTATCATTTTTTATGTAGACATTAACTGCATGAAATATCATCTCCTAAATGTAAAAATATCCTTATGAATAACGAATCATTAAATGGGATACCAAAAAAGGCACTAAATGTTTTTTTATACCATTAGCTATGACTTGATTAGATTGACCAAACGAAAAATACTGAAATCTCCTTACATCATCATCTCACGTGGATATCATTAACACACTTGTTGTCGTGCGATGGAAAAGTCCCTGAGCTCACGAGAAAATATTCGACAAGTATCTGCTTCGAGTATCGTCATGTACCAGAGCCCAGCAGCAACTGGGGGGTAAGAGGGGCAGGAGCGACACAGTAAGGGCTCCCGAGACGAGCGGAAGCCTAGAAAATAATGCAAGAAGGCGGACTTTCGCTGGATTCGGAGAGGAGAAAAACAAGGGAGGAGGAGGTTCTAAGCCGATACAGGCCTTCAGTCTATGGGGAGTAGGAGGTGAGAACGAAAACCCAAGTGTCGAGTGGAAAACGTCCCTCTAATGCTCTTAGCGCCGTTGTCACCACCTTTTTCTCTCTTCCGGGGGCTTCGGTTCGTTCCAGCGCCTCCCCGCGGCGTCGCTTCCTGCCGGGCGGAATAAATACCTGCCAACGTCCAAATTACGCCTTTCCTCGCTTGTTCCTCGAACCGTTGGTTTACCCGTTTGTGCGGGACTCTGTTGCGCTATATCATCACCACAGATGGGGTACGAGGGACTCAAACATTTTTTCCTCAAAAGCGTCAATTTGATGAGCTTTTGCCTTTTAAGGGATGCTACCATTCAACGAAAGTTATTTTTTACATAAAACAGGTGTCCAAAAAAGTAAGTCTCACGAGTGAATCTATAGCTCAAAAACTATTTCAGAAAAACATGAGAAAACCAAAAGGACTTTACACGGGGAGCTGCAGCCCAGAGATTCGTATGGGGCATCGCGTGGCAAAGCAATACCCTATCGCCGATTTCGTTGTCGCGTGGCCGTGACAGCCGACAATTAACGCTCCCCCAGTGCTGTTTTTCCGGACTTCCGAAGCAGTACGTACGACTCGGGGGTGTGAACACGCTCGGGTTGGTTAAATTATTGTCATCGGGTTAAGACAGTAGATCTGCTGAGAAACGCTACCATCGATGGTATTGTTGTTGTTGGGCTGCTTTTGTCGGCACGATTCGTCGCCTACGCTATCAGATTCTGGCAGCCACTGATTCCCAATTTATTAGGACTTTACTTTCTTGTCACATCATTCGCTTCTTTAATTTACACTCCCGTAGATTCTTCCAAGTCTTTGT
Organism: Copidosoma floridanum; assembly: GCF_000648655.2. The sequence goes on along the minus strand of NW_019379469.1, from coordinate 1,548,681 downwards.
TTGTTGGATTATTGTTGCTTTTTTCGTGGTAAATGCCGAGAAAAGGATTAAAGTTAATCAGTATCTAAAATAATTATTCAGATACCCTTAAATTTGCATCAAGTAGGTGAAAACACATAAACAAAATTTCAATGAGCTTAAGCAGATAACATTAGTTATTCGACCCTGCTAGCTCTTACAGTTTAGTAGATCGAACAAAATTATGAGAAAACGATTTTCCATACTCATTAAATACTTTTTTTTAATTACCAAAAGCATTGTAAATTTACAAAAATGGTAGAGGTGCATAGAAATAGTGACACAACAACTTCAATCAAAGAACAGAGAATTTGTTATTCTCAAGAATGGCACAAGTCAAAATATACAACCTCACCTAAAGAAATAATAGGCACATCTGTAAGTTACACAAGTCGACTCTCGAAATCAATTCCTTTCAACTTTTCTCACTCAATGTACAATTCACTTTCGACACACACTCTCTTAACTTTCTTCCCCATAAAATGATGACTTGTTTAAATATATGTACATCGTTTGCACTACTTCGTATATCATCAAATCCAATAGAAGTGCTAAAAATCAGCCAAAGCATAATCCCTTTTTGTACGCACCACGTAAGAAATTTTCTTAATGAAAAAAAACAATCGCGCGGTATTTAGAAGCACAACCTCGTGCAGAAGCAGTGCAGATGCCTTGCATTGTTGTTTGGAAGTTGACTAAATATTTCAGTATTTCCCACCAGACAAGCCTCTCTCCATCTACGCCTTTTCTCTGCTAGCGTGGGTGCNTTAATGGGATAAATTACAAATTTACCATATGGGCTTGTTAGTATAAGATAGGAATACGATTTATTTTTACAGCAGTCAAATAATAAAATTTAAAAAAAAATATATCGTTTTAATCAAAACTGTAATAAATCTTGAGGAATAAGTATTCCCATCGAGAAAAAAATCATCCCACTCTTTTAATTGAAGGACCAAATGTAGCTACGATATCCACTTGCTCCTGATCCACACAAGCCTAATATATAAGGGTCATCGCCCTCTTTTGTATCCTAAAACTATTTCTGCATACTATTCAAAACTCCGACTCTCCTCTTCATGGCAAACACAACAAAACTATTTCAAACTGACAAGGTTATAAGATTCTATACGTTGGTTTCTCAATGGGACTACAAAAGCCTCCCCGGCTCTATCCGTCTAATCTGTCGATAGGAATACAAAAAATCACCTCTGGTTATGTACGAATGGCGGTGTGGAGATCGATATTTTCCCTTCATTAATTCTACAAAGTCTGGCTGCCAAGATGCCACTGTGAATGGCTAATTTTGCGCATCTGATAGAATTACGCTGCCACCGATAATTTGGAAGTTCACGAGAGAAAGAAAAATGAACAGATGATAGAGACTGATAAAGAAAGCGATATACGGTTTTAGAGCATCTGGTCAGTGCGACCCGGCAAACGGCTACTGTAGCTACTGTAGATACTAGTCCACCACGATCGATATTCCTTACCCCCTTTGTCTTAGCTCTAGTCCCTTTGGGGGATAGAATCACCCCCTCTTTTCCTTAACAGGGCATTCTCTTCTCGCTACTGCTGCTCAGGAAGAGAGGGAGAAAGAGCCTTAAAAGTCCTGCGAAACTTCTAAATCCCCTCTCTTGCACCCCTGGTTTAATTAGAAATCTGAATCTGTAGCAAACACACATTATGGAATTTTCTATAGAATTATACAAAAAACATTGATGAAGTATATTGGAGAAATTATAAGCACTTCCAGGATACTACTATTAAAGGGGCATCAGTTGAAAAATTAATTCCAAGGTTAGTAAGACATTGATCCTACTATAAATTACATGTTAAATTACACGTCCAAATGTACCTACATATCAAATACACGCAAGGCAAACAGCACTTTTTTGACCAAACAAGTGCGACACACATCTGACAAGCTCCTGCAAGTGTACTTTGTACATTGACATAAACAATTTGACCAAACAGGACACACGTACCACATACTGCTTGAGCAAACACGCGTAGCTAAGCAAATAATTGGATGATCATAACGCAATAACATCGGGTAGTCGTAATCCGGGAAAATGAAATGATGTGCCCAAGTACGTATGGCTGGCCCACGTGTCGAGCGCAGAAGGTGGCTCCTACGTACATACAGACACGTGCACGGAAAATGGGCTTATAAGCGAGAAAAAGGGGGGACAGTCTGGGAAATATCGGGTGGGATCATTCATTAGATTACGGAAATTCGGTGGTTCGCGTCGTTAGAGGGTGAAGGTGAGGGGGTGGAAAAAGGGTAAGGGCTGTATGTGTTATGTATGGGTGGTCGATCGAGAGAAAATCCACCCCATTCGGTACATTGTTACTCTTTGCCGCTGGACCCACGACGAGTGAGAAACCGCGAGAAAAGGGTTGAAAGGGACCAAAGTAGGATTATTGTTTTCTTCCACAACGACCTTGCCCAGCCGAATAAGTTGGATGAACCTTCGAGTCTCTATGCCACTTTGGCATAGAACTGGATTATATTTATTCGAGGAAGATAGTAGTGAATGTTTCATGTAAAATATTTTTAATGCTTAATTAATCATATGAGTATCTGGAATATAGTAAAATCCCAAAAATTACACGAGATTATACAAAAATAATTAATATGTATTCGTAATTCTTGTTTGTTTCAGAGTCGTCCTCCAAAAGGCGGGACTTTCCCCGCCAAAACATGAACAAGGTAAGCTATTTTCAAGGATTTATCATATAATTGAATCTTTTACAGTGAATCTATCGTCAACCGAGTTGCAATGAAACAATAATGGCATCTTTTGTTGTCCATACCGAGATACACGAATCTATATCTACGGAATTTTTCAAGGCTCTGTATTCTTTATACTGAAAATAGTATGAAAAATAAATCCCTCTTTCTATATATAAAGGCGTACGAGGTACACCCGCAAACTCGGGCCCGTCCATGAGCTCGAGTCTCATTTGTAGGCTCTTGGCGCCGCCGTCTGCTTTCCCTCATTATGCATTGCACATGAGAAAACTTGCTTGGGAGTCTCGGCCTCTCCTCTTCCTGAATTTACCCAACGCGCACCTATACACGGCGTCGCGAGCACCAGCTAGTTGGCTAGCGCGCGCGCAGCTTACCTTCTTTATAAACTTTTAATGACGGCAAAGCCTAATCGAGAAAACTGGCGGAAACGAGAAAGAGGAGTAGGTGGAGGAGGAGGAAAAAAGTGCTGGGAGACGCTCGGGCAGGTCGAGAGTAAATGAGCAAGCGCTCTTTCTCTCTCTCTCTCTCTCACTTGATTTTTTTTTCCTCCTGCGAGCTGGCGCATAAATGTACCCTCGACGAATCGCATATCGAATCTCAATATTCTCTCTACACCTTGAGGAAAATGTTGTGCGATGGTTTTTTCATCTTGCCGGGGGAGGCTTGTAGCTTCATGGGTATAATTTTAAATTAGTTTTTGTTGAAGTGCAGCATCCATGCACATGTAGCAATATTAGAAAATGTTATTATTCATAAGGTATAATGAAAGTAAATGAATTAATGGACGTATTTATAATCATGTTTATATTTTTCATGCATTTTCTCAATTATCGGTAACAATATTTTTCTAAGTAATTGCATACGTCTGATGTCTGTAAACGAGTATAGTGCACACAAAAAAAAATCGTTCGGGAATCTCGTGTAAATGGTATTTTTTTCTCATGATTCTTGTACACACAAAAATTAATGCACACTTTTTCTTCATGATAGTTATTATTATTTAATAGCATCTATCAAAGCCAAAAAGGGTAGCTCAAAATTACCTAATTCTAAATCTTAATCTTACTATGCTGTCTACTATTTTCTTAGCTTAGTATAGGGCCCACGAACTTTTCTACCACTGTACTGTTTACATACGCGTTAAAGGAAAATAGAGAAAAAATGGCAAGACAGCAGCTATAGTAGTATGGTCTGCGAAAGAAATTAGGGCAGTAAAGATGTCCATGAGGCGTTCGAGGAGGGACCCTAAAGCAGTGTTACGTTAACGCTTACTTATTTGTTTTGCTTCTCCTTGCCCTTTTCTCTCCTCCCTCTTTTTTTCTGGCCTTCTTTTGTGATCGTAGGTTACGACTTGCTGGGAAATGGACTCTGATCAAGGGACCAAGTGCAATACGATCTGTCGTACCTATTCCACATGCTACTTCCTTCCTACCCTCTTTTGTCTCTTCGATACTCATACAAGTTTAAGATAAGTTATTTTTTCTTATATTGCAACTGCAATCACTTAATTTACCATTTTCAAACCACCAAAATTTCTCCCAATATTAATCAACAGTGACGAAAACAAATTTTTTGAGAAGCCTTTTTTATGCTTGACGGAGGGACAGATAGCTCGAGGCGTATTTCAGCGTAAAAGGCCTTTAATAAAAACCCCAATCCAAACAAGCTAAATTTACGTCCGCTACATAATTACTTGACCCCCCAAGTGGAGCCTACACTCTTTCTTTCGCGAGAATCAGTGCAGCCGAGAAAAAGGTACGAGGCTGGGGGAGGGAAGAGATGGAGAGGCCCCTGGAAACAAGGAGGTGCTCGAGGGTCTTCTGAAAAACCCAAGAGGCGTAAAGCATTAAAAGGGTTATATAACATTCATTACCAGCAGGTCAGCCTTTGTGAAATTTCCCTCGGAGGCAGCCGTGTCGCCGCGTCACACTTGCCCCTCTATCTTGTGTCTCCTTATTCTTTGCCTACAAGCAGGTACCCCCTTCTTTTCTGGTCTATGGCTTCACCTTCGCAATAATTTTGTGGCTCTTTCCTTTATCTTCTTTAAAAGGGAGACTGTTACGTGTAATAAAATTTCCACGAGCAAAGTATGAACAAAAAGATAGCTGTAGAGGGTGGCTTGTGTACACCAACCGACGAGATTTTTGAATAAATACTATTTTTTCTTGTCCTAGGGAGACCAAATTTCGGTACAGATGGACTTTTTCTTTTATCGTCATTGACAAGTTTAATTAAATGTGATGTAATATTTTGGTTTTTAATGAACAGTACGAACTTAACTGATGCAGATTTTCGAGAAAAAATTAGTTTCTTATCGATACAAAATTTTATTTACAAATAAAAAATGATCATTGTAAAACAGTTTTGTCTAATTATTTATGCTTTTGAAAATAAATACCATATTTATTAACTTTTATTTTACTTTCTGGCATGGATCTAAACAAAGTTAAGAGTTTTTTTACTTAGCGTTCACACAAAGATGCGATCTTTGTAAAACAACTTTGTGAAACGATCCAAAACTGCAAAGGAAAATTTATAACTAATGTTGAAAATACTACAGATTAAAACACAATAGTAACAGTGTAATTTCTTCAAAATATAACAGATCTATAAAAACTCCGGTTAATCCAAGAGGTAAGCCATTAACAACGACTAAATGAAAGCAGTGTTGGCAAGAAAAATAGCAGCTTACAAAGTAGCAAGGAAAGAAGGAAGGAAGGGCACGAAGCTTAGAGAAAGGCAGAGGGGATACGAGCAGATAGTAAAGGTAGTTTAGCGATGAAAAGGGCACGCGTATGTACGTAAGAGGGAAGGGCTGGTTCGGATGAAGATGCCACACACACCAGGGAGTAACACGTTGAGATTACCCTAGTCCGGGTGTGGTCAAGCTTAGGTGGAAATGGAAGGAAAGCACATGATAATTGCTTTATTTGACATCGGAAAATAATGGCCAAGTGAAAAGACAAAGTACAACCATCCAAGCACATTCGAGTGAAATTACGCGAGGCTGGACACTAGGATGTACACCCTCTATTCTTGTAATTCATGCGTTTGCATGTTGTAATGTCTAGTACAGCCTGTTGATATGTATAGTGAAATAGAAGAAAGAGAGGTAGATAAGATACATTGCCGTTAAATCTTACAAATTCAAGCTACATTAATTTAGTAGTTATAATCTTTTTCTTTTCTACAGATAAAGGTCATCTAAAACCACCTGAAATTGAAAAAAAAACTGTGTCTACAGCCTTCAAGCATTAAAAACCTTGGATGATTAAAATTGTGTCTTAGTCCAGTCGATGGTAGTGTATCATGACAAATTTTTTTATCATTCCCATGGATATATTTTCAAACATACGTACACAAGACAGCGATAGGCTTAGTCATATAGTAAGCATTTTTTTTTTTTTATAGGAGATAAACTTAGTTTAAGAGGTAGATTAGCAAAGTCTTTGTTGGTCAAAGGTTCAATATCAACTTATTTTTCGCGAAAAAAATTTCCTAATAGTCTACACTCAATGTTTTTATGGTGGTAATAACCATTACGCTTGAAAATAAAAACAAAAATCAATGTACTCAGCAAAGCTTAAAAAATATTTACCTTTACAGAACCTGGATCTCGCAATTTAGCCTGCTTTTTCGTATACTCCGCAATTAACTCCAGTCTCACGTTTCGCATTTTAATCCACTCCTAGGATTCCTTCCGGCTTTATGCGTTGAGCAAGTACGCATAGGAAGATGTGGTCAAATATAGCGGCTATATCGCTTACGTGGGTAAACGCACACTTTTCACTTTCTCACTTTCCCTCGCGCCTTTCTACCTTTTGTTATTTAGAGACTCGGGAACCCTCATTAGCTCGACCGTGAAATTACACAAAAATAACACTTGTCCCGTGGCCTCTGGCGAGAAACCCATTCCCAGAGAGAACCTCTGCGTTGCTGCCACGTAGCAGTGTAAGATATGAGCAAGCATATAAGGGTGGGTACAACCCCCGCGTAGTTAAGTAAAATTGAGGTGAAAATTCAACTGCTGGGGATATGGATATGATACGTACGAGCTAGGACCCACTACCCCCAAGCTTCACTCCCCCTTTTCCTCCTTTTTCGACCTGGAGTTACCATGATATCATACACACACACACACTCTCTCTCTTATTCTTCGTTATCCGCTCCGTCTCTCCTTCGTTCCCTGGTCACCACTGCCGGTGCTAAGTATTTACTTTCCAATGAATATGCAAATATAATTATTTACGCGCAATTTAGGTGTTTTTACGTGCCTCGTGGGTTCACGCGTGAAACGAGTGGACTCTTTTTCTCCCCCACGTCCACTTGCCTCTTCGGCAAACTACCCCTTCGTCGCGCGTGTACGTGTATGTAGAGAAGGGAGTGGGACGAACGAGTTGAGTTGACGTTTTAGCAGTGGGTGACCGGCTTGGCGGGACCCCTTTTTCGGACGACGGAGTGCCAAGTACCGAAATAACGAGGATTCAATTTTTATAATTAGTTTTTTCCTGCCCACGTGGTGGAAGCGGGGCTACTACACCTTCCATTTCTCGTGTGGTAATTTCATTTTTTCATCAAGATTATTTTGGAAAATTAGAGGAGGGTCGGTGTCGAATCCGAATTTTTTTTCTTTAAAGCTAAGCCACGTTGTTTATATGCTGGTTTAATTCATTGTCTTATGGGAAAAAACAAAAATCTATCTTTCATGTCAATAGAAAAGTACATTTGTTCAAATATTGCACATATGGCTTTCGAATAGGGTAGCAAAGGAAGTACAAAAGAGATCGTGAGGAGCATTGGAAGGAGTGGATGAAAAAAGGAATACATTTGCAGCTGAGAGTTTTAGCAATATCTGCGAGGGAACGTGTTAACCTACACAGTACGACATAAAATGCTTGTGTGTATCCAGATTCTCTCAGTGAATATGGATTCTAGAAGTACCATACAAATCGAAACAAAATAGAGACAAGTTTTTCTATTTCTCTGCGAGGAACTTCCTACATGAAAAAGAAGTACAATCATCTCATAGTGAAAAATACAAAGTTCATTAACAAGTGATTGTAAAACTGTTATACACGTTTCGATTGACTGTAATCAAGTCCATAGATGATTAACAAACTTTTCATGTTCATTAATTTATGGCAGCAAAGACCACACGAAAATTAGGAATAGCGTCTCTTCGTTGTAAGTGTGGCCACTAGGCTAAGATAAGAAGAGGAAGGGGCTGGGGAAGAAGGGCTCAAACGAACGAAAATGTATTTCTCGAGTTTCCAATTTGCGGTCCCACTTGACGGACACAGAGAGCAGACACTCTCCGGTTATAAGCGAGAGTCGGTGGGACGGGAAATTGGGTATTGGGGGGAGGCGAGGGTCTATTATGGTAATTATATGATAAATACAATAGGCCCATGGGCGACGTGTCTTCCTTTTCTTCTTGGTCCTTTTCCTTCTGGTTCCTCTTCTTCTTTTCCATCGACACCATGCAGCAGAGAACAAAAAGGACCATCTCGGTAACTTCGAAGATTAGGGTGAGACAGAAGGAGGAAAGAGGGAATCGAGCTGCTCCAACTCTATTTATCGCGTTTTCACTCTTGAATTTCCTTTTCTTCATCATTTTCTCCTTCATCTTCTTCTTAACCCTTTCCTCTGATCTCAAGGTACAAATATATCTGTACCCTAGCGGGTAAGCAGTTTACTTTAAAATATAATCTCAGGATGATGGTAAATACCTACGTATACGACAAGCAAGTGTGTTTCCCTGGACGAAATATGCAATTAATCTTACTTCGTCTATCTGACGAAGCCAACGAAATGATTTTTCCGGAAAATCGACTGCCTGTTTACCCAAGATATTTTGACTGTAAGATGTGGCAGTAAGGAATTTCAGAGCTCAAAAATGATGACTCATCAGGGAGATGAGATGAGCAGCGTGTGGTGCACGTCACGAACACTGTGGTGGCTTCCACCATCAGCGAGTGAGAGATGAGGGAGAGGGTTGAGAGGATACCGAGGACTTGAGGGGTACTGCGGGCTCTCCTGTTCCCTGCGTATACTCACTCCTCCACCTCCGCAACGTACGTTCCATTGTGTGTTTTGAGGCAAGTCCTTCAAGTGGAACTCAAGTGCCTTCTCAAGACTCTTTCCTTCTTTCACTTATGCTTATACTTTTTCGCACTTGTATTTCAAATGTTGAAAAAAAAAAAGTGACTAAAGAAAAAGAGTACTTTACTGCTAGTAGTAATGCCGGTTTTCTTCGTATATGTGACTGGACAAGCTTGTGAATTTATTGAGTGGTCTTAAACATCCTAAGTGCTTTTAGATTAGTACAAGGACTTTAGAAAAGCATCTTCGGTAATAGGTAACTTTTTAAAAATTTGAGAATTACATTTGGTTTGGGACCCATGAAGATCAGTGGATTAAAAATTATTAATTGCAAAATTTTTTTTTCTATGAGAGATTTTTAGTAACAATTTTTTTTTATTTTTATTTGTATTGACGATGAAAAATGTAATAAAAAGACACGTACAGAAAGATAAGTCTGAATCCTATAAGGAATACAATGAAAACAAGAGAAAAAAAGTTTATCTCAAGCGTTAGAGGAATTTCTAACATTATAAGAGAAAAAGATTCAGAAAAGAGATTTGACGTGAAACATCCACAGCCCTTTAGATTTTTAAATTAGCCGACTGCGCGACACGATCTCAAATCACCACTCGCGAGAGAGAAATAAAAAATTTTGAATATGAATAGGCAATTTAGCATTTGTAACGAGGCCAGTTGGGAGTCTCCTTGGCACAGCTACGCCCTGAGATGAAGCCAAGCTGACGAGAACATATGCAGATGAGGGACCCACCTTTTCCACTTTTTTTACTGGGGCTGTAGAAATAAAAAAAGAAAGTGCCTTCCTGTCTCCCATTACTTGAGAGGAGCAGAAGCGCCATTTCTTTTATTAAGTCCAATCGACTTTAACGGGCGACGTTGCCTAATTAAAGCCCTCGCACACCAATACTGCGGAGCACAATTTCGTGAATAGGGAAGCTTTTTTTTAATTCCCAATCTCTCGGAAAGGGGCTACTGAGACTCTGTGAGGATAAAGGATATAGCAATATTTCTTTATTAAAAAGAGCAATAATCCTGACTGTAAATGTCGCTATGCATAAGTATCTGTGTTACTTATATGGATAACGTTGGTAGCATTAAAAATTTTTACAAAACGTAATTTAACATCAGACAAAAATGAAGTTTGAATTAAGTATTAAAATAAAGTACATAAAGGCAAGTATATTTTAATTAATCTTGAACCTCCTGATTTCATTTAACATAATAAATGAAATGTCTCAAAAAGCTCGAAGGGAAAATTGATTATAAAAGTCGTTCGTTAATTAATTCTTCACTCACCCTTTCTCTCTCCCTTTCCTCTGTCACCCACAACTGCAATACCCCGTCGTCGCAGTCGTTTTCCTTAGCTTCTCGAGGAAAGCCACCTTTATTCCAAGGAAAGACGGTGAGATATCCAGATAATTTGAATGATCGAATAAACCTCTGGCACGGGGGTAGTGGTGGTGGTGCAACCTCGCCAATATCAGAAGCCTACGAGGATCGACAATCGCTCGACGGATGAGCCCCAGAGAGAAGAGGAAAGAGGGACGAGCACTAGCTAGAAGAGCACCAGTGCGTGGATATATGCGTGGAGCAGCAGAGGAAGGGAGGACCTTTCCTCCTCATGTAGTCCATCATCCCCTTCTTCCTACGCTAAACTCATTACCCAACGGTAATTTCATTGATCCTTAAACTCGTCTCTTCCTCTGTCCTTATAGAGATATGTATCTTTCTCATAGAAAAGGGTAAGGATGGCAGTAGTGGTGGAGCTGATCTATGCGTGAATTCTATCAGACTATAGATTTCTTCATAGAAGATGTCGAAACAGTTCTTCTCTTTGCTTTTTTTTCCTGCTATCGCACAGTGGCTTTTTAGTGAACGGTTAGTCGATCTCCTGTGTGTGCCTTATTGAAAAACTTCTCTATTTTAACCTTTTGATGTTTCAATGACACTGCTCTCTTTTTCTGTATAGTGCTATTGAGTCTTTGAGTACAGAATTCTTTGATTTAGATTAATTTCGAGTTATTTGTGTTTCAAACATGATTGGAATATATTTTCGTCTACTATTTAGAACTATTAAGTAGATAATTTTATTTCAGTTGATAAAATCATGTATGAAACTGGCCAAACTGTTTTCACTCCTTTTCAGTGATGGAATCATATAGAATCACTAAATGGAAAATTCAGTGCTGGCACGCACTCTATGGCCGAACATTTGTACACGGTATAGCACGCTGGCATACTATCGCTGGTCATCACACGAAGACCCCTTGATGGATAGTCAGGGCTGCGCTTACGAGTGACCACCTGTTGAGGTAGGCACGACGCCCCTCGTTTGCTCTGGTTCATTCAATGCCTGCACCCACATGCTGTTGCTGCTGCGTGCACACGGGCTCTTAATCGTCGATGCGTTGTCTTTGTCCGGCTAAAACGTGCCCGTTAATCTTCTGTTGACATACATGGCCTACCTATGTATGAAGGGAGGACACCATGTGAGAGAGAAATCGTACCTACCCACGTACAGTGTGGCATGCACTTTCGATTTCGTTCGATTGGAAGATGAGAATGTATGTATGCATGCAAGGTAATGATCGACGAAGTTGAGGAAGAATTTGATAGTCACAACTACTTTTGCTCTGCAGGATCACATTTTTGCAATTGAGTAATCGTCAGTCGATCATAAAATATTAAAAAGTTTGTGATAACAAGATTTTTGTTGTGGAACTAGATCGTCACGATCACGTTGATGCGGTGGTTATGAATAAACAGTACATCCCCTGCCAACTTTTATGCATCTCCCGTTCGCAAGTGATGCCACTGCCCTCCAACCTCACCTTCCATCCGACACCAAGAGCTTTCTTTCACTCGCTCCATTGAATTTTCCCGGCAGCTTGTTCTTCTTATACTCTTGCCGCGTCTTCGTGGAGAGACGAAACAATGAGCTCGTTAATTAAGATTTCTCTCGGTCCACTCCCTCGTTCCCCTTTTCCATTTTCACTCAGCGGATACAGCCACTTACGAATGCCTTGAGCGATTCTTCTCGTCTACCGGGAAAAAACAAAGAGTAATCTTTCGCTAGTGCGGTTTTGTGTAAGATTAAGGATGAAAGACGTTTCTATAGGAAAGATCGCAAAAAGTGAAATTCAGCATTGATTAAACTTGAAAATTAAGCACACGAATCACGAATTAGAGCATTGAATGAACATTATTTGGGATAAACGTTTGATCAAGTTTTAGGCACATGTAAAGTACAGACTAGCACTGGGTAATACAGTATTTTAATTGTAGTTGTATATTTCTCATCTTCTACAACATTTTGTCTGATAATGACGAACAAAAGCAGCTGGTGTAAAAATGAAATGCAAGGGTAAGAAAAACAAACTATTTACGATAACTAGGACCAAACATATATAACGCAATAAACATGCATGTGCTTCTCGAGTGCACACTTGATGATTATCACAAGTAATTTATTAACTTTCCATTGCTTTTAAGATAAACAGTCTTTCTAGTACACGTCGAGTGACAGCCAACTGACCCTTTTCCTCTTTCACTCAAGCGATCCTCTTTCCATCCACCTCCGTTAATTCAGTCAGTTCTCTCCTGTTTTAACGTTTCGCTCTTTATCTTTCCGAAAACAGCTTTTCACGCATTCCACAAGAACTGACATCTCACAACAGAGTCGCAGAAAGGCGTCATCAAGCGATAAAGAATAAAGGGCAGGCTGAAGAAGAGAATGGGGTGAAGAGATCCAGATTTGAAGAGTCGGCCGTGAAAGCCCCTTGGAGGCGGCTTTAGTTCTCTCTCACGCTTGTAAGAAGAAAGCTAGAGAGAAAGAGGCGATGGCTTGCGATTTGAAATAAAAGAGAGAGAGATGCCTTCTAAAATCGAGAGACAAAAGATGGAGGGAGACAGAAGAAGAAGGAGCTGGAAATGAAAGAGAGAATACGAGAAAGGCATCAGGGATTGTAGTAGTGGTAGTCGTCACCGTCGTTGGAGTGTAAGTGCTAAGATCTCGGAGTGCATTATCATGCCCTGGAGGCAGGCCTGGGCTACAGCCCTTCTTACATCACTCCCAAGCTAGGGCTCCGATACACTACAACTGGCTCTACTTTTCTCTTTCTTAAAAGAGTGAGCAGAGCGAGAGAGCGGGGAAGAAGCTTACAAGCACTGAAGGAATAGGGGGGTGGGGGGCTGTAGAAATTTTCTCTTAATTACATTAAAAGGGTTTTGTGTCTCTTCGAAGTATACTCCTTCTTTTTATTTCTCTTCATGACTTTCCATCTTGATTGTCAAAGATGGACAAAAAATAATTTTTTGCTATTACCTCGTCCTATACTAAATTTGGTGAGATCTTTGATGATGCTTAGCTGGGTAACTTTTGAAACAAATAGTATTAAGCTCCATTTGAGATTCTTAAAAGGACTTTCTTTTTTGAAGTTTTGTAATTATGTTTTTAAATAACCCAAGAATAGTAATCCAGCTTTAAAAAAATTTTTGGTCTACGAAACATTTTTGTATTATAATATTTTCATTAATTAATCCAAAATTATTAAGAGTATTATTACGCTACAATGGCTTGTCTGCGGTGGTAAGAGTAAAGCCAAGTCAAGTGAAGGTGTCGTTGGAGCGAGAGCGAGAGAGTCATTGGGAACTCTGTCAACGCAACGATGGACCAGTGAGAGTCACGTTCGCGGAATTTCTCTTACTGAAGATGGTTAGGGAAGGAGGAAGGGAGGGAGGAACCCAGTGACAGTAGCAGTGGTCTCGTACTCGTGGGAGACTCTGCGGTACAGCAGCGCCTTACATTATTTAAGAAGGAGCTTTTCCAGTGGGGAATGGGACAATACCACGACGAGACTGCCAGTGGAGCCGCATGCTAATCACTCGACCCAGATTGTATAATGAATCAGCGATTCTTTTTCTTCCTTCTTGGTCCCGTCTACTGCATACGTGACGCGTTTTTTACCACCACGGAAATAGAAAGAAAAAAAGAGGAGAAAGACAAAATTTTTATTTAATAGAAATTTTAATCTCGTATGATGCGGAATTTGATTAGCTTACATCCAAGAAAAAAGTAAAAGTTGTTCATATTTGACTGAAATGTTAAATTTTTATACTACAACACATGAACAAAATTTTTATCACGGCTATGCTGCATCTCCTATACTTTAATCGCAATAAGCGATTTTACACACATTTTGACTCCATAGTTCAAACTTCTGATTAACATAACCCTACGGCAAATATTAAAACGTTACTGTATATTTCTAAAAATCAATGTTTCTTATGGCTTATTACCCGTCAACACAGTGGCACATTGGAATAATAATCCCATAAATCGTAGCACCCTCATCAGCTGTTTGCAGCCTACGACTTCCAGAATGCCAAACAAAAATGGCGAAGCCTAGTTCTTCTGCTGCTTCTACGGCTTTCTATTGCAGCCGAAAACCTCGTCCTCCCCTGTACCCTGCCATCTCCAGCTCCTCGAGTCTGGCACGTCATTGCAGCGGAAAACAAGACATTTATAAACACCCACCGCGAAATTAGATTTGTTAAGATAATGAGGCGCGTGGGTTGGCACCTCCACCTCCTCCCTTCCTCTGTATCTAGCCGCAACTATCGCTCCTCTTTTAGTTCCCCCACTTCCTTAGATCCACTGAAACTTCCTCAGGCGAGTCTCACGGTATCCCATTCGTCAATATCCAAAACCTTCTACTTTTCCGTTTTATGCTACTTTTTATCGTACCACGAATAATTAATACAAACTAAGACTCTAAAGATAAACTGAAATTGACGCTGTGTTACTTCTTTATCTTAAACTGACTTTCTTATCGTTTGGTTTTGCTCTCTCCTTTTCAACTTGAATAATCAGTAGTAATCATTGCGTATAGTCAGACACTGCGAAACTAATTATTTCTGACTAATATAACGTTACTGGCCCTATAGGGCTACCAAAATAAATTGCCATCAACACAATGATCCTAAGGTTATTTCAAGGATGCACGTTGCCAAATTCTCTACTTTATAATATAGTTAAATGATGAATCCACTTATGAAAATCATCTTGCTAAATATCATTACTTTAAAAGTGGAACAAAATCGATACCGTACGATGTCTGATAAACCGAAAACTTTGTTCTTCAACTGTATCGAGCTTCAGGATGACATCTGTTGAATAAATTATGTCACAGCCGTCAAAACTTTGGAAATTGACGCATCGAAAGTCTCATCCGTCCCTTTTGCTTCATGAGAATGTAATGAGCCATTAGCCTTTCTAGGTTTTCTTCGATGGTCTTTTTGGATAATAACAGGGAGGTAAAACTTTTAGCAGTACTTTTTAAATATTAAACAAAATTCCGTTAGAGACACCTACATCTTTTATTACCCTCAAACTTAAATGAGGTCCTTTCTATGATATATACAGGCGATCCTCACAAGGGTTGGGTTCAATGGATGCAATGTCAATTAGGCGAGTCAATAACGTTGCGGTTAGTGGAGCAAAACTGAAGGCAGCTATCGAGTCACTGATGATTTATGTGATGGAAAAATACGGGGTCACGAAAGGAGCAATCCGTCTTGGAATCGAGGCCTCTGTGACACTCCCTTTTTTCTTTTTTTTCCCATTATTTATGATTCTTGATTAACGTCATAGGCGTAACACGTAAAATGTGCTCAATATTTCCCCCTTTGCACTTGAAAATGAGATTAATGAATTATATTCGAGCCTTTCTTGTTCAAATTTGAATTTGATTTAGACAAACCAAATAGATATCTCATAAATTTTTGCTCCACTATGGGAAAAATTTTAGTTGCTGTCAAAAAAGTACTAATGATTTCCTCAAATTTTACCAAAAACAATGGCATTCTCTTTTCATTTTTATCTGAAAAAAAGCAGGAAGAGGGAAAAACCTCAAAAACGTCCAAAAGACTGTACCACACAGCAGTGGAGCAGTGCATAAAGAAATAGAAAACAAGACGAAAGAATCTCCTCTCTTCTGATTGGCCTAGAAAATGTTTCTGGAATGCAGAGGCCAGAAAATTTGTGCCGTCGATTCCAGGAATAGTCCTTTCTTCCTTACTTTTTGGAGGAAAACAGAAGAACGAGTCAACTATGGATTCAAGCGAGTCGTCCTGTCTCATTTTGGCGACCTGTCCTTTTTCGTCCTCCGCCTCGGAGTCACGGGGTGCTTTTCCTCCACATTTCTGCGTGTGGGTACTGTCTTCCTTCTCCAGTCCTTTTGGCTCCTTCAAACGCTCTCTGGGTCCCTCCTCCCTCTATGTCGGGGGTACACGGCTGATTAAACGCGCAAGTACGTAACGTAACGCGAATATACTGCCCACTCGTTCCTCCTTTCCCTCTCCGATCTTTTTCGGCTTTTCGCTTTTGACCCCCTCCCCCTTCCCCCCACGCTTTTTGCTCTTCCTTGTTTGCTCACTGCTGCGACCTGTTCCCAGCCTTCCCTCGTGTTTTTTCCTTCTTTGTACATAAGTTTTCCACGTTATCTCCTCTCCCTGCTCTCTTGGCCGAAATCTTTGTTTTCTGGATTCCTTTGCCTGTTTTCGGTATTTAGTCCAGCTTTGGTTAAATATCTGTTTAAGCTGTCCAGCTTTAAGTTGAAAATAGTTTTGGAACTAACCTTGGAACTGACTGAATATAAATTATTTAATGATAATATTATATATTTCGTAATTTCAAATGAAACATTACACTTCAGAGCTATTCAATGCTATTTTTCTCAAACAGACTATTTATTAGTGCTTGATGTAAAGGTGAAACCAAAAGCCAAAATAGCTTGGACTGCCCTCGACATTTGTACCATACAGATTCTTTCAATTTCTATGACAATACAAAAATACTGATATCCCTTTTACTTTTTTTTTTTATTTTACTACGAGTTTACTTGACAATTATGTTTATTACAGAAAGCAAACGCTTACAGTTGGGTCTACGTCAGTCTTCTAGTCTCGAAGCATATGTGTACAGAATAAAGTACTTTTTAGATAACTGCATGATCGCTGACGCAACCTCCTCCTTCATCCCTCCTTTTTTCGCTACTGCAGCTCATCCCTCTATGGCCACTATCCCGTTCGCGTCCTTTGATCCAGCCCATCCGGCCATGGGGGGCGAGAGTTGCTTCGGCACGGATTATTTGCCCTCTTAATTACATTTTGATCTCGAGCTGATGTATTTATGTATATACACATACATAAATCTGTCTTACTGATGGGACCGATGATGTGCTTCCCTTAAAATGTACTCTGAACTATGTACATAAAATTAGAAAAAGAAGAGGAGAGATGAAGTCGAAGGACTGTATTCATATACTTGCTATAGTTTTCCGCTTCTCAACGTATCATTACACGGTCTTTTGATTTTTTGATTTTTTTTTTTCATCGCTACCATCACATTTCTTCTTCTCCCTCTACTTTTGTTTCTTTCTCTTCATTATCCCGAGGCGTTAAGATTAGGCCAGTGCAGAAGAGACAAAAGTAGGCGGCAGCAAAAGGGCAGAGGCCATAAGTAACGGGGACCGTCTGGTGGAAGGAGCCCCACGTCTGATCCCTCCCCTCCACCCCAGCCGTGATTTAGAGAAATTAAAACTTTAATTCATGTTTGGGCTCGCAAGGCAGAGCTGTGCTCTTTACCCCCGCAACCAACTCTCTTTTTGCCTCGGGTCGTCTTGGTCGGTCTCCCTCCTCGTTTCGATCGCCGTGAAACCCATACCCAAGCCCCACTGGCGAATGCCAACTCTTGAGTAAATAGGCGAACATATATATAGAAGAAGTGGAGCCAGAGAGAGAATCTGAGTAGGGAAGGCGTTGTTGCCCCATTGACATAGGCCTCCTCTCGTGTCTTTTGTCCCCTTTTGCTTTTCTCTTTTCTGGAGCAATAGTATGACATGGGAAGAGAGTAGCTCATGTGGGGTACAATTAAAAAGGATGATTGGTATGAGCAATGAATGTTAAACCTATACACTTAACTAGTACTTATTAATACTGATTAATCTTTAAACAAAGAAGACGATTGTTACTTGTCAAATAGTTTTATTTATTCAAGTCAGCTTACATGCTGGGATCTCATGATCTATGTATATTTGGCGCCGTCATATTTACACGATTCTTCTTTTGTAAAGCAAGTGCTTAGTAATAATTCAACTGCAAATCGATTTTCCTTGAGAAGAGCATGTTAAGAAATTAGTAGAATACATAAAATTTTTATTCGATTGAATGAAAAAAATAGTTTTGTTATAATTATTTTTTTTTTTCATTAATACTGTAAATATCTGAAGTGGTAGGAGTTTTTTTCAAATCAATTCGATACAATTTTCTTACCTAGCAAAGTTTTTACGTGCATAAGAAGTGTATGTTGAAGGGGAAAAATTTTAAAATATACGGAAAGTACAGCTTTAATCTAAGAACGAAGTACAAAGAACAGATTAACAGACAGGAAAACAAAAAAAGCAGGGGGATTACGTGCAGAATTTTTTAATTTAAATTTTATCACACATTAGCCTACGTTGTTAAACTTGACCCCTCTCTTTTTCTCTCTTTTGGTTACTCAAAAAAATAATCATCTTGCTTCTCCCCTCACCACTCAATTTTC
This sequence comes from Copidosoma floridanum, assembly GCF_000648655.2. The sequence continues at coordinate 1,530,199 of NW_019379469.1, read as the reverse complement.
CTCTTACGCTTGTTGCTCTCTCAACAATTGTAAACAAAAAAAGTCCGGGTACGAAAAAAAATCGAGGGTATTATGGCGTTGTAATTCGACCGACTGCAGCCTGTGTTCGGAGTACTCCATCCGTGTATCCTTAAAACAAAGGGCGAACTCCTGCTGCTGCAGGTACTCGTTGTCTGAATTGGGGCTCAAGTGGGTACTCGTGAAATTTTCGGACGTGAATAATCGAATCCGGGAATGGCGAGTTGGTCCGGACAAAAAATTCATTAGTGTGAATAACACACGTAGGTATCCACACTTAATTATTTTATCATTATTGATTATCTCTTCTTTTTCATAATTACCTTTCGTTACAATGAAACAGCAGTCTTTTTTAACCACGTGATAAAAATAAATTAAAGTTTACGTCTGATTAATAATAACAAGGAATCTTTGAAAAAATTATTTAAGCTTATCAAAACTTGATAAGTTTCGGGGGTGAAAGCACGTAAACAAGGCCAACACATTATTTCGACTAGTCGTATATTTTCCTGGGGGACATGGCAGTAGATGTATTCTCCTGTAATAACAGTTACAGTGGATGGGATATGGAGGGTACGTGTCTCTACTAGACGTACACGTACGTATAAGGAACGTAGCTTGCCATTTGGGGCCAAAATCCCGCGAAGATAGCTTAGTCTTGTGGTACCCAATGACACGATGTGTCGGGACATCAGCATAATGGCCCCACCTTTTCTTCTAGCTTTTAGGCACCTCGTAGACTGCCACCCTTTTTTACGTAGCTTCTCTTATTTTTCTCTTGTTCCCTTCTTTCTTCTTCTTCTTCTTCTTGAGTATGCACAGCTACAACCATACGACTGATGTTGCAAATCAGAATAACATCTCACTCTAGTCGTGCTGTGACAAACGTCGAATCGTTTGTCCCCTAATGGCACCGAGTTGTTTCTCGAGGAAGAACATAGTTTTTTTTGTACGTAAAAATCATGTACCTATTTTCTATGAAATTAAAATTTATTCTGGAAGGCCAATTTTATTTTGTAATGGAAAAATCTCATCTGTTTATTATCGATAGCCTTGGGCACAGAGGAGCCAGTGAATTTGCACAGAGAACAGATAAAAATTCAGTATCTTAAGCCAATAAAACGGCACCCACTCCCTTTTTCCGTACATTTTTTCGAGGATAGGAGTGGCTGCCCGTGTTTAGCGAATTACTTCCTCTTGCCTCGCTTTTGGAGATGCATTAAAATTTTTTTCTATCGTACAGCAATATAATAAATCTAATATGAAAAGTTAGAAAAAGGATATTGTTGTTTAATGTGAAAGAAAATATTCCATTCATGTTCCATATTTAGATCTAACAAATCTAAAAACATTTTTTACGCATTATGATATTAATAATGTCAGATTTTGTTGTAGTATCAATATTTGAGGGAAAACAATTTTTGTTACACCTAAGAATAATTTCGCATGAAGCCAATAATTTACAAATTTTTAATGGAAATACCACCTACCTGCATTAACCACAAACTAATACACGAGCTCGTGGACCTCCACGCATTATAAATTATGGAAATTGGGGTGGAATCATGTATATTAAAACAAGGCACTGAGCTATAAATTTATATTTTCTGCCGCATCGCTGGCTTTTTGACTCCCGTATTCGAAAACTCATCCCTCCACCCCCAAGTGGTAACAGGGCCTAAGCATTACATCTTTTTTTTCTGCTTCTTCTCACCCTCCGAAAGTTTGGAGCCTCGACAAAGCTATCCTTCTTTTGGCTTCCTTTTACTCTCCCTCTAACGTGTTAGGTGTTTTTCTGAAACGAGAAAAAAAGAAGGTGGGACCCTGCTAAATATCTCTACTTCCAAGATGTTTGCAGGTTTATACATATGTATACATGTGTAGGAACTCGTGAGCTAAAATATATGCTTATCGAATGGGGAAGTGCAGGCACTTTTCTTCTTCCAAAATGCATTAATACATGAGTTTCGGGGAAAGAGCCAAGGTTGCAATAAAAAAGGGGAGAACGAGAAGCATATGCCCATCGACGCGAGACGTGATGAGAGTCGAATAAATGCGTCCATGCAGCAGATACCAAAATAATGCTTTAGGAATTATTACTCGTTTCACTTTCTGCAAAGCATTAAGTAGAAAATACGAAATGTTTCCTATTGCTAACATTTTTATTACTCATAATTTGACGTTCTTACGGTGCTGTACCACAAAAAGAGTGATGGAAATAAACGATTTTTAATTAATTGTATTTAAAACGTACTTATGTGGTGTTTAATTATATTTTGTGAGTATCCTCTAAGTGCATTTACAGAAAAATAAATATGTATAACACGATTCAAATTAATATGTCCAACTTTAAACTTTTATAGCATAGAACCTAGCGTGCCCCTGTCGTCGTCCAGCCAGTCTGGTATTCCAAAGCTCGGCTGGACCGCAACGATGACCAGCCCGAAGTAATTAACCTTTGCAAGTATTTGAAATACGCCAAGAAATACACTAACCATATTAATCTTCGCTCCCTGGGCGTTGAAAGCATACCAAGGGTCGCTCTCTCTGCGTACACCCTCTCTTTTCTCCGGAGAAAATGACATCGGGGCTACACACAACAATTTTCGTAAATAACTCGGGGCTTACTTTACATACATTAGATGTTTCTTTTGAAAAGCCAACTTTTAATAAAGAATGTGTTTTTTTTAATTTTCTATTCAAATATACTTGATAGTTCACGTAAACGTAAAGTAGAGTATGACAGAACTTCCAAATCATATAAATCGATGAAGATGAAGAACAACACTTATGAATGATTCAATTTCAGTAGTAAAAAAAGATTAGGTCAGACAAACAAAGCGTTTTTAGAAAAAAAAGTTTTATGTCCAATTTTATAAGCGTATGATAAAAAATTGATTCTATTTCAGAAGTGCGAAAATCAATAAAAATGTGTGAATCACTTTATGTGTGAATCACTTTACTTGAAGTAGTAAGATCAAATTTAAGTCAGACAAACGATGCCCTCTTTGAAGAAAAAAAGTTTTTGATATCTCTACCATAAATAAATGTACAATTCAAGAGTAGTAAGACTATTTAGTCGAACTAGCGAAACTTTTTTTAAAAGGTTGATAATTTGGTAATTTAAAAGAGCAATTGTCACTTGAATTATTTTAAGTAAAGTGACAATAACCGTGACACCCTCCGAAACTTTTTACAAGTAGAATTTTCTGGTGTGGTCCATAGATTTCCTGAGTTACATAGCTACATAAAGATTTTATTCAATTTTCCGAGTTTTCACAGAATTTATAATTTTGACACGTTTGGTACTGGTTCTTTTTTTTATTATATTGAGTACATAAAAAAAGAGTTTGATTGTTTGAAGTTTGAAAAATAGATCAACAAATTTCCACGAATTTCATCTGTCAACTAAGTATAGAAGAACCTTTTAAACGGGGTGGGGTCCGAAATAACGACAGTTCACTTCAATTTTGCAGTAAAATTATGAATTTTCATTTCAGCGATGTGTATTCCGACGACAACGATAGCTCAGTTCAGCGACTGTTCATTATTTCGACAGCCAATCACAAGGCAGTTTACTTTGACTTTCTTCTTATACTGCTGCACTAAGCTATCGTTGTCGTCGGAATACACATCGCTGGAATGAAAATTCATAGTTTTAGTGCAAAATTGAAGTGAACTGTCGTTATTTCGAACGCCACCCTTTAAACGTGAGAAACAGCAAAAGTTTATGTATGTGAGAATGCAAGTATAAGTGGATGTACGTGTATTCGCGTCTCGACAGGCGTTTCCCTTTTGGCCCCCGCCAAGTCGTTTTCTTCGCATGGGCTCTCTATAAATCAGCGGGTAATTCGTTATGCGCGGCACGCAGATGGTTTTGTTATATGAAAATATGTGCCGCACGGGGATGGCAGAACAACGGTGGTACAACAAGAGCAGCAGCAGCAGCAGCAAAGACTGTAATATAGTCAAAAGCGTGAGATGCTTAAACACGAGCTTCGCATACGCAGACCATCTCTCTCTTATTCAAAACCACGTGAAAGTTTTTTTTTTCATACATATATTTTACAGCCATTTTGACAAACTGTGCGTACAATGCATCGCTGTGTTACTCTCGCATGTCTACGTAAAAATACAATAGTTACTGAAAAAGCAGAGCAGAGCCACATGACGATCATTTTCCACTTTAACAGTATTATTTTATTACACAACTGTGTATAAAAAATAAAACTTATTCTGAAGCATACACTGTAACGGTGCCTCACCGTTAGGCCACAATAGTAGGCTAGGGCAGGTAGGGAAGCAGGGAAAGGGGGAAAGAGTGTTAAAGGGCCTAAGTGGGAAAGCGGGAAGGGAAAGTAGGGGAACGGGAGAAAGGGCCGAGAGAGCGCTAGATTAGCTTGGGCCAGCGAACGCGCGTGAGGTGTTTTCTGCCGTCTCCCCTTGTTTCCGTTTGTTTTGGTGCGAAAATTTGTGTGTTGGAGTGATTGGGTGATCCACCGATAACGTGGATATCGGTGACCCTTGGAGGGAGATAATTCGACGTCGCGGTACAGTGTTGGTGCCGTGACCCGACTCCTGAACCAGCGGACAAGGTTGAGCCAAGGCCAGCCCCGACGACCTTGACCTTCGAACGCAGCCAGTAGGGACGCCCACTGGCCTCTGCGTACTCACTCCAACAGCGTCTAGTTTCCGCCTATTCAAGGCACCGACGAGGAGCGACCCCCCGCATCGCTGTAAGTACCTGCCAACAGGCAGTCTATTGTAAAGAGCAGCGGCCCTAGATTAGCCCGCGTAGGTCTGCCCGGTTTGCGTTTTCGCGCCGCGAACACGTCGAGCAATCGCGCTCGACGTGCGAGGAGACACACCTACACTCGCGAGTACTATATTTGGCCCCGGCGGTGTCTCAGAGGGCGTTTATTGGAGGTGTCGCCGAGGGTACCCGGGTGACACAGGCCCGGTCGAGGTTGCGAATTCCGCCTCATAATTCCGCATCGGCTGCACCCCGTAACAACACATTTCATGTTAAATCAGTAGTTTTTTTTTTTTTTTTTTTCATTTAAATCAAGCGTTTCAGTTCATCGTTAAAAATATGTTGACTTGCGTCAAATATTAATAATAATAATAAAAAAAAAAAGAAAAAGCCTAGCTTAGATACGTGATTAGAGAGTAAAAAGCTTCTTCGAAAAGAAAACTGAGACTGAAAAGTATTAAGTCCGGGTCTGAGAGCAGAGCAGAGAAGAGACGAAATACGAAAGATAACCTGGCCAGCACTGAATATTTGATAAGCCTTCGATCTCTTCCAGGAAAGAATACAAACAGAAAAAGGGGAAGAAAGGAAGTTAATACTTTTATTTCTTTGTAGATGGAAGAAGGAAAAAATTACTAGGTTGTAAAATACAAGTAACTCCCCTACTACTATAGTCTGCCCTCATTCCCAGCCTATACTTCCTCTCTACCTGCACCTGTTTGCATTCCTTGATATTTAAAATTTGTAGGCATGTTGACGTCTCATGAAGCTGTGCCTATATTCATCAAACATGTATTTTAGAGACACACTTATCAGCTGAGGGCTGGACTTTGAAAGACAGGAGTCAAGCATACCTTCTTTCTCCTTAACTATGAATATGTTAAAAATAAGAAAAACAAGTCTCCTGAATTATACGACAGCATACACACAGTCATTTTTCTAGTCAGACCCAAGAAATGGGCGCTCATGGCTCGGGGATAAGCTTGTACTTATAATATAGGAGGGCGAGAGGTAACGCGTGTGCGGCAATCCACGCGGGCACAACAGCAGTGCCAAGTGGGGTGCATTAGTCAAGCTCCCATTATACAAGCTCGGGAGACTCTTAAATTATCCAAGACTCGCGGTGGCATGCCACGCTGGACTCCTCGCTCCGCCTACCCTTGCGAATCGTTTATTAGATAAAGATATACGAGCAGGTGACTTTTTATCCGTCCCACGGTTTTCTCTCTTTCTTTATTATCTTTATCTTAATTACTGTTAATATTTTTATTTTTTTTATAATGAAGTCCCGGAGCCGATCTTACATACAAAATAAGGCTACTCAAACAAAAATGTAATATTCTATGAAAAGAATAGTACTTACTAATGTTATTTCCTCCAATTTTGCTACATCAGTTATTGGTCAGCTGATTTTTGTTACTGTAACTTTACTCCACGGCTGTTTTGTTTAGTTAGTAGCATTGATATTTTTTACTGATTGACATACAGTTAAAATTTTCCACTGAATGGAAAAAGTATTACAAAACGAAGTAAGTCGCAACTTTGGGTAAATTCAAATGGCACAACTGTACACAAACATTGATCGCATCGAGCGAGACGAGGAAGGTCGTGAAGGAGGTGTCGAGGAAACGAGCAGAGGCGGAAAGTATCAGAGAGTGGCTGGAGGCGGAGGCGCGAGAGACCGACTGAATTTACCGCGACGAGGTACTTAATTTTGCTTTCGGAATTAAGTCGAGGAGTCGCGGAGGGGCTTGGGATGGCGCCGTTTACGCGTTGGAGCCGAGAAGAAACGCGACTCGAGTGCGATGCTTCGGGGAAGGGAAGTGGGTATACACGCAGTCGAGCGCCACACCTATCGGGGACCAGAAACGCAAGAAGATCTGGGCAACATCATCTGGCGCTCGAGTGAGGAGTTTGCGTCGACTTTCATCCCAACTGTGTCTGAAAATTAAAATATGTACTCCAAGGGGGGATTCACTTGGAATTTCCATGAATGTGGAGGGACCTACCACGATACACTCACATTAGATTACATTGAATGTGTGCAGATTCAGATTTGCTTAGTTTGGAATTGATCGTATCTAGTTAGAACAGAGTAATTATTTCCATTTACATATTGCCGTTGAACCAAATTTATTACCTAATTATCACCTACAATCGGGGAGTTTGTGATTGCAGTTGCGAGTAAGGAGTTGGAAATTGCTTCATTGTAATATATACAGCAAAGCTCACGCGCGCATTCGTTCCGAGGCACCTCGTTCCCGTTTAACCACTTATCACGTCAGAATTAGCGGCAACATGTTACGCGAAATGAGCCCAAGGGCAGAGATTTGCGAGCGTAGAGTAGGTACCGCGAGGTACAGTCTATCTGTATCCCTATACGTTCACGCGCGAGTCTACGTGGGTAAGCACCTCCATCCTTTTCCGCAGCCCTTCCGTACTCCCGCACTTGTACCCACGAGTGCGTTTGTTCTCGTATGTGTATATCTAAGGTTTAAAATAAATAGAGGCAAGTCAGTGTTATTCCACGTAATTTGGTTAATTGCGTGAACGTGTGTGCTGTGGTGAGTAGATAAATATTTTTCTTGCCCTTTTCAATGTTGTATTTTCTTTGATTGTTATCTTGGCGTTCCGATGAGGATTATAATGACACTAAAGAAAAGCATTAGTTACTTCTGTTTGTTCTATTAATATTCCTGAACAAAAGAAACGCATAAAACATGATAATATTTTTTGATAAGTAGTAACTGAGTACACAATATTCATCCTACGAAACTGATGCACAGTGATGACTAAGAATTTGAAGACAACTCAGCTACATTTTTTTCGTACGTTGAACCTAAAAAATCATTAAACTAATCAATGATGATTTTAAATGTAAAAATAATATCTCATGATAGCTTATATGATTCAGTCTCTACTCAAAAAATGTGAATGTATTTGCTTCTACATTATGTAGGATAACACTTACACACTGAAATTAAATTGCTTTCTGCAGTAGAAAGTACTTAATAGTTTTTGTCTGGATATGAACAATACCAAACTATAGTAGCATAAAAAGAAATGTAATGTCTACTAAATGAAAGAAGTAGTAAGAGAAAAAAAAATAAAAATAAATAGTCACTTGCAGTTCTTTTACCTCATGTTATCTCATAACTATCTGTTTTCACTTTTTCTTTAGTAATATCTGTAACTTTAAATACCGTTGGCATTAGTGATAAATGTATCAACCCAAAAATCAGCTCGCCTGTAAGTAATTTCTCTTTAATCGTGGACAATCATACACGTACGTATCAATAATCTCTCTCGTAGTAGCATAGCAGTCTTTCAAATTCCCTTGAATTTCACGGAGAAAATCACCAACAATCACCTTCGTCGTACATCATCCGAGTCACACACAGTTTTACTTACATGCAGATCCACGTGCATGTCTGTAAATGTTTTACATAGTGTTGGAAACGCGTAACTACGTTCGCATGACCTACGGACATATCCAAAGGATATCAACTTGCAAACCGTTTTCTTTTCTTTCACTATCCCTCAAACATTAGCCAACTACCTTCACCTCGGCTTCTTCCCTTTTATTTCGTCTATTGTACTTTAATCTTACATGTAGTGTAAGTCGAATGTGTATGGCTCCTTCTCGTGTCATCCTAAAGCTGTTATCTGAATCGAGAGATAAACGCGTTGTATTAGTGCACATAAACATCCAATCGAACCACCTATACGAGTATTTGCGGATCTCGATTACTTTGGTGTTAAATTAGAGTGCCCCTCAGTCGAGGAAACCTTCAAAAATAGTCGACCCTCTCCCTGTACGCGTTGACGCAGAATCGCCGAGCTGTTATGCTTCGATGTACTGCTGATGTAAGACTAGCAAAGTGTTAGTCCGTAAAGTTGTATCTTTTTTCAAACGACCAATTATATATTAGTTATACGACTTCTTTATCTTGAAGACATTAACAATTTCAAGTCCATCAACATTTTTTTACTCTCCGAAAAATCCTTGATATATTTTCCTGAACTTCTGTGTAATTGATGCAAGTAAAAGTTTAGTAAATAATTATCACTTTGTGTGAACATATGCCAATTAAAAGAACCACATGAAGTTTACGTGTTTAATAAGTATGGACAGTAATACTTTATTTACTGAACTGCTACTGTTTAATTAACAACTTCGAAATGCGAGTGTACGTACAAAACGAGTAATCTAGAGGAGGTAGCGATTCGGTGGTTGGGCTTTCAAGCCAAGAGTTACCTGTGATTATCAAGTGAATGAACAGAAAGACACTTCTCATAAATGTATACCAGCGATGAACATGTCCAGCACAAGAGAAACTTTTGTTCGAACGCCCTATACAATTTTTACTATGCGTATTATTATCAAAGGTTTCTTCTGGTGGCTGAGTACAAACGATGATAAAAACTAAAAACTCGAGAACTCGCAACGATAACGTTTGTTCATACAAAAAAATAGTTATTAAACTGTATTTAAAGCTTGGACACCTTTTAAATGAATTTTTAGATAAAATGAAATAAGTACCATTGTCAAACAAATGTATTGACGTAGTCACTCCCTCACATCTATCACACACTTTTTATTTGCTTCTATGAAAATACTATGTATCTAATATTTTGTTGCTCTATTTAATAGTTTTATGTTACATCAGATTTATAAGTCCAAACACTATCGTAAACAATAAAAAATAGAACACATGAGTTCCAAAACTGTATTTTAGGATTGATACAAGAAATACTAGTACAAAAATTTAAGAAATCTGATACATACACCAATAAACTTCTGTTAGTCTAAACTAGACTCCTTCTCGTACGAGAAGCTACGCACTTTATTTCTCGTTGAAAAACCTTGGTATCGAAATTCCTTAGTGATTTATAACTTATTATTAATCGATAAGTACAAACACTTGATTATGACAAAAATTATGCTGAAACTTAAAAGTACAAAATTTTAAACACATTAAAAAAAATTAGCTCACACCTTTGAAAATTAATATAAATTGGTTAACACCATTGAAGAAGGCTCGTTTTTTCTTGTTGATTTTAGAGAACTGAATTTTAATTCAATCTAATCTAGTTTGTAAAAGTTGCGACATTCTTTAACACTAATTTGTTTCTGTCTATCCAATGTACGAAGTTTTATTATTGATGCAGCCGAAATTAGCTCGTCTTTCGCCTCGCCAGCAGATACACGAGATCTTTGCGATACAGTACTGTTTCCGTAGTACTGATAACTTTTCATTCCAGTCTTTGGAAATACAATGATTTGATTTTTATATGCTCTGACAAACCAGAGATTACCTTCTTCGTCGAAGGTCGGGTAATTCAAGCGTTCGCCTTTGCTCAAAGCATATTCAATCTTCTTTCTTAATGTAAAAGAGAACGAATTTTTTAGACTATACTCATACACGCATACAGGATAGACCGTGCTAAGAAAGATGATACCCGTGTTAGATACGGTGATGCCCCTCCATAGGTCTTTCTTCAAGTTCAGCTTTTTGACCTCTTGACTGGTGCTCGAGCTTAAGTTCCGACTCTGAAGCACGTGGGTAGGTATAGCATATACTTCACGCGGATATTCAGTCACGTAGTAGAGTACCCGACCATTTTCTCCATCTGCTGGTGATAAAGCCATTTCAGTGATCGAATGCCCACCTACCTTGATCTTCCATGAGGTGAGGGTCTGCAGCGAAAAGACAATCAAGCCATGTCCATATCTTTCGAAGCTAATATAAGCAAAGCCGCCATTTGTGTGGTCCAACACGATGTTACCGAGTACGAGTTTATTCAGACCCACCACTTTAGGTGGGAAAACGTGATTCACGAGTACCTTGCCTTCGTCTTCAAGATCAAGGATCACCAAACGCGGGGAACATTCAACGCTGTTGGTTCTTGTGATTAATTCGTTTCCACTGTCCACTACCCACATTCTGCCCATTGGATCGATCTCAATACTCCAGATGGACTGGAAGTCCGAGCAGTCACCACTAAGTCTCTGCATGTCCCAGTTAGGGTACGGTTTGAGCAATGGTGACTTGTTGCCATTTACCGGTGTGGCTGGGGTTACGGCCAGTGTTACTGGTACACCTGTGTTCCAGCCGTGTATGGTCAAATACATGTTTTCCTTCCAAAACTTAACGCTCCTCACCCAGTTTCTATCAGCCACATAGGACTTGTCCTTGACAGCTTGTTGATATTCTTCATAAGATGGCCAGGTGTAGTTTGTCCCGTTCTTCCACTCAAATTGGACGTTGAAGAGCTCTTGGGCCAAAGACAGGGAGTAGAGGGTACTCAACATCAACCCGCACTTAAGCAACATTTTTTTCCACTTTTTCTTTCGTTTAAGCAAAAATAGGACTCGGAATACACTGACAAGTTGCTTTTAGTTTCTGCAATCCAAGAAACAGGTTGTAATCAATACTTCCACTACAGAGAATTACACAGAGGACTTGTTTTATTATACGAGTATGTTAGTAAATGTATGAAAAATTAAGTGTGATCGAATATTAATAGGAGAAGCAGTAGCTGCTTGTTCTTTCATAAACAGTGGTACAACACTAACGAATCCATCCAAAACGAAGTGTTTTTATATCTTAATACTTTAGCCAAGTGCTCAACACTTAATGCTTCCGTAGTGATAATGCAAACAGCTTGTTAACGTTTGATAAAGACTATATCAAAAGTCATGGATATTCATGACGTGGCTTTTCAAAATGTTATCAATAAATTAACGTAAAAGTTAATTGAATACGGATAAATTTAGATTACGTTCTTAATCACAGAGTAGTTTGTAATAGGTATAGATAATGTACTGTACTAATCACTTTCTAAGTGCATTTACGTGGATCGCTCTACCTGAGTAGTCAAATTCTCGTAAATATAGATATCCAACTTGATACATCTACTTTTTTATAAAAGTAAAATGTTTCGTGGTATAATACTGTTTCATGATGTTAATTGAGCACAAGAACATTTTACCTCTCAAACTGTTTTTAAACAACGCCTCATCTCAAATTCACTTAAAAAGTATATTATCTTAAAACAATATTGTTTCTTTGTTTTTATTTAGAGATTCCTCAGATTTTAATTGTTTTTTTATGCCTGCTTCTATGAATTAATCCCACTGGTAAAAGATACTATAACTGGAGTTGGGGAGTCTTTTACCTAAGTTGCCGCAAAATTAGCCACAAAAGGATGTCCGCCCACCTATGAATACATACATACACGTGTTCGTGCATATTTACGTATGGGCTCTGCTGCTGCTGCTACATGTACGTGTAATGAGAAGGCGCATCTGAAGAAAGTATACACTAGCATAATGTGAGCTCGTGTGGTGAAAGCGGGGGTGGAGTAAGTATCAAGGGAGAAACGATACCTTCCCCTCCCCCACGTGGTACGAATGTTCGTAATGCTGCACCACTCGCGTTGCTATTATGCATCATGTTCGTTGGTCTGTACTGGTTGGGTAATTGGGGGACAAAGAGAAAGTATCGGAGAGGTAAGCTTTTGTCGAATTCATAGATATTACATGTAAAGTGCAAGGGTTATTGGAGGACAAAAATATCATGGATGGAATATTCAAGGTGTAGAGGCACAAAGAGAAAGAGATGGAATTATTGATGTACGAACTCTTTTGATGTACCTAGTTTGTCGTGGTGCAACAAGCAGCTGTTAGGCAAACGATCACTTCCGCATGTGTGCAGTGCTTATTAATTTTTATACTTGCACAAGGTGTACCCGCCCACGTACGCTTTTTCATATTGACGCTTGTCAAATTTTTATGACTGATGTAGTTCCCTTACATAGTTGTTTAGGTATGTGTTATTTAGGTACTTGCTAAGCTCAAGTATTTATCAGACGGAAAGGAAGGAGAACCATTCCTGAATAATGTAAGCCTTCAGTGACAAGTACCATTTTCACCCTAATTTGTGGCTCTGATATCATCTTTTCTATTTTTATTTAATTTGCACGTTTATTCTCTATTTTTCTATCCTCCTGTTTCTCAAATATATCATCATTAACTTTGTCAACTTCACTAACTTAATTTTTACATCTTAAACTACCTACATACGTGCTTTTCATGATCGCAAGTACAGCCATAACTTCTAATATTTACATTTATCGTTGTTTAAGGTTTTGCCACCCAGTTTTCACAAAGTCTTGCCTCCCTCATGTGCACATAGTTGATAAATAGTCCTTAAAATATTTCTTTTAGCAGCTTACAACACAAAAATACACATGCATCCAATGAAAAGATCAAGCTGAAATTATTTACGGCTAGCTTAACTTCCGCGGAATGATACTATTTATATATATATACTAGGGGCATCACCAGCAGTAGCAAGTGCTCACTTGGCTATGATTTCCAGTGGCGACGCGTAGGTACTTGGTCTCTCGCTGCAACAGCAGCAGTCGAAATAGCTACTCTAGGCAGATAAACCATCCAACGGAAGAATGGGGGGGGGGTATAGCTCGCGAAGAGGGAAGTGTACAGTCGCGGGGAGGCCTCGAGCATCTCAGCAGGTCTGGCTCTAATTAAGTGCCCCATCCCTCCCCCATCGCCGTACCCTTAAAGAAGCACCGCGTGAAGAAGCAGCTCTGATGAGACGAGGAGCTGGTGATGCTGAGCATCGTGTTATGATGAGTATTATCATATATAACCGAAAATGAAGACGAATAAATCTGAAAGAAGGAAATAACTGTTTGGACCGTTTCAAATGTTTCCAAAGAAATTTTTAATAAACGTAAGTGTTACGTATAAAATGGCTATGTCTTCCAAGTAGAGAATCTCACACATATAAGAGCTTTTAGTGTATATTTAAATGCTGTTGACACAGACCACCTACTGCTCTTACCTATACTGTTACACTTTCGCGTTCAATACGCTCCAATCAAACGCCACCCCCAAAGTACCTACAGCACCTATGTACGATTTAACATCAAAATATTTTTAAATAAAACAATTTTAAGAGCGTAATGATGAGCGATCGATGAGTAAGAGAATGAGTTTAGCGATATCATGTCCACCGTAACGATTAATAAAGAATAATAAATTGATGGAGAAGACGTCAGATACGTATATTCAACGCTTACGTGGTACTGTCACTGTCTCTGCAGTCTATGTGCCTGGGTTGCAAAACTTCATTTGTCTTTAAACTCTAGAAACTTCAAATTGTGTAAAAGAGACCATCAAGTGCTGTTGCCATAATTAGCTATACCACTGGTGACGATGCATCGTTATCGTCTCCATTGGTGGTCAGTGAGTGTGAAATAAACTTTTGCATTATTTATTCAGCAATAACGTTTGCCTATGAGCTACTTCCAAATATTTCCTCTTTTTCTGAATATTGTTACACTCTTCTCAATATGTTATTGGCGTATTAATTAATATTGACTGGAATCGCAGTAGTTTAACATAAAAATTATGGCACAAAACTTTGAACGGGAGTTACTTGCAAACTAAGTTTCGTGTGAATATTCTACTACAATAATGCCAACAATATAATCTACATATACATCCCGCTGGTGGAGAATTTCTAGAGAAAAAGAGAAAGAGAGTGAGGAATTCAGTGGAAAAAAGTATCTAGATGTGAAAAAGATAGAATTGTAGATTTACTGTATACATAGATTTTCTGTCTTATAATTTCTTTATGTGCTGTAAGAAGTAGATTATGGTAAACATCTAAATAAATAGTAGCCAAGAACACGCCAAACCGACACGACCACCATAAAGTACTGCCTAGATAGATCTATTTTAAGATTTACACTGTACACCTTATATCTCTCTCTTCAGAAGAAGAGAAAGATTATGGAACATCATGACGTAGGTAGACCAGTAGGTACAGGTAAATAGGTCGGTAGTGTGAGTAACGACGCTCCAGTAAGTGCATTCTAAATTTTATACATTTGTGGAAAATCTCTAGCTACATGTTTTTGGTAATAGGAATGAGTTTGGAGGGATCGCCAACTGTACTGCCTCTCTCCTAGAGCAGACAATTTCTTTCTGCAAGGTGACTTAGAATTTCGATGTAAAGTAAGACCTGGTAGCAAGACTTTACCCTCAGAGAATAAAAAACGAGCTCTTCAGATGTGGATGAGTAGCAAACGGCTAAGAAGCGACACAGAGCTCGGTTGCTCGCGCACTTCTATCCCCCTGCCTCCCCCTCCGGTAGTATACTCGTGCACGCTTTTCAGCTTCATGTATCTCTAAGGCTGAGCCACCCCTGCCACGCTCACCCTTCCTTTCGCTTCACCCCACTATCCAAACAGCAGCCAACCAACCCCCCGAAGCGCCTTCTCCCTTCGACATGGCACACGGCGCACAGTAGCTCTCGAGCGGGCGCGTCAGCGAGAAGGGCTAGGTTTCTCGCTCGACGTACCCACCAATATCATACTGTTATTGTATTGTTGTTGTTATTGTAATTGTTATTGTGGAGTTGTTATTGTTGTTGTTGTGCTGTGAAGGTAATAATAGTTGAATATCCACACAACTAGAACGAGGATGATTATATACACGAATAGTAAACGATTGGTTGTTGGATTGGATGTGCCATTGACGTTGTGTGTTTTGTGACGAGTAAAGCATGTAACAACAGCGTTGCTATGATTAGTAGTACAAACAGCAGCGTATACCTCAACTTTGAAATCAACTACGTCATGAGATGCAAGAAAAAATATCAATACTAATATTAATAGTGGTAGCAGTGCAACGAGCAACAATCGAATCGAATCAGTTACAATTATAACAACAACAACAACAACAACAACAACAACAAATATTGTATAGTAATAGTGATAACAACAACAACAACAAGCAATCAACAGTAGCAATTTTAATAAGTATATGCTGACGACTACACAAGCCTTTCGATAAATCGGTGGTATGACGCGTTTTGCCGCAAGAGCAAAAACAGTGACAACAAAATAACGGCATTGAAATTTCCGATCAGACTGGTCCCTTTGACATAGTAGTAGACTCGAGGGTGATGCCTGTGTCACCCTCTAATCTTAGTAGGGGTAAGTTGCAAAAGAAAAACTTGCTTCGAGGTCCAAGTCGTAATGGGCCAACGGTGCTTCTTGATCGAATCAAGCTAGAAATACTTTAATTTTGTAGTCGATGGAAAGGGAACGATTCGTAAAATGGATGTTTAGCTGATGAAATTGTTGCTGGATAAACTAGTAGATTTGAAAAAAAATCATCTGCTTTCACGTGCACAATATAGGTCAAGAGTGCAGTAGTGGTAACGGGAGCAATTTGAATATTTAAAATTTTTTATTTCAAGGAGCTCTTGTGAAAAAAAAATTTAGCGAAACATTTGGAAGTGGCAGCTAGGGTGAAAACAACCCCCGGGAGCTCGCGTTTCGTAAAAGAGGGACCGCGGAAGACATTCATAGATATTGGGCTGCTCTCCCTTCCCTGTAACGTTGGAGAAAGCCATGGTGTGGGACCAAGAATCGATAATAACGTAGCAACGGGTGTTGACTCGAATTTCATTGTCTTTGGATGCACTTGTCTTGCCACAGTTTATACTTAAGTCGTTCGATAAGACTATAAATTGTGTCTGATGTTATTAACAAAATTATCGAACCGTTGATCAATTAAAGAACGAGAATTACCTTGAATTCAATTATTTTTTGTTGAAATAAAATCAACAAATAGGTATTTTCCAAGACACAAAAAACTTATCTATCTAATTACAGTTTGAAAATCTTATGTTACAAGAAGGAAAAGAAGAAGGATAGGATATACCAGGAGCTCCTAAAGCTGTCACATGCAAGTGTATCGCAGCGTTAGAGAACGAGAAAAGGGGGGAGGGTCGACAGGTGGAATTTGAGTGCATTCCCAAGATCTTAGCACCGCGGCGTGACACAACGTGGCTGCTTCCCTCCGGTAAATGCCGAAAGGGCGAGTGAGAGAAATTCAGAGGCGGGTCGAGTTGATACCAGCGAGCGTCATACGTATAAGCCGCAGCTGTCAGCGGCTGGAAACGTGACTAGCATGTCGTCCCGGCTCGAAGCCAACTTATCGCCGAGGGTCCGCGTCCCCCGCCTCTCCTCATTATCCCCTTAACGTTTCCGTTCGATAGAAGAGACTGGCTAATCACTAATTTGTTTATGCCAAGGGTGCATGAATCTGAATTTTTTTTGGATCATTTCAGTAATATACTTTGATACACTATTTACAAACACCAAACTTATATGGTACAAAAATTTATAAACATTACCAACAAATTCCCAAAAAAAAAAAAAAAAAAAAAAAAAAAAAAAAAAAAAAAAAAAAAAAAAAAAAAAAAACCAGATCAATCTCTTTACATTGAGACTCCATTTAACAAAAGAAACGTCAGAAGGAATAATTTTTGGAAATTTTATCAAGCAACAAGTACATGAATTTCTGGAGTTACGTAAGTATTGAGTGTATGAAAAGTATTATATTTTAACATCTCTTGTTGCGAAGTCATTTCTCACTTGATTGCCTTTTTTTTACCACCCACCGATGTAAGTAACGATAGTGACCCTCGATTTCTTTTTTCTTTTGCTGGAAGCGTGTTGACATGCCATAAAACTGCCACCAGCCCCGACCCTCACCTTTTATGCGCGCGTGTGTGGACAAACACTGCGCTACGGTCTTTTCACGGCCCGTTCAGGAGCTAATAAAAAACAAACTGCCCCGTAACTCAATTTCACGCCACAACCTACATTATGTCCTTGTTTACGTGTTTGTTTGTACGAAATGCCTTTGGCTGTGGAGGCTTTCACGATGTTATTCGTATAGGGGCAACCCCACGTTCGTAGTTAACTCTTAACGTTGATTTTGTGGCACTTGATGTGATTCATTTGTCCATACCCGTAGTGCTGCTGTTTGAGTTCATATTTAACTGTTCAAAGTGCTACTGTTGTATGACAACAGATATGAAGAAAAAAAAATCATTTGACTAGTTATTTAAAGCCCCTTGACAATATGCAGGTATTATCACAGAGGCCCTCGAGGTGATACAAGACAAGTCCCTACGACTCACGAGAACATTAAATGCCACGAGGGAAGCGACGCTGTTGAGCCGACGGTAATTAAAACTGACAAAAGAGTGGAAACAAGCTCCGGCTCTTCCTTTCCCGATAAGACAAGTGGATGAGGGTCTTACCCGTACCTCCGCAGCTCCGACCCTCAGCCCCTGACGTTCCCTCATAGCAGCAGCAGACACGCGTATGAATAAAACAATCACACGCTACTTACGTTACGTACACCTCGTCATGTCAAATGTGTGTGCACAAACTCGTCCCTCCGGCCCGTGGAAATACTACGAAATAACGCAATTACCCCCCCCGCCGGTGCGATGATACACCCTTTTTCCTCGACCCCTGCTTTTTTCCTCGCCAACTCTTTGCTCCTCATCCCGCTTGGTTGGCTCCTTTCCCTGTGTCCCTCTGCGGAAAAAAAAGGTCCGCGGCTCTCCCACTCGTTACGAGTCCATTCAGACGCCCGTGTGGCGCGTGCCACGGCACCCGCACCTTCCCTTTCCCCCTTTTTTCTTCCCTCCCTTGACCGGAAGCTTATATAGCTACCGACGCGTGCCGTGCGCTCACTGACCAAAGGTAATGGCTGGTGTGTGTGTGTGTGTCCCTCCTCTCACCCTCCGTGGGGCCGCTGTTTTCTTTTTTCACTCCCTTGCTCTCTTTGCATGTCCCTTTTTTAAAGCTCACGAGTAGCCACCGCTGCTTAATTAATTGACGCTGCCGACCAGCTCCACCGAGCGTGAGCTCGTAATTCGATCCCTTCCGCTTGTTTGAAGACTGACATAATCTCTTCCTTCTCTTATACGTAAAAAAATAAGGTAAAGTGTTTTTTCCTACTTTGTGCGTTTTTTTTTTTTTGCCTTTTGACTTTTACTGTTCAGTAGAAATAATAGAGCTCGCACCTGGTGCTTGATTTGGTGACATATGCCACCAGATGCAGAAACTACAATTTCGTAGCTTTATTATAGTACGGCATAAATGTTTAAGAATGATGAATGCTAAAATTATTTGATGGTTCCCATAAATTACATGCACCTATGCGTACAATGCCGTCATAGATTGATGTAACTATTTACTTATATAATGGCAGGAGCGATTTCCTAAAAGATTTCTTTGTGTTGCAGAATTTACTGCACCCTAATAAACGTAAATCACTGTGAAAAATAACAAAAAGCCCCGCAATAATAATAAAAACGATATCCATCCTTTCGTGCTTCGAGTCAATATCAGGAGCAGCCTTTCTTTTGTTTCTCTCATTTCGCTCTTGGTGTACCTACAATATATGTAACACACAATAGGTGAACACCGCCACTGCAGTACTGCGGCAAACTCAAGACCAAATGGGGGGGCAAAGACCACCACCGCCAACGACTACCGCGTTCTTTGTTTTCTGTGGGGTGCGGTCACATGTTGGGCTGCCATTGACGTCGTGCTAATTTTACGCGCCTTAGCTGTGACGCCTAGAGCGAATTTCAGAGGCCACTCACGAATTCGCGAACGAAATCTCCTGTGGTAGACCATATGCCTACACACTCAAACTAACTCTTCTGTCCAAGCTCCGTCGTGTGTATACATTTCTGCTGACATAATTCAGTGTACTGATTGATAGGGTATGATATTCTAGACTAATTAAATAA
Organism: Copidosoma floridanum; assembly: GCF_000648655.2. The sequence goes on along the minus strand of NW_019379469.1, from coordinate 1,510,765 downwards.
TAAATCAAAGTTAAACACATATACATGTGGGGCTGAGTGACATTTTTTCTTGATTTCTTGGCTGCCACTTTGATTTGAAAATAAGGATTTGTATAGATTTCCTTTCTAATAATGTTGAAATATGATTTGTGTGGTAGTAAAAATATTTTATTTTTAACTTTACTATGAATATAAGATTAATAACACTCAGCAACACAATCACACTGAGTTTAATTCAATTATAATTAAAATTATTTTCACTAATGAACTGGTGATATAGTTAACACGAATTCCAGAGGATAATAATTAATAAGTGTTTCTTATGGCTAGCACACAACTCTGGATTTAGGAGATCATTTAATTAAAGAAATTAAAAAGAAAGAAAAGAGACAGAGAAAAGCTAACGGAGCTGTGGTGCTTTGATTTTTTCCAAAGGGCCACAAGTGATGGACTCCACTTGCACTGTTGTAGGGGAGTAATTAATACCTATTGATTATCTCACCTTTTCTCTTCGCCTGTACTGCAACTCTACTGCTCTGCATGATTCTGACAGCAGACAAGGAGTTTTACCATTTTTGACGAAATGTTTGTTGATCATAATCATGGCAAAAAAGTTTACTCAAAGATTGGTAAACAAATGAATAAATAAATCTCAAAGATGTTTTATCTATTAATTACATTATTAATTTCCTTTTTTGGTTCTTGACTTATAACCGTAACAGTTGAAAATTGTTTCAAACAACTAAATGAAATTAGTGTAAATTATGATAATAAAGAGACGTGGATAGTTTGCAAGAGAAAAGTTTCGTTTCAGTAGATAAAATCAATGATTAGTCAGACAGTAATTCCTTATCAATGTCAAACAAATCTAATGGAAAACAAAACTTATACTTTCATTACAAATAAATTTATTAGTAAAAAAAATAGATTTTTACATGAGCTACACACTTTATAGTGACTGGTAGACCTACCAGAGATTGGCAAAAAAGGTCATGTATGAGTGGTAACGTCATCGCAAATTTGATTCTGTAAAAAGTGAAATCTCGCAACTTGTGCAGAAACAAACCCAAATAACATTAAGTGTACACTGATAAATGTATAGATTTGCTTGGTACCATTGATTATGCTTAAAGCGTACGGCTATTTGCACGTATAAAAGCTTTGAAGTTGTAAACTTTGACCCAAAACTTGGGACCTGGTCTGGGCAGCTGTTAGATCTTAGCTTCGTGCAAGGACCATTTTATAGCCAGCCAGTGTACACTAGACCATTAGGAAAGACTTTGCAGAGGAGGAGGACACTGGTTATGATGGCTTTGGTAATATTGGTAAGTACAGAAACTTGGAATTTCCCTGTGCTGTACATCGCATGCAAATATTGTAAGAGGTTATTAACAAACTGAGTTGCTAATTCATGAAGGAAGATAATTAAGGTGAAAAGCATAATTTTAACAATAAGATTAAAGACGCAAGATTAATCAAAAGTGCCAGATAAGTATGAAGTAGTGTATCCAAATAACAAAAATTACAAAAACGGTCCTACACGTGTATTCCAAATTTCTGAGAGTAAGAGACTGTCTAAAACAAGACTCTGTATAGCTGAAACCCAAATAAATCTGAGAATAATCATGTTAAATATTTGTAGGTATGCATTGAAATATAATTTAATTCATCAAATTAATATTTAAAAATTTTTATTACTATTTAACTAAATTTTAAATTCAAGTAGTACGAGTCAGTATACAGTCAACCATCTTCAAAAAACCTTAGTTTTTTTAAAATTATGTATTAGCCGATACTTTTGGCATTTTCAAATAGTAATGCTGTGACATAATCTGTCAATCCTTATTTAAATATGTTACACTCATGTACCAAACAATACAATTTACATATTGTTATATGTGCACAAGCTGACAATGAAATTCAGTAATCGACAACCACAAGCCTAAAGCTGATTGCGATCAAAGAGTAGCTATAGTAACAAATAATTAAAGAAAGTTTTTAAAGAATATTGGCTCTACGTATAATTTAGTCCTGATACAAAAAATATAAGTGAAAAAAATCGATAAGCTCCTTCAGAGTATACAAGTACTCTACAGGTTATGCGCATAAGCGAGGAACAGCTTCGCATTATAGGCGAGTCGATGAGAAAATCCAAGTAATTAATAACTTTTTGTAGCCAAGGATAATCCCTGGCCGGAAGAGTTGGCTAAGCCGTGGCCATTTGCCTCCCGACAGTCCTTCACATCCTTCTCTCCTCGTCCTTCCACTGTCGTGCAGATCAGGTGCTCGAATTGTCTCGGCTTTCGCATCGAGGCTTCACGACTCTACTGCTTCTCCGTCCCCTAGTCGCTTGTCCCGCACATGAGTGAGCCTTGCCTGGTTATAATTAAAATTTTTCCTTCTGCCTTTGGGATCCTCTCCCGCATACCACTGCTCTGCTCTGATTCGTGTACTTTTCCGGAGTCCTTAGTGATTCTAATTGTCGACGAGCAGCTTCACTCCAATCTCACGTTAATGTTTGTCTTTCCTCAGTGGCCTTTTTTTTCTTTCCAGCTGTCAGTATTTCCTTTTTTATAAATACTTTTTCTAATTTTGCATCAATAATCTGACTCTTACTGCAAATGCCTTGGAGATGATAAAAACTGCTTATAAGGACAACATATTTACAAGGACGAAAATTGGAGTTTAAAATTAGGTACGCATAAGATGCAGCGAATTGTCGAATTTCAGATGACAGTAAAGGGCATATGAGTTGCCTTGTGTAAATGAGGGACGTAAAGTGATGATGTGACTCATAAGCAGATATATTGCAGATCCATTGTCGACTGGCTGTTAATGAGGTATTTAGATGCTTGGCACTTGCTACTTCAAAATAGGCGCTATGAACCTCCTTTGAGCCGCGTGACTGTACTGTAGCTTATTGTTCTTTATAGTACATGGCATCGTCTTTAAATGACGGTCGCTCCTTTAGTTGTAATGCAAGAGGAGTCCAATAAAAGTTTTTTTTCATGCCAAGTCATACCTTTGACGTTACGACGATGCATATTCATATCTAGACAAGTGGTATGGGCATATAAGTGTAAATAGCAATGGGATACGAATAAATATGTTCACATTAAAGGTGTCACAAGTATATTCAAGTAGAACATTTTGATTGTAAGAGATAAATATAATATGATCGGAGATGATCAGATGTTTCATGGCTACTAATATCAACGAGTAAAAACACATTGCGAAGGAGAAATAAATTAAGCATTGGAAGGGAGATATTCTGTTACAGAAATACTACACTAACTTTTTTCTCTCACTCTTTCCTTTTGCAAACAGAAAACATGAAAAAGTGGACGGGTTTATTGCGATCCCACACGTGACGTCACATGCGATCAAGGAGGCTGGGGGTGGAAAGTATGAAAGTGGTTGATTCTGGGTCAATGTTTTCTGCAAACAGAGGGACAGAAATGCTTAGCTTAAAATATATGTGTAAGCTTTGGGTGACGTTAGATGGTTTCGTGTAGTGTTGACACTGTCCAGTTGACCAGATCCATTTTTCAGGTTATATTTTCTTACCCTGTATTAATCTAAAGTGTTGTGGCGTTTGCTCACACCGCGTTTATTGATACAGGTTTCATGTAATATAGTTAAGTGACAATACCAATAAAAAGCAAATGGCAATTGCTACTGTTTCAAAGTATTAAAAAATATTGCAATAGTATGTAATCACTACTCACTACATTTTTTTGTTTATATTTTTTTTAAAAACATGTCTATCAATGCAAAAGTATTGCTTAATTGATTTGACACAAAATGTCTATCTTTACAAATACAAAAATAATATAAATTAAAATTTTCTGTATCAGCACATGCAAATATTTTAGTCAAAAAAAAAAAGTATATATCAAAAAAATTATCTTTTAATTTCTAATTATTGCAGCGCTAAAAAGGCTTTTTTCCTTACACTTCTTGACATTTAGAAATTTATAATATTCCAGTTTGCAGTTTTCAAAACTTTAAACTCAAAATCATACGTCACTCAAGCCCCGCTGGACACAGAAATTCCCTGTCCTCTTTTCCACCTGCCCACCCAAAAAGTATAACGAAAGAGTACGAGTCGGCGAGACGTTATTTCACGTAGCTTAAAACATTTAATCGAATCCTGACTTGATGGACGTATGTATATGCGGACGGGAAAGCAGCGTGTAAGCCACTGCCGTTTTACCTGCGAGGTTGGCACGCGTGGGTGGGAAATGGGCGCTGAAAACTTTCGTGTTGAGCTTGCGGTGGAGGTCCTGTTGTGTTGCCCCCGTATTTATCTGCAAATCCCAGAATGGAATCTGTCTTTTCCAGGTTCCTATTTATCCTTCTTCGTACCTTTTTCTCTGTCTCCTCCACATCTCTCTCTCTCCCACTCACACATGAATCCTTTTTAAAAAAAAATACAGTATATGTTTCATGTCTGAGTGGATGCAGTATTGTTTACTTATTTTGCAAGTACTAACTAGAAATTTTTTAATGTATGACATATTTTATAAAAAAATTTAACTTTCTTCACCTTCAAACTTCTCCTTCAGACTAGGATACGAGTGCTATTTGTGAAATAAACTAAGGAAAGACTCGCCAAACTAAATTCAAGGCTTTATCACAGAAAATAAGAATGAGCATGTTAATGTACCTACGAGTCCTTTTTAAGGATAACTCCTAATATTTTGTTCAACCACTCACTTTGACGATAATTATCTTGCATGCCAGTCGGGGTTCGTGCGCGTACGAATATAAAAGTATTAGGATATACACTCTACCTTCTCGTATCATTTCACACAAAGATACGTTAAACTGAGAATGGGGCATTGTGTTATCCTCAGAAGTTCGTACATTCTAGCCTAAAAAGACTATTGCAATCATCTAAATGTCCTCGGTCAAGCCAAAACACGCCACTGGGAGCGTCTCACAAGAAACTCTGCCTCATCTCTTACCATCTGCCACGCAAATGTGAAATTCCTCTCTGGGAGCAAAGAAGGGGCATGTCGGGCTGGGGGTAGAGAACAGAACTTTGATACTTCGTAATTCCCTTGATCGCAATTAGAGAGGGTAAGGCCCTCAGAAGAAGAAGAAGAAGAGAGAGACAGCGTCACTCCAGTTTGTAATTACGATGACCATTAGTGGCAGTGCCAGCTAGAACAAAAGTAAGATGACCAGCAGTGGACGGAGCAACTGCCCGAGTCGCATAAATAGTCGCGGTCGAGCTGACCGTAGTGACCACGTAACAACTCCGAGGGTCCGTTGGCGCTGCAGCTTCCACGTGTGTGTCCACTACTCGACTGGACTGGGCACACAATCAGGGAAGTTCCTTTAGGAATGCGACCACACCGAATTTCTTAGGTGGTCAAATTAAACTCGTTCCGGCTCGCTCGGCCGTAACCTCCACAGGACATGGCTCTCGGGGCTCGCGCCTAGGACGAGTCGATGTGGTGGATGGGGTTCGGAGACGTCTCGCGGTCGGCTCGACGTGTTACACAGGCTCTTTCGCTCTCCGCCCCTGACTCGGTGGTGCACGCGACGCGGATCGTTGGGCAGCAGCATCAGCAGCCACAGGACCAAGGACTGTGGCATTTTGCGCATTAGCTGGTCTGTGTCTTTGGGGTTCCTAATTGGGTCGACCCTTTTCTTTCGGGCTGATGGCACAGATGGGACCCTGTGGTCCAAGAGCTGGACATCCTTGGAGGGGCTTGCAAATTGGAAGCAGACAAGCTTCAACTTTTTCTGTTTAAACCAACAGTGCACATCATTTTTCTTTGTATGTTTTTCAGTATGGTTTGAAACATCGCTTTCATAACAACAGCATGTGGCTCTACATAAAAATCAAATAAAAGTCACAGCATGCTCAACTTACTTCTACCACGACAACTTGCAACTTTTAGAAGCTCATTTCGTACGTACAATTGGTTCACCAATGCAAGCGTCGTAGCCTCCAGACCCGCACATTTTCCATGAAGGAAAAGGAGAAATGCACGAAGTACGAGTAGATGTAACGAGTGTGTAGAGGTGCAATATCTGGGAGACCCGTATCTTAGATGCTGCGCAGGAGAGCATATATGTCACACACAAAAGTTGTTCAATAAGTGATACCTGTGAGGCAAGTTTCGGCTGCAATTTTCTACAAAGAAAGAGGGAGAGAGTCTCCAGAGAGTGACATGGAGGACGACATTACTGGCACACTCTATTGTGCTCCTTGGTAGAAAGAGGCAAAGATACGAATACAAGATGTACTTATGTTTCTTGTTGACTATGTAGAAGAAGTGTTGCAGGGGACTGTTGTTGGGGATTGGGTGGAGAAAGACACAAGTACATGTACGTAACTGAGAGAGTAAGAGAGTAGCAGTGACGCAGAAGAGGTGAGCCTGTAATCTAGACGATCCTGTGGCAAAATGGAAGGAAGTTCGTCATATCTTGTAGAAATTTCTCGGGAAGAAATGCTAAGTTGAATTTGTCTGATGAGAACAGTGTGCGTGGAGCTAAGGCTTGTTCTCATTGCACCTAATATGTCGTGCACTTTCGGGTGAAATTGAGTTTGCAGTTGAGTCTTGATTCGATATTAATATTAGCTGCAAGCATAGAAACAAATAAAAACAATTTATTCCAGAAATGTGGACAAAACGAATAATTATCTAATGCAATGAAGAATGGCAGCATGAAACGTTCGGCGTATGAATTATCGTAATCCAGTGAAGTCCCCTTTTCAGTGTATGTGTTAGCTTAGAGAATCGGAGGAGGGGAAACAGAGCATTTTCTCCCCTGGAAATATGAGTCCAGCTCGCTTCAGCAATAATTTCATTAGTCCGGAAAGCGCGAGACAAATGAGCGAGCATTTCGAGAAGCGCCGGCTGGCCGGCTGATGTTGTTTGCGCTGGACGAACTTCTCGCACTCTGAGGCAAGGGACAGGAGATGTGACTTCGTATCTTCCAGAGGTATTAGGTTCGTATGCTGTAATATAATATTTGCCACGCTTGTAAGCAATTTTCTTTTCCTCAAGTGTCTAATTAGGAAATATTAATTTTTTCGATGGAGAAGCGAAACTGTCGGCTTTTCAAGATCTTATTCTTATCTCATTCATTGTTACGAAATACAGTGGCTATAATTTTTATATCAAGCTTTCAATATTAATTTTTGGTAACTCTTTACATGCATTTAGATTGTTTTCTTACTCTTATGGGAGCTAATTTTTACATAACGTATATAAATGGTTTGATTACGCAAAAATTGTCAATAAGTAGCAAGAAGCCATTTAGGTCAGCCAAACGAAGAAAAAAAAAACAAGTATAGCAGCTAGTAATTAGGAGGTGTGCAGGTGTAGCAAAAAATCTTTGGTGTCCAACAATCAAAGTAAATAGTAGACACTAGTAAAAACACGAGAGTGAGAGAAATGTTGGTTTAATAAACTCACTGCACCCTATTCTGCTACACTTTTGCTGTATTAAAAGCAAAATAAATATATTTTAATAAGTTCCTTCATTAGTTATTTGCTTTTATGGTACGTTTCGCACCGTATTGAAATAACAAAAAGCAAGTTGTTGGAAGTAATTAACTATTTTTACAGTAATTTTTTTCTTTTTTTCTTATGTTTTTACAATACCAAACTTTTAGTTCGAAACTTTGCAATAAAAAATTTAAAGCAATTAAAAAATGATAAAATGCTGTATAACGAAACTGGCTCTGACAAGTGAAAAAGGACGTTGGTATTCATAAGTGCTCATAATCACCTTGGCTGTCTCGCACTTTTCAACTCCACTTCTCCTGCTGGTAACATTTTTCAAATCATCACCGTCGTTGAGATTCCACTCTCCACTTTCAGTTTTTTCTCTCATAATATTTCGAAGTTTGTCAAGTGTTTCGCGACCAGACGGCTTTGTTCAATTAAGCATGGACTGCGAATATTTTTCTCTGCTCAGGAAGCAGGGGAGCTTCTGACGAGAGGGACGAACTTACCGTCTCTGAATTTTTCTCTTTAATACAGGAGGACCCTTTTTTCTCCTCCGCTTTGACATTGAATGAGAGGGTATGCGGCTTATCGCAATTAGCTCAATAATACTTCTCCAACAGGCTGTTCGTTTGTAATTTTTTATTTGACAGGTAGACAGACCAGCTCTCTGGATTTTGAATTCTAGCTTTCGTAGAGTGTTGCAAATTGAGTGGATTTATGATTTATCACGATGATCTGTCATCGTTGAAGAATTAAGAACTGACGTTTTCAAGTAATTCTTGTTTTCGCGTTCGTTCTCTTGTTTCATTATTTTTTGTCACGAGCTCACAAATGTACAAGTATTACTTTTTTCAATTATTATTGCTATCGTAGATGTCAATAAGTTATAAAGTGTAAGTTAACTTAATACTATAGTCTGGTTCTTGAAATTCTAGACGTAAAATCTATAAGTTGGTTTGCTTATTAATTTATTTACATCGCAAATATAAGTATAATGAGAATTAATACTTGATTGAAGTACAAAATAAATGTGAAAGATTTTTGAATAACAACGTGAAACACACTACATATCCACACCCACGCTAGTGAAAGCCAGCTACAAAAGCCTTGATACTGTCAAGAACGAAAAACAGCTTGGGAGTTAAAGCTAAAAGTTCACACGGAAGGCGAAAAGAAAGAGAAAAAAGTAAAAAGAGGAACGCCTATGATTAAAGAGGTAGCAAAAAAAATGAAAAAAAAAAAAAGAAGGAAAAAGCAAGAGGACTGTCGAAGGTGGTGTCCACCACCCATGTGCGCATAAAAAGGGAGCGGGCGTTTCTCGGTGGAGCCCAATCATCGTCCCCGTTTTTCCGGTGAGAGAAAGAGAGGAGAGCCACCCTCACCCCCTCCATTTGTAGTGAGCGCACTACTACCACAGCGCAGTCCTCAGTGCGCACCGCCACTGCTCCTCCAGGGGGAAAAAAGCAGTGACCTCGATATCTTCTCCTCTTTTGCCTTCTTCTTCCGACTTTGCGGCAGCACCAGTCGGAGGACTTTCCTGTTCTATCACTCATGAGCAAAAGAGGGCTGATTTTAAACCACACTCTGGACATGTGCACCTACTACTGTGTACTCTTTTATCTTTATAAAGAGTGTTATTGTGGTGTTCTCTTTTTTACATTCTATTTCTTGGTTTTACTTTTCCTTCTCTTTCTCTTTTTACTTTTGTTTTCGTATAGATATAAATTTTTCAGGCGCGTGTTAATAATTAAGTATTAAATGCACAAAGTAGAACAGTGTCTTTATTAACGTAACAGTGTTCATGGTACGTTATAGTTATAGCGCACGAAATTAAGTAAAATCTACGTCGTAAAGTTAATTAACAACAGTCCACCATGATATTGTATCAGGAGTAGCATCGATCAAAATAAACATCAAATTCAGTGATTTTTTAATTATACCGACTGCCATACAACATTTGAAAAATGATAAGAGTACTAATGCCACCAAACCCTTAGGCAAATATTGATGTCTTTGTATGTGAGTGAGCTTATGTCTTGATACAGGCATTAAACGATGGCTCAAGCAAAAAGTGACGGAAAAACAAAAAAACGGTGGTAGCAGCATAGAGGTTCATTATTGACAGCTATTGACAAATTTTATAGTTTGATTTATTTTTTTTTATTGTATACGCAAAAATCCAAAATATATTTCTACTGAGTTTCTGTAGTCTGATGAAAGATGATCTCTTTAACGTTAATTTTCCTTATAATAATTTTTATAAATTAAATATTAGCCGATATTTTCGGCATTTTCAAATAGTAATGCTGTGACATAATCTGTCAATCCTTATTTAAATATGTTACACTCATGTACCAAACAATACAATTTACATATTGTTATANGTTTCTGTAGTCTGATGAAAGATGATCTCTTTAACGTTAATTTTCCTTATAATAATTTTTATAAATTAAAGTGCTAAATTATAAAAATAAACAGTGCACCACATTTTGTATTTCAATACTGGTTGGTATTTTTTTTTTTACGAGGACTTCAATAACTTTATTACTGTTACCAACGGCTTTATATATCCATAATGTATCTATTTATATATATTATAATCTGTTCCTGCCAATGTGTAGCAAGTTATTGTACTTACTCTTCTAGTGAGAGTTTGGCATTTGGCATCTCGCACACTCGGCCATTCAACCTGAGCGCAAAGTTTGGCCCAGCACCACAAGTCTAGCTAGTTCAAGGCAACTTCTTAAACTTGACCTCTAAGTATAAGCATAAAGTAACACCCCTTCTTCCCCCCTCTCTCATCTTATATCTGTCTATCTGGCTTTGGTTGTGGAAAAGTAAGTTTTCTCTCTACAAAAGTTTTCGCTGAGTCTTTTATAATGCTTTTTCCTACTTTCGCTCTTCTCCACATTGAGAAATTTTATTACACACTTGATACACCTACTGTTAACGTCTGATGTATGTTGATCCAGTTTTTTTAACCATCTCCTTATACCTATATCAAATAATCATACTGTTTCTCTTTAAAATTACATACAAATTTTATTTCTTTTTTTTTAGATGCACCATATACACTTTAAAAGATGTAATATATTTTCTCTGTTCGCTACAGTGTCATTCTATGACTAAAGTTATAACAATTACAAACTGATTGAATTCTACAGTACCACTATTACTTAATTCTCTTAGCTACTAACGTACACATGAGACGGTAGTAGTAAACACAAAAAACACCAGTTACAATGGTGTATTATAAGATCGAAAAAGAACATATCATCATCAATAACTCATGGCTGTTGAAATATTGTGAACACCTGTTTACTCAACCGCTTTCTTTGTTTTTCTAATTAACTATATCGTTATTACCACATGATGTGGAAAATGTTAGCCATCTCACACACCCTCATGGACCCATACATCAAAAATTTGGAGAACCCTCAATCCTTTCATGTACGATAAATTATAGGTAAACTTCTAAATGGTTAAATGCGTATGCTAAAATGCCCACGAGAAATAGAGAGTTGGGTTTTCTTGGGAAGAGCAAGCCAAGATCCCGGATAAGGATAAAGACGTCAGCCACGCGGTTGCCCGAAACTTCTCCTCGGTCTGCCTCCTTCACCGGAGACTGCGGATAATGCGGAGTGTGGGCAGAGATGGAAACTTACTTGGTTACTTTTTGGGTGTGAATTTCCGGGGAGTGGATTAGACTACCGCAGCAGCAGTTGGGAAAAAGATAGAGAGAGCCCCAATGAGATAAATGCCGGAGAATCGAGATGAGGACAACGAGGTGTACTTTTGGGTAAAGGAGGGTGCACGAAGGTAGAAGCTGGAAAATTTTCGGTCTAACTTGTGCGGGCGTGTGTGCTGGAATTTTACATATTTATGAGGATATTTGTTTTTCCCAAAGAATAATGAGGATGATAGTCATGCATGCGTTTGGGAATTCCAACGTTTTTGGTTTTATCCTCTTTAAATTCTCTGCATTGTAATCCTCTTCTCTGAATTTCCAACTAATTTGCAATTTAACCTTTCATTTATCCCTCTCATAATAGATTAAAACGATGAATGCTTAAACTCAAACTTACGGAAAACTAATTTACAATGTAAAAGAAGTCAGAAAATTTTATATTGCTTTGATCTTTTTTTTTGTTTCTAAAAATTTTGTTATTTAAAAAAAAAGTTTTTGTAGTCGTATTTATATTTACGCATCATCAAACCCAATGATAGAAAAATGATTCCATTTGCCTTGAAATGTGCCCAAGTAATTTGTTTTTTGTAATCATCGAGAATGAGACGAGCTTTTTGAAGAGCTTATTTCGACGAGTCAAGCGTTTCATTTCTCCTTTATTTCATCATAAGCAACAGAAAAAGAGTCGTTATGATATTTTTTAAAGCCTTCATTTTAACAAAAAGTAAGTGGATGAATCTTCGAGATTAATAAACAACTCAATCCCAATAAATAGTCCTCTGATGTATGTTGACAACCTAACTGAATGCGGGTGAATGTCACTGTATGAAAATAATGTACATAAGAACATTTTTCTGGTGGCATCAATACCCCACGCCATACATTACTACACAGGCCTTATTTTTCCTACCTTATTTTCCTGTGATACAGTAGCAACAAAGCTGTTAGACCCCATACCCAGGAGATGATACATCTTCAGAAAAAAAATTTCCCTCACGGTCTTCTTTTCCTCATCTTATCTGTACGCTGAGTTGCGTATATCAGTTGTTTACTTCAGAAGCTATACATCGATAACGCCTTCCCCTTTCATTTATTTTAAAAGCTTTCTTAAATTTTAAGATGGTATTTCCTGCTTAATAGGAGATTGTGTTATTGTTTGAAGATCCACCACTGTCATCAGTATGGCATAAGAGTAAAGAATTCAATTGAGTTTTTAATATAACCAATAGAACCTTCCACTTAACAGAAAAATTTCCTTGTATCTGCAACATCACCTACATTATAAATTATTCTACAGATATAAAACAAGACTCGTAATAGTACAATTTACATGATATTTCAGATACCTCGATACTCATAACAGAAGCTACAGTAGGTTTTCTATGTTGCTACATTAAAATATTTGCAAAATGAGTGAGTTTGAATTAAAGAAGGGGGCATAAATTCGAGGAAGAAGCTTTCAATTGAGGAGCTGATGGAAGAAAGTTATCCCTGATTTATCGAAGCAATTGCTCTTTATTTCTCTCTAGAGATTTATCTCGTCTAACGTCTTTGATAAATATGCTCTTTTAATAGCTTTTCGTTACCTGAACATCTATCGATAAGCAGCCCTAGGAATTTATCAAGGATACCGACAGATGCGCAAAAGCGTGTCTTTTTTATATGCTTTTTATCGTACAGTTTGATAGACTCACCGTTGAACTATTGTGTTTAAAACCAACATATGCTTTAAGATAAACATAGAAGGTTAATTATAACATGGAAAACATTATATCGATAATAATGCTCATTTCTGTTGATGCAAGTATTCCTTTAATCACGTCAATGTTGTTATGTACTACATGACAAATGTTAAAAATTCATGTAGTCTTTACACGTACATCAAAAACTTATTACCGTCACTGTAATTGTGTAGATTGTTTCCCAAACGTAACAACAAATTTTTAGATCTGAGACAAATTCAATTCCTTTTTATTGTGAAATCATACCTTAGTATCCCTTGGTTTCATATAGGTAAGAACATGGATAATCAGGAGGATTCAAACAAACAGATAAAAAGATCAACATTTAACGTACGCTATTGCGACACGCAGCAACATGTTTGTCATTTGCATCTTAAATCAACCACTGATAAAAACAATCCCTAACCCGCCGAGAAAAGCCCTGCCTCGACAAGCAAACTTTTGATCACTGCGACACATCGTGAGGACGCAGGGGGTCCCTGCTCTCTTTCATTGTCCGGTGTCTTATTTGCAACCATTCTGTATACGCATCGGCCATGTCACGGCGGCAGCTGTCCCGAGGGACTGGACCCGAGCATTTTCCAGATGGAGTGACCAACACGTACAGGGTGACGAGGGTATGCAAAGGTGTGGGGTCCACTCGGAATGATTGCGCCGCTGCTGACCATATTTTGAATATACGTACCGCCATGTATATATGTATGTTTATTCCCACAGCGAGACGTAATCAGGACCTTGACGTGTTTGTCCTGTTTTCTCGACTCTATCGCGTCGATGTCGAGGTGTTGCTTTATGTGACACCTGCTCTGTTGCTTCGAGTCTGGGGTATCTTTCAGGGATTCGAGTCATCCATAGAGTTGTGGCAATAAAGAGTACCTTGAAAGTATTTAACATTTTAACTATGTATGGACTTGTGAAAGTAGTATATCAAATAGATAATTCAATCATGGCAAAATAATAGCCACTGAGTGGTTACTCTACTTAACATTTAGTTTCTCGATAGTAAAGAATAGTATTACACAACGATTCGAAAACTTTGTCAATGAATATTTCAATAGATATTTCGTGATAGTGTTATTAAAGAATATCTATCAACTGTATCGCGTATTACCTAAATGTTTTTGGCTGAAACTGTTTAATCTACGCCAAAACGATTGAGATGATGAAGAAAAAGAGAAAAGGATCTCTGTTAACCCTTCGTTATTTCATTAAATTAACCAGCCCTGCTAGACTATGACATGTCCTTTCCCTAGCTCCTGAGCACATACACGCATTCAACTGCATGTCAAGCTCTGGAAGTCTTGCCTGCATGAAAAGAGAGAGAAGGAGGCAAAGCTTCCAAAAAACCACTACAGATATGCGAGAGCGAGGCAGCCCGCAAAGTGGGCCTATAGGCAAGCGGCTCTTCCTAAGGGAAACTTTTGCTTTTACAGTCATTTTATAATTCATAGCATCACCATCGCTACTGACACTATCGTCATCATCGTCATAGTCGCAGCACTGCTTGTCTGCCTTTTCCTAGGCTCTTTCGATACTCTACGCGATACACGTGTACAGGGAAGGGTTGGCTCTCGGGTAGGGATAAATCATGCATGTCCACTGATGCTGATCGAAAGAAGTCGACCACCACTCGACACATACTCGCTTTACGTTGCTGGTCTCAGAATTGTGGTGCGTAAGAGGTGGTATTATTTACGAGGCTACAACGATCAGTAGGCCACAGTGGGTGGAGGCTTATTTGGTCGTAGTAAACAAACGCGGAGAAAGTCGATTGTGCAACTAGAGGAATGGGGCTTGGGACATTTTTGATCAACGATCGTGTTTTTACGGCAGATGCGAACATACGTTTGTTTAACACTTTATCATTGTTTGGAATATCCATAGATGCGAAATACTTTCAGTAGTAGTGTGTAGAGAAAATATTTGAAAAAGCTGTGACTTTGTAGACCAAGTCGAGTTGTATAGCTGGTTTTAATTCGTTACTACAACTACTCCCTGCCAAAATTTGCCCCACTACGAAGGCTCCTGCACGATTGCGTGTTATATTGGATGATAATCAAAGTATACTCAAATCATGTGAGAAATATGTCTGCATGTGCCAATATCGTTGAACTTCTGGAAAATGCGAAAGTGAGATCAACGAAGCAGTGAGACAGAGTCTTTGCGTATTTTTCATACAAAAATCTCTTATGTCTGCCAACTACACCGTTTCGTTAATCACAGAGTATAAAAATGTCCCCGTACGCTTTTAAAAATTATGCAACAAAGTGGAAACTCGCAGCTTTTTCTCTCTGCTCCTTCCTTTATGTACAAGCTCCACACTCATCAAAATATTTCTCTCAGTCAACTTGTCTTTTTTTTTTTTTTTTTATCTCTCAAAACTTTTTTCATCTAGCAGTAACAGCAGCCATACATCTACTGTCTGCACTGCCATACAGTACACGTAACATCCGTGACGCAAAAAGGAGGTAGCAGCGAAAAAGGAATCATACAGATATATATACCTGTACTGCAAACATGTAAAAACTTCAAGTCGTTGGCAGTGCTCTCAAATATTGGGTGGAGGTGGGCGTGCCGGCGTGGTGCTTGTACGCACGTGTAGAAAAAAAATTAAAGCGCTTGCGCATCACTGGCCAGTACAGTAGTAATGGACCAAGTAGGACAGACGAGTTTCCTTCTATTATATTCTACCATTGGAGTAAGAAAAACAAAAAAGCGGGCGATTGTTATATTTCACACGCAAAAACTCGTCTTGTACGGACACAAAAACTGCTCTGCAAATGTACACACAAAGTATTCTCCCTCTTGCTTTAGCTTCTTTGTCTCTTCACTTCTTTCGCTCTCTCGAGTAGACAGAGTCGATGCGTACAGATGTGTAGTGTAGGTATACAAGCAGCGTCCAATACAGCCAAGAAAAGTTTTATACTCACGAACACAAGCTCTAGCGACAGACGCCCAACTCCTCTAATCTAACTCTCGTGAACGGAGCTGTTCTCAGCAATGTGTAGGTGGATCCATCGATATATCTGTATGAATGCATGTGTGTGCTCATGGGAACGTATATCCTTCACGACATAACAGCTATAGGCAGTGATAAAGGTTAGAGGAAAAGAGCAATGTCCTGAGCTACAAGTCTCTGTATTCGTGTGAACGCGTCTAGCTCTTGAAGTCCTTGCCATCGTCTCATAGATACGTAGGTATCATTGTTATAATGCATAAATGTCCCTCAATTTATTGAGTAAAAAATTCAGTTATTTGAATACATTTTGTCACTAATTTTCAATAACTTTTGTCACTCTTTTAATTGTTGTCCATATATTTTATCGAAGAAAACAATTATCCATACGAAAACCAAAAAAAAGCCGAAAAATATACCTCTATGAAATGTCCTCTCTCCCTGTATTCTCTCTAGCACGCATTCCACGTCCTCACTTTCCTTAGCCTGAAATTTTACCTTAACGTAGAAGTGCAGGATTTTCTGGTTCTCCGATCTTTCCTTCTCTGAGCGTTTCTTTCGAACACTTTCCCTGTGGCTCAATGGCTTTTAGCCTTACGATTATTGCCGGTTCGCCAGAGTATACAAGGATCGTAAAGGAGAGCACGGGCTAAAGGTTAGACGAGCGGAGTCTTTGGTTTGTCAAATCTCAGCCCCAGGGCTACTGGAGAGGGTCGAATGCTTGTAATTCGGTGCCATCTCGATTCAAGCAAAGGGTTATTAGATTTTGCTGCTATCGCTGGAAAAGGATTTTTGGCGAGTCTACATCCGGTAGATAGAATGTATTTCCCTGTTATAATAAATTTAGCTCCATCCGGAATTGGAAATAAAATAAATGATTCCACTTACATGCAACACATCTGCTGAGATTGTAAACTCTTTTTCACACGAATCAACTCAGCCATTATAAGATTCTATGGCTAATTAACTTTGGCTTCATACGAGTAAGTCATCGTGTAAAGTTCAGTGCCTATAGTTCACGAAAGATTTTACTTCTTAATGAGTTGCATTATGGGGAACTTCACTTCAAGCTCTGGCTCTAGTGCTACACAAGTAATAGCAATTATTTTGCATTATTGATCTATATTTACAACCATAAGTACATTTGGAAGAGGCTCTTGACAAATTCAGTAGTGAAGAGTTGTACTACATGTTTTAAACAATGCCTGATGACTTATTCATGTTACATTGTTATCAACACACTTTCTCTTAACTTTCATTGATTTTTCAGCATATAGTAGAGCTCAGTCCCATTCGATGTCCAGAAAACAAGAGTCAGATGTTCAAGACACAATCACCAGCGTTAAAATTCAACACATAGTCACCAGCACTGCCAATAATCGATTTTTGACTGCAACTTCAAGGTGAGAGAGAAGGAAGGCGTTTGCCATAACCAACTTATCTGGCTACATCTCACCAAACAGCATCAGAGAAGTGAAACTGGGTGTTGGCGGGGCCAGGAACTTTGGACTCGTTCTTACTGTTGCGAGGAGGAACTTTGGAATTTCTCGCGTTCCCCTACTCTCTTCTACTCTTTCAAGACCAACACTCCCCTTGTGCCATTGAACAAACTAGTTACTTCTTTCTTCTCGTGGTTGGCAAACTTCGTATTTATGTGCATTCGCCCAAGGTTAACGCTAAATTTCGTTTTACCTCCTCCTTCGTCTTTTAATTAAAATATTGTGCGAAATCGATTCGCAGTCGTTTTTAATTGCATAAATTATTCTGTTAATTCCCTGACAACCAGTCCATTATTTTTGCACATATGTCATGTATACATTGGCTCAGACGCTGATGCCTCGATCCTGTACGACCCATTGCACTATTGCACTACATTTGCTCTAATAAAATATATTGTCAGAAAATCGTTGCAAACAGGAGCTAACTACCCACTCACAAATAAGTTAAATTGTCGTACTACAAAGGCAAAACATGAAAGTATTATGTACTAAAAAAATTATCGTCCTACGTATTCAGTGATCAAAGTTAATATTACGTCAGACATTAAATGAAAATGTTACCATAGCAAGCAAAATAATACAATATCTTTTTAGCCTCTATCGATGAAGTAGTAGTACTACAGATATGGTCAGACAGTAGTTAAAAATACTGTCATGTCTTATTCTAATGATATTATAGTTAATGATACAAACTTTCACGTATTTGTTTGAATTCTTGAATGTTTTAAAATATTTATTCTTTGTTTAAAAAATTACAACCAAACCATCATTTTAATTGGTCCAAAAATACATCTACAAGTTACTGTTAGAACTACTAGAAATTGGTTAAGGTGAGTCAGCAATACTAAAAAAGACAAACTAAACAAATAAAAGACAATCTACGATGACGTTGCCTGGCAAGATCCATTGAGATGTGCATCAAAATTTTTGTGTAATCATCAATTAGTCACAAATTACTCTGCATAGTAAAATCACCGTTCAAGAATTTTATATAACAATAAAAATTTAAACTTACGCAGAATAAAACTTATCTCCAAACAATTAATTATTTGTTCCACGAAGTATAAGTAAATCAATTACTACATAATTATGTAACAAGTAACTTTCTTTTCTTCAAACCTACTTTTTCTCACAAAATGCGTACTAAGAACTTTGCCATGTACTGAGCAGAGTCGGACAATTACCTCCCAGTCATGTATGTGTCACGTGTAGAAAGGGAAAAATAGTCAGTACGTGAAAGTGGGGCGATAAAAGATTATCTTGCTTAATAAAGCATACTGTTGGAAATGTCTGTAATTATCCACTCGTGCGTGACTCTCTCGCTCAATAAGGCAGCTGATTGCGTGTGCACTAGATTTAATGGAGAAAAATTGCAAGAAAAACAGTACTCGAGATATTTCTTTAATCGAAAATTTTAACAGATACTGACATTCTTAGTAACATTGAGTGATATTAAGAAAAAATGAAATCAGCTCCCTGATTTCTATTAAAACTCTCATAAAATTAAACGTTAAGTAAAAAACTATTATTTTTTTGTTCTGCAGTGAATGTTTTTAGAGATAAATAGTACCTCAATAATCTACGTGGGTAGGATATTGTCCTGTTATTGAATGAATTACAACAAAACTCACTGCTTACGGTTATTCATCAAAGATACATAAGTGGATTTACTATTACTTTGCGGATCTATTGCTATTGAGTTCTTATGCATCAATTACTATTAAATTGGTAAAATTAATTGATGGTCATTCTGTATTTGAGATAATTATACGATTACTGAAAGAAAGGTGATTGAAAAAATACATATAAAACTTTAAGAAGACATACGCAAAAGTACACGTAAAAGTAAATATCATCAAATATAAATGTTTATAGTGAATATCGCTTAATTATTCAATGAATACTTAAAAGTTTCAAATTGCCCAGAAGCCAGCACATGTCATGATAGTTCCATGGAAATTCAAACTATATTCCTGTCGTAACACGCTGTGAACTAGATCACGTTAATTTTTAAATACGAGTAGTTGGCTTTCAAAACAAAAAAGGAAAAAAAACGTTTCCCATCAACTATTCATTATGTACCTGTGGCATGATTCCTGAAGCTATAGTATTACCACAGAGAAATAAATAAATCTGTAATACGCATCATTATACATAAATTATGACTTATACTGAACTATGAGGAATATGAAAGTGATGAGAGTCAACGTTTGTTCTGACGACAAATATCAAACTAAATACCTACTAATCTCAATTTTGTGAGCTTACAAAGCCGACTACTGCTGATACTGCTGTAAGTATTAGTTTATCAAAGCAAGCTATAATATAAAACTGCCCTTGCACACTTTTTTAATTCGTAAGCACATGTAACAAATAAAAAAAAAAGATACCAATAAAACACGTAGTAAGTAAGTAAAACAGGTCGTGCATCCAAAAAGACGAAACGACGTTTTCAACAAGTCACTTGGCTATGAATAATGTGACCGTTGGCTAATTACGGGGTCTCGCGTGAAGTCCGCGCTCACATCACTGATTTTCGTGCACGGCAATAATTAATTTTTTCAATTATGCCCTGCTCTACGTCATTCCTATCCTTCCCCTTTCGTCGTCGTTGTTATCGTCCTTCTACCTATATGGAGAACTGCAGGTGTGTACTTACACACTGTACGTCTCCGTCAAATCTCCCTCTTTCGTTTTGTGGTGTCTCCTCCGCCCCAAGTATCCGTTCACCCTCGATGCGAAATGTGCTTTTAAATTGCTCATAAAAGTAAAAAAGTTGGCTGTAATCAAATGAGTGATGTGATTTTTTTTAAGATAAACACTGCAGGTACAGTCTCATTAGTAGCGTATTCACCAACCGAATGCCAAACGAGTATTTGCAATTTTTCTAGCTTAATAGACATGTACTACACTACTTAGATTAAACTACTGAATCTGATTATTGCGTTGATTCCCAAAATTATAAGATTAATTTTTCTGTGAAAATTTAGGGAAAAAAAACACTTACAAACAAAAATTGTATCTCATGATAAAAGTAAATGAAAACTGTAGAAGCAAAAGAAACCTCATACATATAAAATTTGCGGCTTTAATAGTATGATCTATTTAAATTATGCATCTATATTCTATGAACAGTAACGTAAGGCATGCGCAAAAGAAGGGGAGACAGTTCGTGGCGTGGGCTCACTATCCTTGTCTCTCTTTCCCTCTCTATAGTCACGCATGTGCCATCCAAGACACATCATTTAACGGATGAAAAGAAATGAGAACTATTTCTCAAAAATTTATTAAATCGATAGACCACGGTGGTAAAGCGCAACTAAAACTATTCGTAAACGTATCGATGAACCGTATTTTTCTGTACATGAAGAAAATTTAACTCTTTCTCAATCTCGTTAGGTATTGAATATTTTAAATCTAGTAAGTGATAATAACAAACTTATTGTGAACGTGGGACAAACTTGTATGAGTCAATAATCCTTTCAACAAAATTAATAAATAACTTATCGATAAATTCCACGGAAGGAAAGCAGTATTAGCAGCAGTAGTCCACCGTTTACAAATAGTAGTGACAGCAAAAACACCAACATATCCATTAGTTATTTTAAAAACACCAGATGTACACCAAGGATGTCGTTCTACGAGACGAGGGATATGAATGAATTCTATTCATGCTGGCCGAGATAATCGAGCAGAGGAGACTTGCCCACCATGGAAATAATTGTTGACTTCGCATTGTATCGGGAGACGTGGCTCTCCTACTTTAGTTTGGTCTATTTATGGCTTGGTGTGATTGATAGGTTGGTAATCAGAGGCTGCGGCAGTTGATGCGACCTCGAGATTGAGGCAGTGTGACATTTCCAATGCTCATTAAATAAGTGTGATTTTGTTGATTAATCTGCAGTCAATGACACCAAGATTTCGTTGGATTGTTTTTTAAGTTTATTGTTTCGCAGTGAATTCAAAAATGTAATATTTGTTGGAATGGAAATTGCGGAAAATCATGACTGCCACAGCTTTTCCAAAGGGTGAATCGGTCAATAAATTATCCTTTTAATACTCGGAGGTCCCCGAGCGCGATATTAGCAATGAAATAAGCCATTGAGCTAACGAGGGGAAAGATTTCAGTCGCTGCGCGAAAATGCCTTTCTCCCTCACAACCCCTCGATACGAAGAGAAAGGGTTTAGGTGAAATATATAACGATGACTGTTGTACAAAGATGACGGGGACACTGTAAGGAGGAGAGGTATTGTAAGACGGGGGTCGGGGACGTGTGGCTCGAAGTCAGCGATAAGGAAGCAGCAAAAGTGAGACTGGAAGCGTGCGCAGCCGAGCAAAAGGACGTTTCGCTAAGCTTTCGGATTTCACCCTTTTAGCCGACCGAAGGATTATAAAACGCAAATACGTCCCTTGATTAGTAAGGAGGGAATAAATACAGGGACCCTATCTTTCTCCTTTTCACTTTTGGCTTTTACCGCTGCCAAGGAGTACGGTTTCATCTCTCTTTTCTAGGATTACAGCTTCTCCGTCACTCTCTCTTTGCTCGAGTATTTTTTTTCCTACTTCCTCTTGGTCTCCTAAACACATCGTAGGCAAGTTTCTCAAATTTGTACGCTGAAACTCAAACTAAATATTTATGTTCCAAACTGTCCTATTACACTTGCTTTTTTATGATTGCGATTCTGGCAAGAGCTTTCGATGCTTACTCAGGCCCGTAGTTTGAGATTTAGTCGTCAACTTTGAAACTTCCGGCTCTCAAAGTCTCATTAAACAACAATTTGCCAACATAACGCGAGTAATCCCTATCTTATTTACTTTTGCAGTGCCAAGTTTCTCGTTAAGGAAAAACTTCTTATAGACAAGGGTCCTTTCTAGCCTTCTATCAGGACAAAACTTGACTTTCATGACAGAGAAGATACACTCAAAGCATTAATAAGGCATTTATGACAGCGAAGAGCACTTAGGCAATAATTATTACCAGTAACTGTAGGAGCATATGTAATTACAGCTCGCAAAAGGAGATGGTAGGGAAACATCAAGAATCTCGGGTAAGTCTGGCTCTTACTGGATGTCTTTTTTTCCCCTGCACTTAACTTTCACTCGAATGAGATGAGAAGCAGCGATCATATTCTTCATTGTTATGCCTTATGTTATACTTGCTCGCTCTTACTTGCTTCGCCATATGGAATGTTTATAACCTTCCCCTGAAATTTTGCAGAGAGTAAAGCCCCATCCTCTTCATCGTTTTATTTTCTCAGGTAAAATAAGTACTGAACTCGGGGGGTACTTTTATTTGCTTCCACGGATCCGCGAGAGGTTTCCTCATTCGCCTTTTGTATCTGCCACCCTTTTTTTATGATTGCACGGAAACGTTGGAGCTACCTTCGGTATCCCAATTAATTTTGTTGCATCTGGTGCTCTGCTCTTTTTAATTTTTGTTGGGTATAATTTTTCTCCTTTCTTACCTGCTATCAAGGAATCCATGTAGAAGTAATGATTTTGACGTTTCAACTTTTTGTGTGTGTATTTTTTAATTTCAAACTAATGATAATTTTATGAGTAAAATAAAAATAAAACATAGTATAGGTTTTTCCTAATGATTCAGTATCTGTTACTATCAAACTTAAGGAGGACATCGGCTTATTGCTTTTAATTATTGCACTGTTAGACATATGTATCAGTGTCTTTTGGTACCTAGCTGACATAAATGATAAATGACAAATAGCTAAGAAAAATAGATGATGCAGTCGAAGATTATTATTACACATGGAGTTATTTGTCGTTCTCTGTATGCACCCATTCTCATCAAAGCGACTAGTGCAGCAGCTCGCGGTGATTACTAATGCCAGATAACTAGGACCAAAGACTCGAGGATCTCTTCATGAAACGGACCCTCTCTCCTCCTCCTCCTCCCTTCGTTATTGCATTCCAGCGTGTACGTGCACATACAAACCTTAAATATATAACATGAGAGTGGCCATCGGCAGGTCGACGAGGGTGTCTGGTCTTAATATCTTTCTGGACTGTGTACGTACGGCTTATGAGTACTACATGTACGTGTATAGGAGATTGCATAAGCTATTCCGAGCGCGTCAGCCCAGAAACTTTGATCGTCGCTGCTTGTGTATCTACGTCCAGTACGTGCGTATTTTCGTTACACATACAGACATGTGAACAGTGCATGAGGAAACACGTGATATCTTTGTCCAATATTTTCGTAAAGGACGAAGTTATCATTTTGCCAACGTGACGGATAGTGTTTCTGTTTCTCAGTACTGCTACTAAATGCGTGTGCTCATGCCTTTGGTTTGACGATGGACTGGGAGGTGTCTTAATTATTACTTGGATCTGAATCATCATGGATGTACGAACGATGTATTATGTTATTTTCTCTAAATTGTAAAATAAAACTCATCGTCATTCATAGTAAGAATTTTGTTCAAAGTTTTTTTTCATTTGTTGTATGAGTTTTTAGTTCTTTTGATTGATATTGTTAATTTTCAAGTTTCACAGTAACAGCTACCGTGTAAGCAGTACCAACTTAACATTACCATGAGTACTACTCACTGTTATTTTTAGATCCTTGTTAGTATATAAATTGAACTTAAGGTGCAATATATTACACTTTTGCAAATAATAGAACACTACAATTATTTTTGATATTCATGTCTGATCACATATTGACTTTGCTACTTATAAACTGATCTCTTAGTGAGATCGGATAACAAAGTTTACACAACAACTAGTTTTTACATCCTTAAATAGTAAGTAAACAAAATATTAAGTCGGATAACTACTTTTTAATCGATAAAATACATCAGATTATCGCATGTGGCTGACCATATCTTAACTTTACTACTTAAGATTGAAAATTGATTTGCTCAAAAATAATTTCATGTTTTTGCATATCGTTTTCATCAAATCACGAGCAAAAAGAGCACCTTCTTTTCTCTTTCTTTCGTCGTCGTCGTCATCTCTCCCCTCAGTACTCCTTCAACTCTCTTGTACCAGAAATCCATCAGCGAAGCAGGCATACGAAATCAAGTGATGGTGACAGCTTTAAAATCACCTTGATGTCTTCAGGAATTCTTATTAAACCGAATATGGCTGAGAGAAGACGTGCCTCAAATGTTATCAGGCGGTGGATGAAGAGAATATTTATGTGCACGTACATGCATGTACCGAACGATTGCTCAATCATAGTCATTGGCTTTAAAGAGGTGCAGAATGGTATTCTCTTTTTTTTTTATATCAGAATTATTATTAGATAACATAGTTTATTATTCTTCTACTTTTTAAATAGAAGATTAATTTTTGACTGGAAACATAAATACACGATCATGCAATCTGTCTTATTAATAATGAAAATCAGGTGGTATAAAAAAATAACACATGTAACATGTATTTTCTAACACTATAGTCTTAAAGATTATTTAGAAATGCCTGCAGAGATCTATATTTACATTAAAATAAGGCAAGATCGATACTTCTGCATAAAAATCGCTACCAATTTTTCAGCACTGAGAAGCCTGTACGTGTCAGCCAGGAAGAATGAGGACTAGAATAGACATTACATTTAGAGAGTGACTTTTTATTTTTACAGAAAAACTTACAATTTATTACAATGCTGTTGAAATAGGCATCATAAAAAAATGTATTTTTCTACAGAGCTAAGCTATAAACTTCGCGCATACCGAGTTATACATAAACTAGGAACTGAATAAATAAGAACACACAGCAGCCCCTGGTATTCCGATTAGTTGACGAAAAAGCGATTTCCATCATCCTACCATCCAATGCCAACACATTACAGGCGCGCAAACAGAAAGTCATGGAAAATCCCAATGAGAGGCAAAGGGGAGCCGAGAAGGGCCATATACATACCACAGCTCGATTTTCGCTCTAGCAAAGTCTCCTGCCTTAATTTGCATACGGTAAGAAAACGCGTGGGTGGCGGATGAGGAAGCAGTCGATGGAAAGGGGGTCGCCAGTGGGGAATAAGAAGGCGCCTCTTGTCTGGAAGGCTATGAAGAATACGAGTGCGGGGCTTGGGCTTACACTACACTGCCAATGCTGCTCTTACTCGGCGTAGATTCGGTCTTTCGGAAAATACTGTAATTGGTTGCGATCTCGCGACAAAATGAGGTTTGGGTGCGTGTTCACAGCTTCCAACTTGCCGGAGTGCTCCACTGTTAAATTATGGATCTCGTTCCGAGCCTCTTCGTGTATAATTATAAACGAAAATATGAGTCTGCGTGTGCTTTGGAAGTCGTCTCGTTTGTTAGAACATAGACATTGTCAATATTTTAAAAACTCTTGAGTTGTCATTACCATGATTTCCCCACTTTTATTTTCTCTCGAGAAAAATGGAATACAAAGCTGTAAATAACTCTGCAACCACTGCGGGCACATCAAAGCCTATCATGTACATATATTGAAAGGTAAAAAAATACCCTACCCAGCTCCATACAAACGAAAAAAAAGGAACAATCCCAGTCAAAGGAGCACAAACGAGTGGAAAGTAATTCGAAATTCCTTTCTTTTTCCCGCTCCTCCTACCTGGTCTTGGAAGGCCAGGAGCTTCAGAAAAACTCGAGGAAGCTCTGTACTTTGAGTGATTAGCGCCATCATCGTAACAATCCTGCGGGACGTCATCTACATGTATGCAACCATCAACACATAGCTAGTCTGGCCAGTGGAAAGAGGCAGAGAGGCGGTCAAGCCACTCTCCGATCCCATAGTCAAAGAAAGCCTTCTGGAGATGGGGAAAGTTTCTGGAGTAAAAGGGATGGGTAGGGGGATGCCCAGCGATCGTCGGAAAGTTTGTCCACGGCTTTGGCAGCTGCCGCTGCTACTACCGGGCTTCCACCTTTCCTCCGCTACGCTGCTGCAGCTGCCCGTACTCTCTGGAAACTCTCTGGTCGAGGAAGCCCAGTCAGCCCGTTCTGGCCTCTGCCCTTCCTCTCCCACCTCTGGACCGTCTTTTTCCCATTCCGCGACCGACGAGGGGGTGCGATAATTACCGCTGAGGACGGCTTTTGTGTCCACCACGTGGTCACGTTGGGTTACGTGTATCTAAGGTTAGACGGAGGTTAGATGTGTATTTGCATGTACAATACGGGCTCAGATGTGGGGAGCACTAGAGCTTGATGACGTTATTAAAGAGCGATTACGTCGTGGTTGACTCTGAATATTGTTTCGATATTCGCCTTTGGCTCGTCCGGCACGGTTAGTAATAGCCCCAGTTCCGGGCCTAGGTACGTAACATACTATTATGGCGTTGTTTTTTTTGACATACTTTAGAGAAGTTGAATAAAATACTGAATTTAATATGAAAAAATTTACGATTACTCTTAAGCTCTATCTGGAAAAAGAACTTTACCCTTCTCAGACAACCTTATATTTTTGAAAAACACGATTCTTCTTCGCGATAAATAACATTATTATAATGGATATCAACGAGCATAGCGGTATCGAGATTATTTTAGGAAATTCCATCTACGAATAATTGAACATTGGCAAGGTAACTATTGAAAAGAAAATGTTCATCAATTAACTCTAATTAGCTTGGTTTCCCCTTTTCTTTCGTTTTACTAAGGTAAAGAGATCATACGTTGACGAAATGTGCGGCGATGAAACTGTAGTAAAGAGATGGGATGAAAAAAAGCTTCCTCGCGTATTCAATGCACAAATGCAAATATTTGAGTATACTGATTATACCTGAAAACTTAATTTTCGAAAATGCAAAACACAAGCTTATTTTTTAATTTACAAACAATTAAAACTTCCAATATTTACTGAGTAGTGTGCTGGTTATGAGATTCACCCAATGAGATGTCTTCAAGCACATGAAGACTGGGAGAGGGAGATTGGACGGATTAAGTAAATATAGTTGTGTGTAGTCCAACGTTTTCCTTCCCAGGATGATCCTCGGGGCAAAGAGCGAGGAACCCACATTTGGGCTCCTCTCATGGTAATGCTGCCATGCCCCAAGGCATAGCACACATCAGCAGCGTGAGGAGACGCTTCGGCTTGTTTGGGCCAGACACCTTTTCTCTTTTGCATGAATGGGTGAGGCAGTGAGGTTGAGAGATATGGGGAGTCTGAAAGTAAAGCTTCAGTTCCACACTCTCTCTACATGTGTGGGTTATCCGATAATTGTCTCTCTGGTTTCGAATTATTTTCATTATTTGTAATCTTGTTACTATGGTCTGTCATTCAGTTGCCGTATACCTAACAACAAGATTTGGACTAGTAAACTCAGAAGGTAAAGATAATTAAAAAATGTCAAGAGCTAAGAAAAGCAAAGAGCTCTACTTATCTAAATATACCACGAGGCAGCAGCTGCTACACTGTAGTACTCTGCTGGATGAAATTAATATGAAGCCGTGCTGAGGGGTGAGTTCGAGGAAACTGATTTATAGCGTTTTGAGGGTACAGCAAAAAAAGCATCAGTCAACGGAGGTAAGAGACATTCAAAGAAAGGGTGCTTGTACTAGCTATTTGTCTAAACTTATGCTTGATATTACCCATAGCTATGGTTTTTATTGTGCAAAAGCCAAAGAAATAAGATTCTAATAAAACTTGACGCTAAGCCTAAAACTACTGTGCCTGCGATCATCGTAGCAAATACACCTTTTCATACCAAGAGAAAATGGTGTTATGACTTCAGCTTTATAAAGAAACATAGAATAGGACTATGAGTATAAAGTACAAGTGACGCTACGACGAGACTTGATTAAATGCATTAATAATGCCAGCTTATGTGTAACTAAAGTAAGTGGCTTAATTGCTAAGGACTCGTAGCCGACGTTGTTTCGTCGAGAAACGTAAGAAGACGTGGAGAAGAAGAAGAAGCGGAGGAA
The DNA here is from genome assembly GCF_000648655.2 of Copidosoma floridanum. The sequence goes on along the minus strand of NW_019379469.1, from coordinate 1,482,560 downwards.
AAGAGACTCGTACGGATGTACCCGTGTACGGGGGACTGCTAATACTGAGTGGGCTTTCGGGGACGGCGACGCGTTTCCTCTTCGTCAACAACAAAGTTTCTATTAAATTTCGTATTTACCCGAGGAGAGGCTGGTGCCGTGCCTCCAGGACTACTACTGACGAGAAAATCATCAAGTGTCGAGAGGCATTGAGCCCGACTTATATAAAAGGTCTCAAGTTTCCTGCAAAAGTCTTGTAATACCATCCACACACACCGTCTAATTATAGCACATGTGTCTAAACGTGGATGTAACTTGAAATTATGAAAAAGTAATTTTTATCCTAGGTAATTACAGATTGAACTCAATTTACCGATGTGCTCTTCGCGATGAAAGGCATTTTTGTTGAAACTGATTATTTTTTGCAATATTTGTTCAGTTTAAAACTTACAGTACTACCTTAATCTAGAGTGTGAAGAAAAGATAAAATATCACAAAAGCTCGAGCGAGAGGTACACGAGTTAAAGTGAAAAAAGCACTTTATGTAGCAAAGGGTTCGACGTACGTCGTACTGCAAGCACAAGCGAACGAGTGAGCAGAGGCCTGTACATGCATATGTGTATGGGCATACAAGTATGCTCAATTTGGCTCGTTGACGTTCGTCACGCTGGAGAAATAGAAGCAGGAACCTTAGTGCTATACATATAAACACATAACATGGACCGACTGGTTTCTGGTAGAGCCGTTCTCGTAGGCGCAAAAGAAGGACGAGGATCATTACACCGAACAAGAGAATATAGGTGGGCGGGTGAGAAAGGGAAGACAGCGGTAACAGTTAGGGTCTCGAGATGTAGGGCCTGGGGTTGTACGACGTACGACGGGATCTAGATGAGATTGTCCCACTACAGGCATCTTCCTTCGCCTCGTCCCCTTCCTTAGTACCTTTCGACATCGATGCCTGTACGATCACCCTTTAGCCCCGTGGAGCGAGTGGTTCTCTTGTACACGATAAACCCTTAAGGGAAGACGGGAGGCGCACGCATGAGTACACACACACTTGGCCTTTTTACGATGGGACGTACTGGCTCGATTCTCAAATCTACGACCGTTTAAACAACCCCTTTTTCATGTTTCAAAACGAGACGAAAAAGAAAATCTCACACGTGCGCGGAATCGTGTACGATATTATCTTTGAGGATGGGATATGACATTTAGTCAGTTGTCACTCACGGGGTTATGGAAATTTTCATTATTTTTAATGAACGAGAAAGTAGTAGAAAACTAAGCATAAAATAAATTGATAATCTTACCAATACCCAACAGGACTATCACCTTAAGTGATCAGATCCTCATCGTTAGTTTCTTATCATGAAAACCGATTTGGTCCTTACCACAGCCTTACTTTAGCAAAATGTTTTAGTTCAAGCATCCAATGTGTACTTTGACATGATCTCAAGTATCAGCTTGGCTTGTAAACATTAACGCCGGAGCAGCAGATTTAATTCTGATGGATATAGCGCGCGATAAAAGCAGGGACCTCGTGAGCTTTTAATTATGAAGCTGGCTGTTTGCTAAATTACGACAATGTGTGCCAGGGCCTGTGCTCCTCTGCGCTATCCGAGACGTGTACGTACCTTGTACGTATCGCTGGAAGAAAGGCGACTGCTGCTCGAGATGAAAGAGAGGGAGGGGGTTGAAGGGGGTTATATCCGACACTGATCTCCATATCTTCGCGACGTGTACGGGCACAACGTGCACTTGATGGCTTTATCCTTAGGCGAAAACCTCGTCAAGCAGTAGCAGCTATGCCGAAGGACTTGCCGTACGTAGAGTGTGCATTCGAGGGATATGAGACCGTACCTCCACGAACTTGAAAGTTAAAACACACTGGTGGTAAGGGGGAAGAGAGATAGAGAGTACGTGAGAGTAAAGTACGCCATGTTATATGCTCATATGAAATATGACGATGAGCTGTCGATATTTCAAGAAGGTAAGCGAGGAGTTCGCGATAAGATGTAAGCAGAGCCGTTGAGGGGCGTTCGTTACGTGATGTTCAAGAGCGACATCATTATACCACGTTGTAATTTTGTTGGTCGTTAAGTTTTTTAATTTCAGGTGTACGTATCAACTTCGTTGCTTAGATGCAGCTCCATACCATGAGCCGCGGTGTACTATTTCGGGAGTAATTATTTACTAGGCATTGGCATCAAGAGTTAGACGTTGTTATCATCGTCTCACGATGCGATTGAATTGTAATAAAATAATGACTCGCAGTGAAGTTTATTAATTAGATTATCTCTCGTTACAAAAAGAGTAAAAAATCTTGTTGCACACAGCCTAAATGAAAAACAGACTTTCTTAAATCAAAGACGACGAATACCAATGCATGTCAGTTGAAGCAAACTCTTCGTCACAAATCAACCCGTAAATATTCATACGAAAGGAAGTAGAAAGAGAGGCAGGCAGTAAAAAAAGAGACCATAGGAAAAAAGTCTGCCGAAGCCGGATTATGATTGCCCTCCTTGGCGTACATTCCGAAGAGATTGCAGTCATAATGTCCCCTGTGAGCCAAAGTATTGGCTATGTAGTTAACCCATAAGGCACCAACGGACCAAAAAGCCAAGAAATAAGGAAAAGAAAGAAAATGAAAGGAAAGATAGAACTAAAGGAGCTCCCGTTCGACGGCCTATCCAAGTGACACGAAAAAAAAAGAGAGAGTAAGCAAAGACGAAGAGGGCCCTGTTTAATGGAGCTCGAGCCATTTTGGAAATTTGATCGGCGAGCAGATCCAGCCAGCCAACCATTCTTCCTTCCTACCATGCCCTTTCTGCGGCTCCCAGCCCACATCCGTACATATATATATATATTTATATATAGGCAAAAGCGACTGCTCTCTTTCTCGCTTTCTCTTGTCCCATTCCACGCCAGGATTCGAGTTTCCACCAACTTTAATTTGATTTCGCTTCCTTTTTTCTCCCCCAAGTCTGTAAGCGTCTCCTTATTCGTCTTTTTTTTTGCCACAGCTCCCTCCGACTTTTTTTATTTTCAAACTACGAGCTTGCCTTCCGCTTGTATATTTAGACCTGATCTACAAATCTCACGTGGTGGAGGAAAGGAGAGCAATGATTTCGAGGAATCCTCGGGTCTCGGGCTGTTTTGGTGGCTTCTTAGCCAATTCAGCCGGATGAAAATATTGGCTGGAAAGAACTTTTTCCCTCGTACGATGTGTACACATCTGCCTGACTCTTGGCTTGAGAGTCATTGTTTTCATTTTTATTTGCACTCAGTAAAAATTATAAACAGCAAGCTGATAATTTACGCTTTTATCGATAAGTACTAATAGGGGCTTGGGTATATAATACCCAATGAAATGTATTGGTTGGTCCCTCTTGTCGATCCGAAATTCGAGGCTTTATCAGCCTGTTATCGAAGTTAGCTTAGTTGGTTTGGCCATTGACTGGCCTGAAGTCACTTGAAATTTTATCTGGGTATATGTATACTTTGCAAAGTGTCTGGCACATCTCGTCTACTATATCCTTTCTACTTCAATGTTAATAATTTATTTACGGTTTTTCATAGAATATCTCCATCTCACTCACTCGAGAATACACGCACACATCAGAGAAAAGACAATCTCAATGGTATTTTAGCCTACACTTATCTTTGAAATTATTTGAAATTTTCCAATATTCCAATCTCATTTCTTCGAAATGAGCTGTGAGCTTTGCGCAAACAGTCGTCGTCTGTAAAGCTGGCCTGCCACGTCATTCAGCGCCTACGAGGGATCCTCTACCACAGGGTCCACTTTAATTAGCTTTCGGAGCTCGAGGTGAAGCGTTGGCCAGGCAGGGAAAGTGTGTGCTTTCGAGGATAGAGGATAATCAAGGGGGAAAGTACAGGATGCGTCACTGCATAAAATTCAGCAAATAAGGGGCGCAGAAGGAGAGGGTAGCCAGAGATGGCGTAGGGATATTATGGCGGAGGATAGGCTTGTTTGCATCACCATTCTCCGGCGTAACGTTGACCCTTTCTGTGGACACAGAAAGGGTCATTGCTTGGACGACAAACACACCCCCCCTCTCCTACTTTTGGGTCAGTTGTGAAGCTATAGCTGTAGTATCTATCTTTATCCTAAGCATCTTTATTCTTCGCTAGGATGTCCCTCCAAGAATTTGTGGTCGCTGAGGAAAGGATGGGCTCGTTAAACTATGGTCTTGCGAATACATTAGCCTAAGATTTGTATTCAAATGAACACCCATTAATATGCGAGAGGTTGAGGCTAGTTTGGACAGCTTTAGGAGACTCTTTGTCGAACAAAACTGAAAATTTAGTGGAGCTAAGGGAAATACGGGAACAGGATACTGGTCAGCATTTTCTTAGACATCCTGCATCCATAGAATCTACTACTTAACTTTGAAATTTATTGGAAAACTACAAACATTAGCCTCAACGCGTCAAACAGAATAGCTCATCCTTGCTCTCATTTTTTTTTTTTTTTTTTAGATACCAAACGCTCACAGTGGATGCCGGAACATTATCGGACAATACTTAGTGTTGTTTTAGAAAAGCAATTTATAAATCAGTCAGTTTTTTGCATAAACATCCTTACAGGAATCATTAACACAACTTTTGCGTACAATTGAATTAGCATCATTACTAAATAAATCAATAAAGTTTTCAAAGTTCATACTCCATCTATCTCACATGGTTAAGGAATCGTAACATGTTTGAATAAAAATTGACATTTATGAAGTCCAGGAATAGAAAGCTCTGGAAATAAGGAAACGTCAAACCATTGATTTTCATAAAAAAGGAGACCAAATCATTGATTCCAACAAAGAAAAGTCACGAACCTCTCGAGATGACCGTGGTAGGTAGAGGAAAAAAGGGGAAAAGAAGTTAGCTAAAGAAAGTTTTTTTTTTTTTAACAAGAAACAAAGGAGGTGTAAAGGTAGGCTGCTAGCCGAAAATGACCATCGGTTCAGATATGAAAGAAAGGGTGGCCTGGCGAGCCATCGTCTTGGGAAGAAAAGATAGCCATCCACGAATAACGAAGCCAAGGAATGGATCGAGCTCCAAGCACGTTCTCATCCTTGACACTGACCACGAGGACTCTTGATGTGCCCCTAACGAGCGGCTTTGTCATTTCTCTCAATCTCTATCCCTCTCGTTGTATCTATATATACGTGTATCTACAACAACGACAACTGACTTCGTCTTGTTCCCGTTCGTGTGCCCTTTCGATGCCGTATCTCTTGACGGGGGTTCTTGCTCTTTTAATGATGGCTTTTAATGGTCGAGCGTAAATGTGACCCCTACAAAGGATAGTTCGACCAACTGACTCCGATAATCACATCACAGTGTACAAAAGAGTAAATCATCATGAACTTGAGTAAGTAGTAAAAATAATATTAAAAAACAATTATCGCCAGGTTACAAATGGCAGTTTAAGGGACAGTTACTTACCACTCTTAGCAAAAGGAGACCATGTACATCGTGTTGTGAAGGCAGCAATCTAGACGGAGCGACATGTAAAGAGATTTGAAATTATATAATATGTCCATACTTCCTTGGGAGTTGGCAATCAGTTACCTTTTGCAATGAACGTAAGCGTAACTACAGAGGCAAAACGTAACTTCTCCCTTAGAGCTTCCCTACCACTCCTAGTCTTGTATAATATATGCATCCTCGTATTGACTAGCCCATGAATGTATAAATCGATGTTCGGAGAGCAGAACATAGATGAGGAGGAGCTGAGAGTAAGGGAATAGATACATGGGTTTTAGTACTATATAACATGTTCCTGTTGCGCGTGATGTAATGGGCGTCAGATGAGGAGTTAAATGGTTGTACCTACCTCCCGTTGACGTTCGGATTTTCCCCTACTCTCTCTCTCTCTCTCTCTCTACGTGTCTTGGTCGCTTTCGTATTTTGATTCCATTCACCCAATATCACTTGGGACATGTGCTAAACGTGTTCTACGANAAGTTTATGCAGAAAAAGAGATATGCCCTTAATTTTTTTTTTGTTGAGCTTAAGTATTCCTTCTAGTGACCCTCTTTTTAAAATGAGCTGTCTATCCCGTATGTGTCTATAGATATTTCTAAAATTTATAAATCAAGCACTCCTTGTTTTCATTAAACTGTTGCTTACATGCTGTCCATGGGTCAAAGAATGTTACAATATATCGAATATCTTTAATGTTATTTTATAAGTATTATATTTCAAAAATAGATAATACGAAACTTTTCATTACATCCCAAGGCTCTCATAGTTACACAAGACAATGATTTCTTTATTGTGTCCATCGTGTAAGTGCATTGAATACGCTTTTTTTCTAATGTTTTTTATAAAATGTGTGTCCAGGGACTTGGAGAGGAAGAAAAATCTGTGTAAGCATAAACATTATTGGTATGAAGTATGCCATTATCGTGGCCGTGAAAAATCACAATCAAGAGATTGCAAGGGGACGTCTGTCGAGGGAAAATCAAACTTCTATGGAAGTAGAAAAGGTATTAAATGGTAATGAGAGAATAGATGTCAAGTGACTCTGTTTGGGTATGTCTGTGCGAGTGTTGCTTATTGGAGCATTAGTTTGCGGTCAAGTGAGTAGGAAGTATGCAAATAATCTCAAGTGCAACTAATTTTGAGAGTTGCCTGAACAAAAAAACTTGTTTGTCCACTTGAGTAAAAAATCAAGCTTTAGATATATTTTTAGTCATGAAACTTAGTTTTTCATATTTCAATGTAACTTATTAGATAATTTTAATACAATAGCCATGTCGTTTTTATATATCATTTCTAGGTGGTATCTTTGAAAAATTCGTCCTTGTTCGTCGAGGATCATGACCAGTAGAACCAAGCATTGTTTGATTTTTTTAAACAAAGCCTTACGGTATTTTTCGTAATCTTCAAGATTTAAGTTGCATTGATTGGATTTTTATTTAATTATAAACTTGAGGTACAGAGAAAAAATAAAAAACAAAGCAACAATACTCGACAAACTAAAGAATAGACAGCTTTTGTATGCCAATTTCCCAAATTTAAAAAGGCATTCAGGTGAACGGATGAAAAAAATTTTGAAAGGTAGAAAATGACCAACACGAGTGGACTAAACTTTAAATTCTCGCTTCGCGACCCTTAATCCACGGCTTAAAGGGCTTAGAGAGAGGAAGAGAGGAGCCCGGGCATGGGAACGAATAGCTTGTCAGTGGTGCCCCACCCCCTGCCCCTCGCTAAAGTTAGAGAGTAGGTTTATTAGCGCCTGGATTTCGAAATTCTTTTCATCGCCTGGCTGCCGCTGCTCGCTCTCTTTTCTCTCCTTCGCCGTTTACATAAGCAACTTCCCCAGATTGCCTTTTTGATATGTAGATAAGGAGGTGGGGCACGCCTGCCCGCCTCCTTGCTTTTACGCCTCTCGTGTGCTCTTTTCTCTCCAGTTGCAGCGTTTCTCGCTTGCGTTAACGACTACCTGGTGTGGGGCTTTTTTACACCCTCTCGCTGTTCTCTGTACACCCACGAGCACATGGTATTTTTGCCAGCCCACCTCATTCGTACGTGTGCCTACACCACGGAATAGGGTGAGAACAAGTCAACGAGTTTTATAGACTCCGAATAAGCTCTTTAAGGCTTTGCGAGTAATTTGTTGCTGATAAGCTTCGAAATAAGAGTTAGAATGGAAACGATGTCTTAATATCTAAGTGACTGATTTATAAAACATTATTTTGTATGTATATTAAACAAACTAGTCCGTCATTTCCACTGTGTATAGTAAATAAGCTAATGAATAAGACTAATTACAGCTTAGAGGGGTGAAAATTAGAATGAGGATGTTTGAATGAGGGAGTTTGTTTAACTTTGAAGTATTGTTCTGAAAAATTTAATTTATGCTATAGCATACTATAAAATATGTCTTTTAAAGTATCTCTAAAGACGAGTTCAGAGATATTTCGATTAAAAAAAGTGGACAATCTACGAGATGCCACTGGATACTAGCGTAAAGGTAAATTTGTACGTCAGACCCTTTAATCATTCTAACGATTATCGTGTAATCACTTAGCAACAAGTACGAGTATGAGCTACCCCGTAGTATTCGTGAATCCGGCATACGTGAAAAGTCCCTTTAGCATAGCCTCCTGACAACTTTGGAGCAGCCCCGCAGTAATGGAATTGCACGCCACAGAAATATGGTATGCTCGGTTGGTCTGAATTTCATACGTCGGACGCTGAATTACTGGCATCGGTGGCGGTGGTCTCGGTAAGATTTGAAAATCCGGGGTCAGGAGAGAAAGAGAGAGAGGCCTTGAGACTTGCCTCGAGGAGGGTGGGGTAGCCAAGGCGTGATTGATTCTGCATACGACGCAGATCGGACAGGTTTGAGAAATTGGACTGCCTGCCGGCGGCGGTGACTCTGCCAGTGTTTGGACTCTGTCAGACGTGGAAGGAGCAAACGACTGCCGGCTCCCCTGCTTCGCTGCCAATGTGTATCTCTTTCTCTATCTTTTGAACAAATGCGTACTTTTTCATATATTTATATGCATGCATGCGTATGTGTATGCACTAAAAACTAGAAAGACTACGGGAGCTCTTTTTACTTGCCACTTAAAAATTATAAGTTAATAAAACAAATGTTTTTATTTATCAATACACTTAGCTAAGAAGATCTCAGACATAAATATATATTTTCCTAGTGCAACACATACCTAATCCCCAAAGCTCCTCATTCATCTTTTTTTTGTCTTTACATGAAAAAATTTCCTTTGACACTTTTTTCAACTTGCATATTCCGGTCAGTGCGTCTCTTTTTCTCTTTATCTCATGGTTTGGTTATCCCGATCACGCGTTTCGTAAGTCCACGCTATCCCCTTTAATACCATCAAACGAACTCTCGAGCATCCACAGCAGGAGCTCCCCTCCATTCTCTCTCTCTCCCTCTCTTTTCGGATGAGCACAAAATAAAGGGTGCACAGACATGTGAGGGCCGCATCGTAAGAAGGAAGAAAAGACACTAGGGGGTGTGGGAGAGTCGGAGATTTTCGGTAGCACCACCAGCATGAGGGATGACGGAGCGAGGAGTCGGTTAAACGGGCGTCTTCTTTCATAAATTCCGCCGTGGGTTAGAGGAAGGAGCAAAGGCTTCTCTTTTCCTTGGAGCGCCCTGGCGTGGATAATGGTTTAGAATAAATCGCTCGGCCCGTTATCCACTTGGACGTCAAGCGCTACCGTTGAGATACTCCAGGACTTCAGGAAAAGGCGACCATGAAAAATCTCGCAGATGATGAATTTTTAAGAGGTTTAAATAAGTCATGAATCAAATATTAAATACTATGTTTTTATAAAACAAAGTCGTTAATAATGTATGTTTCCATTGATAGCATCAATTGAGAAATTTCGTCATTGATCTTTGCATCAGCACTTTCTTCTCTGTCCTACGTCTATCCGTATTTTCTTCCTCCTCTTATAACCTTTTTGTTTGTCGTTAATGTATCTTGTTCATTAAAAACCATTAACTTTTTCATGATGCTCGAAATGAAGTCTTTGTACAACCACGGCTAGCTTTTCATGGTTCCTACCTACTGTTTTACATTCGTCTGACCAAACGTTGACTTTGTCTACTGCAATGATTTTATGCTTTTTTACACGTGGTTTGCTCTTACACCCAACTTTATCTATCAGGTACCTTACGTGGGATACAAACTGTACTAAAAAATGTAAATTTAACCCTCTTAATACTCTACGATGACCACACTACTCGCCAGCACATGCACTTATTCAGATGTAGTAAAAAAACCACATTTATCAGACGAAAAAGGACTATTGGAGAAAAAAATTATATCTCATAAATTATCTTATTAATTAATGAAGAAGAAAGAATATTCAGGAAGGTCGTTACACTTGCATATGATGGCTGATGAACGGAGGGAGGAAAAGAGAGGGATATTTCAGCGGAGGTTTGTAGATGAGATGAAAACGAGCTGAAACTCCGCGATGATAGAGAGAGAGAAGAGAGTTGGAAGTCGAAATAAAACAGCAATATCGAGGCATTTCACGCACGAGCGAGAACATTTAGCCAAATCGGCGAACGTGCCGCCACTCGACAGCTTCTCCCTCACTCCCATGCACCAGTGCTACTCCAGAGCCGTAGGGGCTGCGCGGCTTTTGCTCTGAAAAATACTCCTCTCGCTGACACCTGTGGCTCTCCACAGAACCCCCCGATTCTCCATGCATGGAGATCACCCTCGTGCACCCATTTTTCTCCTCTTGCTTTCTTTATCTGCTATCTCTCGTGCACGTACACGTGTGAGGAGCACCAAAGAAAAAAAGGCGAGGTCACCTGGTGTGGAGGGTCATTCGCGAGTATCTCTTAATATGTATTCATAGAAGAGAAGGGGTGTGAATTAATTCCAGTCAATATATCGTGTCATGGTGTTGCCTAAATTTTTTTTACCCATATTCAGTGAAATCGAAGAAGATGAACTGATAAATGGGGGCAGTGTCTATTAATGTGCATACGTATTTGACTAATTAGTGTTTAGTTTCGTTCATTGGGATAAGTTTTCTATTATTAGCCTATTGCAGTTTTTCACTATAATTACTGAAGATCGTTTTTATTTTTAAAGGTCTAAAGAGTTATTGTGAAATGAGAAAACTCTCTTTCTATGAATGAAAATTGGGCTCTCCCAAAAAAAATAGGAGCAAGAGTAGTTACTCTATACATTGTTTGGCCGATTTATGGTAGACTCCACAAGTGGGTTACTTTACAGGACTTACAAATGATCCTTATAACTGACCCTAACATCCTTCCCTGCATGAGCACGACTGATTTCAGTTTCTTTTTTTTTTTTTCTTTCTTTCTTTCTTTTATGCACCTACTCTTTTCGTACAGCCATAAGGATTTTCACGTTAGCTAGGTGGTTGGCCGTAAAGATATTTATGAGACCGTGGGTTAGTAGTCCAGAACCTTTTGACTTTTCGATGGTCATCATTTTACCGGTAAGTCAGAGATAGGGGAGAAATCCCTCGGAGTTGGTGAAAAATCAATTACTCCTGATTGTGCCTCCACTAGCATCTGAGGATTTTTTTACTTCACAACAAAGAAGGAGGAGCTACAAGATGCTTGAGAGTCGCGGTGGCCTTAGATTTTTAAGTAATTTTTAACAGCATCGTTTGCAGGAGAAATAAGTGTTGTTCTTTTTTTCCACCTATTGTATATCTCTTTGTAAAATCGATTAATAAATTTGTTAGATTAGACATCGTGGAGTACAATTGAAGTGGAACTCGATGAACAAGGATATTTATAGATACACAAGAGCTGTGCAGTGAGCTTAGATTATATCTGTTTGTACATCGAAAGTTTCATTTTTCAAAACTATAAACAAGGTTCATGAGTAATTGGAAACATTAATAATCAACTCTCAAAAACGTGCCTATGCGTACAATTTAGGTAGGTGACTGCCATCAATATAATACCAATCGTCACACGAGATTCCCCCTTTTCCCTCAGTCACTTCAAACGCATTCGTCGTTTGGGGAACGAGGTCTGCTCATCACCATCGTCATTGTCCAGTCAATTCTACCGGCGTAGTCCTCGACCTTTCAGATTCCTCAATTGGGCCTGGCACCCATAAGTGCTGAATTTCATCCACTGGACTATTTGCTCGAAAGCTACAGTGAAAGAGGAATGAGCCAAAGGGAAGACAGCTTAACCTTTAGTTAATTGCCAAAGACACTGAGGGTGGCTGCGTTGATAGACGAGCGACAGAGACAGAAAACGAACGGACAATCTGCGCTAGTTGACCGCAGCCTTTGACCCATGCCCAGCTGTGTATGTAGAAAACACATTTCGCCTCCTCTTCCTATCTTCCCATGTAATATAGCGAGCAAAGATGGACTGCAGATTGAATTCAAATCGAGCAGAGTACCCAGGCTCGTTAGGGTAGCAGCAAACTTTGGCCCAGTGTCTTCCACCTTCCAGATTTATCGTGTAAACAAATCCTGTGCTAAAGTTGATGTGTTTTAACGTTTTTTTTCTTGCCTTACGACTTTTTTATTCAACTCGTTAATAGGCTCGAGCTTGAGATTGTAAGAGATTTGAAAATTATGTCCACACTGTTTGAAGTGAATAATTGATAAGTAAGTTAGACGTAGTAAGCAGCGTACATTCACATTCTGGTAATCTTAGGTTGAATTTTAATTGTCAGAAGTATCCCTACTTGATATAACAAATCTTAAAATTTTTTAACAAATTCATCTGAAAGCCTGTACTAATATCCACGACAGTTATTGCAGCACTGATGAGAGCGTCAAATTATTTTGCGCAATGATATAGTACAACAACCTTCAAGTCTATTTAACTGAACTCTATCTACAAACGCTTGTAACTCTAACCATGAGTTTTTACACAATCTTGTGGTTTCATTAACGGCAGATACTGTTATAAATTAGTTTTCTGCCACGGCGTTAAACACCCGGAGTATAGAAAGTTTTCCCTCCAAAGAGTCGGAAGAAATAGTACTTAACAAGCAAAAAAAGATCAAGAAAAAGATAAACTTAGTGGAGGAAAAAAAGGAACGAGACCTTGCAGGAAGAGCTAAATAAAACAAAGACTTCCTCCCTTAAAACCAAAAAAACACCGACAACGACGATGACTTCGCTTTCGCTTCTTTCCCCCCCCCCTCCACGTTTTAACTTTTTTTCAGTTGCAACACTCCTTCCTTTTCCAACTGCGAAAAACTAAGAAAACAGTGAGACATAGCACTAACCACCTCCTTAGAAAAAGACCCCTTTTCTTTCGAGGCGCTCCACTAAAATTCTTTCTTCTCGCTTTCTTCCCCCTGACGTCCACTGCCTTTAAGACACAGTTGTGTCGCAGGAAGTGAGAAAGAGAAAAGCCTGGCATACTTGGCATCGCAACTCTCAGTGGTCCCAACGGTGCCAGTGGCTCGTGGGCCCCGGCGAAATTAATATCATAAATAATATCGTAAAAATACTGCAGCAGCAGAGCAAGCCCCTTCCTCCAGCTCCGTTGTTACCGCTGCCCTGCGCTTTCTTTGCTCATTTCAAACTTTGCCTTCCCTTTCTTGGCCTTACCTTTTTCTTGCTTGCTCGCATACCCTCTAGACTACGTGTACAGCGTAGAAGCATAATTTTTCGCCCATGTTCGTTACGCTGCTGTGGCTTCCAAGAAATTGGTGGGTGCTGGCTCTTGTACTCGCAAATTGCTCGGATAAGAAGAACAATGCTTGAGGGTATCACGCTCACGTCTAATTACAATTTTTTTTTTTTAAGCCACGTACTTGCTTAAGGGAAAAGGGTTTTCAAGATGTACCTTTGAGAAAAACTACGTATTATTTACAAATAGCATTTCATGATGAAAAAGTTGAGGGCTTTTCCGAATTCTTTAAATATATGAATGAAAGAAAGTAAATTGCGAAAGCGTACACAATATCCTCACTCAATTTGTGTATCATAAAGCTAACGTCAGCACAAAATACTTTACAGTATAAGACAGTCACAAAATTTGAATCAGTTTTTAAAAATTTTTTATTCAACAGTTGTAAAGGATAAGTAGTTCAAGCATACGTTGGGTCAGACAAGCTTTTCAACCATACGTTCAAGGTGTGATTTGATGTTAGTCAGTACATCCAAATAAAATTTAACTCAGCAAACTGACAAAAGGACACATTTTACATTTTAACAATAGAACAATAAAAAATATGTTTATATTTTATGCTTAGAGCATGGCTACAAAAATAAATGTTCCTACAATCAAATTGTATGTGCTTTTTCTTTAAAAAATTAGTAGTACAATCACACATTTCATCAGTCCCTGACTGTATAGAGGAATTTTTTTTAGGAAATTATTTATACAAATTTATACAAAATCAAGCTTGTAGAGGTATAGCAAACACACACAAATGTACATTAAAGTAAGAGAAATAATCCGGCAGCATCTGTAACAACACACCACTAGTTTAAATCTGACTAAAACCAAATCTGATATATCTTAAGCACTGAGTGGTAAGCAAGAAGACAAATGCACTCTATTCCTTCACCACTACACAGATATACATACACCTCACGCATTATCAACCTTCCGCCATGAGAATACTGGTGTTGCCGTTGTGTGTTTCCCTCTCACCTAGTACTTTACGACTAGCTCTTTGCACGTGTAGCGCATGTAATGTACGGCAATATAATAATCCTGATGGCACAAAGCAAGCAGCACCACGTCTGTCAGGCGCCTGATGATACAGAGAGATGATATGGAGTAAGAACGCACGAGATGCTAATTCACGCCATTGTCACATTGGGTGTTTGCTAGATAAAGCGCTACAAACTAACTACAGACTCCACAGGTGCGCAAAAGAGAACGAAGAGGCTTTTTTAATTTGTATACATTAAAGTCATGTAAGATACTTGTCGTACCAGGAGCTTATTTGATTGCTGCTGCTGCTGAATCTCAGCACGGATGGTAGCTGTAATTAGCTTGGATGACTTTTGGTTCGTATACTGAGTTCATTTTAAAATTATTGATGGACTTATGGAGATAAGAAAAAATGTCATTCATGATTAGCTTTCCATCTTGCCTTAAAAACAAGTAGCCTGATTAGCATGTTCAGCTGCATAATTAAAGCAGTACCAAAAGATTCGTTTCTTATGTAAAAAAAAATTTGATTACCATGCCCCTCGGGAACCGTCAAGAAGCCCGGGGATTTCCTGCATAATTTAATCAGTCAAGCCGTGGTCGGTATTCATTTGTTCAGTGGCAGTAACGGTTGGAGCGGAAATTCGGCTCACCACGTTGCTCTTCCTTTCCTTCTTTCTTTTTTTCAATCGTTCCGTCCTCTTTTTCCTTAGTCACCACTGTGCAGAGGCAATCATTAGCTTCTTGGTTGAGTGCCAGCTGGAGGAGAGTCACAAAAAAAAGAAAAATACCAAATGATGGGAAAGGAGAAAAGGGGTAGGGATCTTATCCGAGGGATAAAACCACGTTCTCAAAGGGTTGGCCATCCTAGGGCAAAGCCAAGTCAAATTGAGAAAGCAGAGCACGCTCTCACTTTCACAGTGTATACACGCAGGAGTACAGGATGGTGTACAAGTGCAGGAGGGCATCCTTTCGATGCAATTAAAAGTAAGCCAGGAGTAAGCGAGAGATCATCTCGGTAAATACGCTATTACGCGGGGAAGTTACACTTACTCGCTTGTATACCTGTGTCATCTGTACTTCAAGTTTCACTTGGAAAGCTTGGAAAGCTTCGGAAACGTTGGTGTAAAACCAGAAGGATCTCTTGAATGCGCCTCGCGAGGGATGAAAAGACCATTTTTATCGTGCTCTCCTTTAGCAAAGCCTCTTACATTTTTTTTCATTTGAGCCCCGTTTCAGCAGAAGATCTGAAAAGCCTGAGCGTTTAAAGTCAACACCAGAGCTCTCGTGGGGAATGATTCCACGCTGTGTTTGCCAACGTTTTTATCTTCCTCATCCTCTGTTAATTTTTAACCATATTTACCCACTTTCACCGTTCATGCCATTTTAACTTGTAGAAGAATTAAGCAGCGTGTGAAGGTTTGACGTGATTTTACACTTTGCACGAGTTTCTTTTCTATTTGAAGAGCACATTTTTTATTGCTAATTAGATTAACTCAAATTAACGAAAAACTTTTCATTAGAGCAATGGTTGTAGTTAGATGTTTGATTATTTTAAAAATAAATAATAATGAAAGCTTTGTACTATATAATTGGAGTATTTCTGCAATATGTCGTCTGTAATCCAATCTAATTTGCAAAAAGCAATCTAATCTGATCAACAAACTGTACTATAAACCAATTGTTTTTAATTGAATGGCCAGTGTCGCTAATTACACGTCTACTAAGGTCTATGACTATGTCAATTAAAAACTTTTTTCTATCTAAAATCACAATACCGTCTCATATTTCTATATCAATAAGAAAGAATTTAATCAAACTCTTGTTATCCACCCTACTAGATGAAAGTATTAAAAAAAATACAACCATACTAATTTGAGGCTATTTACAATGTAATCTTATGACTTTAAGCAGAGATACATATTTGTCGTCGTCATCGTCATCATGGTCATCATTTACGTAAATCTGTTCAATCGCTTGGATGAAGAGTAGACACCCCCAACTTCTTCCTCACTGATGTTGGCTAAAAAGCTTAATTAACTAGTCTCTAATCATAATATTCAAATATTTAAAGATTTACGTCCTGGAACATTTTGAATTTCCCGCTTCTTGCGACGTTGCCATTGCGTTTTTGTCGAACTATTATTTAATTTTTTTATTTATAAACTAATCAGACGATCGTCGCGAAATTTCAAAAAGATATTATCTTTTAAAATTACAGATAACATTTTTAACGAAAAGAAATATATGTATGTACCTTTTTAAAACTAAGATAATACCTTTAATTCCAAAACTCAAAAAGTATTGTCTCCCTCTCAAGTGATTTCCTTTTGTCTTCACATGATATTGTCGAAAATATTTCAACAAATTTATTTCTCGATCTTGAACGTTTGCTTTTATTTGACTGTAAACATAATAATAATAGCAATAATATTTTCGTACAACACACGTATACATTCGCTTGAGTCATCTTTATTATTCGAAGTATGTAACGTTAGAGAGATAATATGGACACACTTGAGCTAAAAAAGCTGTTTTATATTTGTAGACGTGCCATCGTCAAAACAAGAACTTATGGACGAGAAAAAGCACTAAAGCGTGCTCACGTTAACGTCTTGATTGGAGTGCGTAAATCGTTTACAAAAACATGAATAGCGATGGTTATTTATAATATTCTCGGTCACCTGTGCGAGAGACGTTGATCCTAATTTCATATTTTCTCAAACCATCTACTCTGCCATATCGATAATCAAAATTTCCAGTAAATAACATTATCTGTGATATGTAGAAAAATTGGAGATATTCATCACGCCAATTTTTTTTAAACTGAGTTTTTATAAGTTTCCCCATAAGCAACCGTGTTAAAATGACTGAACTTTGAAATTCAGTATCTCGGAAACGAAACAGACGAACCTCTTGAAATTTTAACAGCTTCATTGTAACAACAATAAGAACGTCTGGTTAAAATTTCAAAAAGATTCATTACATGGTTCTATCTCTACCGAACGTCCTTAACGCCATAACTCAGTGCCTAATCTCGGCTCCTCCAACCTCCTTACAAGGATAAGTTCGGGGCACTACTGCTGATACCACTACCATTACCAATACGAAGCTTTGGGCTTCCGGTCTGCCTTCCACTGTATAGAGGAACAGGAAGGGCGAGCTTGAGGTGTGGGGGATGGAGCATCTTACTTCATTATTCATACCATTCTGTGGCCCAGGACCGGTTATCGCGCGGCTAGAGAGAACATCCGGATGTAGCTGCTGCCCAGCGATCCACGAATACCTAACAAACTCTATGGTGTGAATCAGCCACCACCACCACAGAGGCGAGATATCCAGCCTATATACCAATTGCCCACTTTCTGTCTCTCTTGGATTCTAGCGCGGAAATAGGTGGCTTGAATTAACGACTTAACGAAAACCACTCTGCTAAAACTGAATTTTGGGCCTCGTTGGAGCCTTACTTGCTTGCCTGGAGCCGTTCTTCTTTTTGTCAGTTATCTTAATTTTTCTTATCGTTCAAGCGTCTGGTGATTCTTTAACTAATGTACTCTCAAAAATACCTAAGCAACGGGCTTCTTACAAACCTAACGTCTTAGAGCCGGAAATTGCCTTGGGCTTCTAACTACACGGTACTCCGTAGTAGCTTTGCATTGTATCTACATGTTACCCTTAATGCCTCCACAGCTCGACAGTATTAGTGCAACTTTGGGGATGTGTAGCCGAGGACCTGTCTATGGCTGAGCCAGAGAAGGACATGGATTAGAGGGCCCGAGGATGATCACTGAGTATGAGAGTGTGTGTTTTGGTCATGCACTAATCAAGACGCATGATTATATACCTCAAAACAAAGCCACGTTACTAGTAAAGGCTTTTACTTGCATAGGCTTTGAAAAGTAATAGTGAATTGAAAAAGGAGTAGTAAGTCACTGTCGTTGTAGCCAGTGAAAGTTGGCAAACTTGTCATTATTTCATCTAGTACTATATAGTCATCTCAGGTTTTAAGGCCTTTTTAATTCGATTTTATGTTATCAATACGATTTAACTATTATTTTTATAGAAATGTCATGTTAGACATTATTTTGACAAGTTATTTATTTGACAATTATTTGTTACACAAATTATTATGGTTTCCATGAAGTAAGAAAACTGTAATAAGCTGTTATGAATTTCTGTATTGCATGGTCATGTAAAGAAGTGATATTACTTACATGTGCTCATACATGATATTAATAACTTACTCAGATAATTTATCGAGTAGTTATCTAAAAAAAGTAATGGAACTTTTGTATATTGTTAGACGTAATTTCAATGAACAATTGTTTTATTGGTCAAATGTACATCTAAAAAAGTAGTATAACTTATGTATAGTCAGACGTAATTTTGATCAATAATATTTTGATCTGTAATCACCACTCACGTTATACTGAATTAGCTAATCAGCTAGCTCACATCAATCCGTTAACATAACATCCGTAAGCTTGAGGTACTATGAATTGTTTGTAAAAAGGTCCAATATTGAGTGAATTATAACCAACATCAATAAATAATAAACAAAACCTATAGTCGTTGGCGATAAAAGGACATTAAATAACATGAAATTCAGAAGCGGTACGGAAAAATCATGCAATGAAACAAGAAACAGAGGCTTTCCACGAGTTCAACAAAGTTCTCTGACAGCTTGAAAACCCTTCCTCTTAACTTTTCACGTGTTTCTCCCACGTCACTTCGACGGTTCAAATGGCAACCAGACTATAATATTAGCACCGAAGCAAATGCCAATCACTCCTCCGTCTCATTTTTTATCCATTATTATTTTTTAACAACACATTTGTGTCAAATGTAACTTACACAAACCGTGTGTAGCCCGTAACCGAAAAATTTTGTATAAATTTTAAAATTTTGAACAGTATGGTAAAAAACCAGCAAGGAACACATAGAGTATCAGAGAAAGGCGTGCGTGTTACTACAAGGGCAGAAAGGGAAGGGACGCGTATAGTGTGTAGAACCACTGGGAAGGAGGAGGAAAGGTCCGCATTTGCATACTCATCAGCTGTGTTTCCTTCAACTTTTCCGTGACACCCCGACCCTTTTACCATACCCTTTTTCTATCACTATACTCATCGTTACGCCTCTCCCTCTTTCTGTCCTGCTTATTCGCTGTCTCGCTCAGGGTTTTATGCTACCGTCACTCCCTCGGTAAAGCTACGGCATTGTCATCGACGTATGCATCGTGTATGCCATAGACCAAAAGGTTGGGTGGCAAAGGAAGGGTGGAAGGCGGGCCTTGTACTTTCAGTCCTCGATTCATAATTGCAAATTTCCTTGGCTCGTTTATACAGCCGTTCTCACACCCGCGGTATCCGTTGCTCTTTCCGTAACTCATACAAAGCTGCTACCTTTCCTTTCTTCCCAGTGCTCATCTGTACAGCTAATACATGTACATGAGCCTTTATACTGCGAGATATTCTAAAAGGAGCAGCAATAGTAGCAGTAGCACTTTGACTGAAGAGCAGAAGTCGAGAGTAGTAACGCATACGTCGCATAAATTTGACTGAACATTGGGTATAGTGCAAAAGTCGTAAGTCTTGGTGATTAGACTCGCTGAAATTTGAACTCCGTAATTGGCCTCACTGGCTCTCTTCCATCTTTACCACGTGTTGGACTAATTAAGTAGTAGAAGTTAAAGCACAATATCAAGGGTAGCCCCATACTTAAGTGCGTACCGCGTTTTTTGCTTCTACAACTAATATACTGTATTGCTTAGGGAGGAGCATTGGATTTTTTTGAGAGTACCGTGTATCACATCGTCTAATCGTGGTATGAGAACTTCTGAATGTTTCTTACAATATGACTAAAAACGTTTTTATTTATTGAATGTCAGTAGTATAAACATGGTTTGGTCAGACGGATCTAATATGAGCAACAATTTTTAACTAATACTTAAGTTTTAATAAATAACTTTCAACAAAACTTCTTTCAAAAACTTCTAACTGTTACATCAGTTGTACGATCAAAAGGACAAAGTGATTGTCAATCGATTTTGCCTCACGAGCTTGAGGAAAAAATTACAGATTTAATTCATGTCAGTATAGTAATAGTTTAAACAGCATCAGCAGCTGTAGCTACTTATAGGCTCATAAAAAACTCATAAATAAAACCTGGAATAGGGCACGCGTCTTATCCTTATTCCATCAAATCTCGATGTTTCGAGAAGAGATTAGGCTTTTCTCGCCTTAGAGACACCCCGGGCTTGGCCCGCACGTACGAGAATAGCAGAGGGAGGCCCTTCATACATCAGAGTTACGAGAATCTTCCCCCATAAAACTGTAAAATGCTCACGTGCACCAACTCCTCCTCCGTACGGAGTTATATATTTTCACTTTGGGACACCCGTCGTCGTCTTAGTCGACTTTACAGCACGGCATGTGTGAGTTGGCGTCTCGCGGGTCTTTTCTTTTATTTTTCAATACACGTACCTGCGCAAGCGATACAAAAGAACACACGCCCTCACGAAATGGAGATACGATGATGCTTCCCGTAATGCATTATGCATATGACGACGACGTGGCTCGTGCTTCTGTATGAAAATGAAAATCGCTTATTGAAAGCCACGTGTGTGAGGAGGTCGATGAAGGAAAGGGACGTGACTTTTTAAAGGATTTAACGCAAGAGAGAAAGAGACTTTCCATTTGTTGCGTGTATGTGGAGTCAGCCTATATATTTTACGCTGTTTTGACTTTTATACGAAGCAAGTGTTTATTGTCAGGCCAAGCTGTTGAGAAATGTGGCGCATCAAAAAGGAATTTCGTTCTTTTTCTCTCTTCTTGATCGTCATTGTTTTCGCTGATCTGATATTAGTCTGGCACTGCATAATGTCGCTAGACCAGTTGAACTTTTTTGAGAAACTCAGCTAAGGTAATATCTTCAATAGGGCTCAGAAGAAACATAATGGATGGTAAAAAGCAGAGAATGAGGAGCAGGTGAAGAGCCGTCAAAACAAAAAAAAGGGGCAGGAGGAAGAAAAGAAAATAGGCTGCGAGACAGGAAGTAAGGGAGCACAATTAGCATAACGACACTAATTAAAATACAAATGACGAGCCTTAGAGGCTAGTGAGGAGGAGAAGGAGGAGGGAGGGGTCAGGACGACCAACTCATTATCACCCTGGAGCCCCACTGCAAATCCGAGCGCATCTCCTCCCTGTTTCGCTGCCTCACCTTTTTTCCCTCCAAGAGACTACGGAGCAACATCAAGTCCCTTTGGCATACGAATATACTTTTTGCCAGCCCTTTCGGGGTCTAATTATCCATTTAATTTTAACGTCCGATCGCCTCTGACTTTTTCTACTGCGTCTGCTCATAATGGCTATGATCATCGTAAATTTGGACCTTCGGAGACGTTGATTGCTTGCTAAATCAGCTGCAGATCGCTTTAAATTCCAGTCAGTAAATATATTGTTAAAGGCAGTGCCATTAAATGTAGTTGATGAAAAAAAGCAGTTGATATCCTCCCCAATTTTTAAAGACAAGATACAATCAGCGAAACGTTTTTCCAAAGGAGTGATCTTTACTCGCACGGCATGAATATACATATAGGCATCAAAAGAGAAACAGCATAGTGGTGGTACGTAATGACGAAGATTAGTGTATATTTCGCGGAAAATTGGTCCACGAGCTATATACGGCTATAATGGCAGCAAACGTGCGTATATACGGAGGGAGAGGAGGATGAGCCCGAAAACACATATCCGAAGGAATCGCGTTCCATATCCACAAATACGCCGAGGCCAATGTCATAAAGTATTGTGGGTATACTGTACACTATACAATACCGCGAGTATTCGATTTGGCCGACGTAATCCCTGATTCACGTGAAATGCGACGTAACGTCGCTCACATGTGATCTTATTGCTCGCGAGTGAGGATTTCTTGTGTGTTTGCGTGGGACCACATAAATATGATTGGAGCCGAACGAAAGGAGACGTCAAGTCTTCTTCCCTCCATTGCCTCCTGCCGCTACTTGGTTGGCTCCTCACTTTCTCTCCCCTTTTATGGTTCAATAATCCTCTTCTCTCTGACTTGCTCTGGCTGGTTTATGCTTTTATATTTTTAAGATCCTTCCTGTTTCTTTGATTGAAGTTTTTAACATACCGTATTTCCTAAAAACGTTTTAGATTAGATTAAGAGTTTCCTCAGAAACTCTCAATTTAATTTGGATATTTCGTTACATGGATCGTTAATTTTATTTTAAAAATATTCTCTTTTTCACTCGCCAGAGTCACTCCTTTTAAAATAATAACCAGATTCAATCGAACTTATAGTATATACGAGCGTCAACTCTTTACTCCTTCTTCTCTTCATGAAAATGATTCTTCTACTAATAAAAAATTCTATTCTTAACCATCGATAAAGATGCACATACTTTTCATTCATGTCGAACGAAACAAAATTTTTATCTTCACAGCAACTTTTATTGATCCCCCATTACGAAAGAATAACACACAAGCTGGAGTCTGAGCTGTCGAGAATATCGAGCTAATTAAGCAAGACGTTTGCGAAAAAGGCAATATCTTCTGTCTGATATACACAGCCAGTGATGATTACCACTTGTATTGCAGGCACTGCTTGCTAAGGCGCAGAAGAAGAAGAAGAAACGCCAGGAAGCAAGTAGAGGGTGTGGCTGGAGTATTAGTAGACGATGTTGTTGCTTGGCACGTAGTCCACGCGAAATCCCGTATAAACGAGTGCTCGTCGCTCGAGCAAACGAGTGTATGGGTGCTGGTGGTATCATCTTCGTCCCTTAGCCTTTGCCTCCCTTGGCTTTAGACTGCCATGCACGTAGTGCCTAATCCAAGGCGCAGCTAGAATTCCCACTCCCCAATATACACGGCAACCTTGGCTCTCTTTTGGCCTCTCCCAGCACGGAGCCAAGCTCTCCTGCACCAACACTACTCTTCCGGTACTTTACAGTTTGAGCTCGATCTTAACTATACATACCTACACAATACACCCACATCTCCCTTCGCGGCTTACCCTCACTCTTTCGGTTGACACTTAATTTCCGCCATTCGTACGCGCGTCGCTGCCGTTGGAGATGCCATAGCGCTATTATTGTGTACTCTACACGACTGTCTCTCTATCTCTCCTGCTTGCACCACCCAATCGACTGGGAAGGTGACTCTGCTGGAGGGAGTAGGCTGGGTTGGTTTCACTTTGCTCTCGTTCCCTTTTCTCTTGGTTTTCGTTGCTGTGGGTATCTCAATTTTAAAGCTCTCTTCTATGTCGGTTTCTAAGACGGCATCTTGCATTTAAAGATCATATCATAATGAAAACATAATTAATCTTTACCCGTTTAAAGGCTACGCTACCAAAATCATCCCCTCATGTCGTAGTGATAGTAACTGTAACCTGCCGACAGCTGGCAAACTGTACTGTTACATCTTCATCTTCGGTCATTCTGCATAAGCAAAAGAGTCGATGTAGTACACACCAGCATTCCTTTCTTTCCTACTAAATATTAATTAACGTTATTAACGCGAGCGAGAGCTACCTTCCAACTTGTGCAAGAAAAGAGTGAGCCCCTCTGCCCACTACATCTTGCGCTACTACCCTCGTGTGCCTCTCGAGGTATCGAAGGAGTTGGTTGGTGTACCAAAGAAAAAAAGCCCATTATCGTAAATCATCGTTTTTCAATAACGCTGCTGCCAGGACTCTTTACCGTTACTTACTCTACACCCTCTTTTTTTTTAACAGAGTGTAAGAAGCTGTCTTCCATCACTGTTGCGTGATCCTTTTTCCCTTCCTCATTATTTTTCTCTTTTCGAGAACTAACTAGCTAACTTTGATAAATAACAGATGGAATAATTTATTGCAGTTTGTTTTTCACCACTTTATTAAGTTATAATTTAGTTAACTATTATTAAAGGTTAAGTTTGGTCCATTTCCCTGTGTAGTGTCCATCGGTAATAAATAGATGTGCATGTACTTTTCCACTATGATTCAATGTGGGAAAAGACATTGTTAGAAAATTTTATTTAAAAAAGTTTTCAGTCTGGCTCCCATCGATTTACTGGACACGAGTAAAACGGAATAAGTCACAAAGAGATCAGTCTACTTACCAGAAGAGGCCACGGGGACTCTCAGCAAATGATACCGGCGAACCGTAGCGCTCTCAAATGTTCTGTCTTCGACCTTTTCTTGTGGTAGTATGTAACCTACGTGTCTGTGAGTGTATCTCTAAAAGCTCTTTGGTGACTATCATGATTTTCGGTCACGTAGAGCACATCGTGACCATCTCTAGTACTATTTCCAGTAGCAATACATAAACAGTATTGAAGCGGGAAACGATAGATGTGCTCGGTAAGGGGAGACTCGTTCAGGTTGGCGATCGTGCTCAGAGTTGAAGGGTGAAAACATCACAAAAAAACAAAGTAAAAAATAAAGAGATTAGAGATAAGTAGGTATACCCGTTTTCAAGAGTGCTAAGTAAGCCCCGGGCCATAAAACCAAAGCTGAAGTCTGGAATCTGGAATTGATAGTGTTGCCGTGCAGGTATTGAGGTACAGAGCCCGCTACTCTCATAGCGTGTAGGAGTATCTGTAATAGCATTGTTTGTTATTTTTTCGGCTCTAACTGTCAGAGTTCAATCGGTTGAATATCCAAGTTAAACTTGATGTTTTCTGTGAAAAAATTTTAATTAAAAATTTCCACGAATCTTCGGTACAACTGACACTCTTATCACTTGTTGAAGGGACAAATTATATGAGAGCGAGCCCTTCAGACTTCCCAACTACCCAATAACGCTAGAACCAACGTAGACTTCGTATATTTGAGAGGGAAAATAATCACCTGGTAGTCTTGATGGTGTGAGTGTCAGAATACACAAGAGATAAGAGTGGTAGTATGGTGAAAGGTTGTAAACGCAGCGCGAATAAGAGAATGAACAGGAGAAAATCTTACCCTGGACGAGAAAGAGTTTGGTGACGCCTTTGGGGTTTTCCCTTTCTCTGCAATCCCTTTCTTCATTCTTCCTCTCCTGACTCCTGGCGATGATAGCGTAGATGCGGAGGACGTCGATGGCAACGGCTCAGCCATCGCTTCTCTTTCTCCTCCCCTTGCCCCTCCCACCCCCGTAACTTGATTGTTTTAATTAAATTTCGTCGAGAAATCGCTTTACGGTGGGCATACCATGCTGGGCACGCACAATACAAACCATGACGTGTACCGAATACGTTGGGGATCGGTAAGCGAATGGACGAATAGGATCTTTTGTTTTCTCTTCCCTTTTTTTGGAACTGGTATGAGATGGTGTGTAAATAAATATTAGAAGGTAGGTACTTCGTTGGCTTACACGTAAATAAGTATAGTTTCCATTTTTTATAATTTGATTTTAGCGCTTACGAGGGAGTAGAGAATAATTTAGTTTAACATGAAATTGATTTGGTGTGGTTAAAGTTATGGCGTAATAAAAATAGTACAAAGAAAAAAAGTAACAAACTATCTAAAATTTTGTGACTTGACAATTTTTTTGTGTCTATTGCCGTTGGTCACCATAAAACTGGGCCCAAGTAAAACCTTGCACAGCATTCATTGAAGGTAGTACAACCAATCATACCTTGCCAAATTCAAATTTAAATACCAGCAGCACCAAGAACTAGCGAGGAAAATACACATTCACCGCGAAAAGAGATACACTCGCCTGCGTACACTTGAATCGAGTATATGTATAAAACAGACCAAACCAGAGATCGGATAGCCAAGCAGTGACGTGGGCAGCGACCCTCTGACACCGAGTCGAGGCTTTTCCCTTGCAAATTCCCTCTTTACCACTTCCCTCTTTGGTGGAACAGTTGCTGGCTCTCTTTTAGTCGTAGCAGTAGGGACGAGGAAACAGGTTTGTTTTAACAAGAACTTGACTCTAGTTGTATGTACATGTATACCACAGCAGCCACCGCCACTCTCTCGCGAAACTTCCACGGACGTGGTATGCCAAATAAGGCTTTTATTGGTTTTTACTGCCAGCAAAGTTGTGAATTTTTTTCTTTTCTCTCAGAACAAGCGTTTCATCTCTTTTACTGTAGGTTGACTATCTTTGCTGTTGACGTTTATATTTTTTATAAACAAAAAAAATACAAAATAATACACAAGATCTTTTTTTTACGTGGACGTCTATGTTCACACGTCAGACCATACGTTGACTCGTTTCACTTATTTTATATTTTCTATTAGAAACGGCGAAAATCAGTCCATTATTTTTATTACACTAACAATAGCTTGAAAAAAATTAACTTGGTAATTCATAGGCCTTGAAAACTATGCAATAAAAATATTTTACAATAATTTTAAGCTTGTTGTAATAGTATATCTTAGAAAAAGATATACCACTAGTCTGCGAACAAGGTTATTGAAAACCATGGTTCTTTGCATTTTTTTTCGTCTTTCTCTGTTCTGTGTAGTAAAACTAAATAATAATTATAACGATTCATGCCACCCCAACATCCATAGTGGCTCTTCCCACAGTGCAAGTTTTACGATCAATTATCACTCCTGAATTCTTTTGAGAATCCGTGTATGAGACATTATCGTAAAAAAGTAGAGAAAAAGTATAATGATCCTTATCTCATATTAAGAGAGAATCACCTAGTAAAAGCATCATTGGCAACTTTCAAAACTCTTTCCCCTCTGCTCTCCTCTTGCTCTGAAGCGCATCCTTTGATTGCACCTACTTTAAGCCAAGAAAATATTTTTCACGCTTTCGATATTTTAAATTTCGGAATTGCAGCCAGTCGATTATTATCTACGAGTCATGGAAGAACTTTTATTTCTTTGCTAAACCACTCATCTGTTCATGAAAGGTATTGACTGTATTGTCGTCGTTGAATTATTAATAAATTTCTACACCCAATGAATGAGAGGGAGATGGTAAGAATTCGTTCTCCCTTTCATCGCCCTGCCTTTGCAACTACTAATTCATATCCCTTTGAATATTCGAAAGGCGCTGGTGCAGCCTCTTCCTCTTTCTCCTTAGGAGGAAACCCGTTGTCTTCCAGAGTTGGGTGGGCGTCGCGTGACCGGGACATTAAGACATTGTTCGCATGATTTACACTTCGTAATACATTCACGTGCTGCTCGTATATCCAACATACATTGTGAGGCTAACCCTTTGCGCGCCTGACTACCTCCTGCCACGCGCTATACTCTTCTTCTCACTCACGTGACTCTTTAGTCGGATTTTGCCTCACCTTTTCTTCCTCCTTTGCTAAACATTCACTTTTTGCTGTTTTGGTGCCAACTTGAACTCTTACTTTGATATTCTTGGATCAAATCATTATTTTATCGAAACGCCACACAGCCCACGTAGTTCACTGCTTCGTCTGGCACTGGTTCCAATGATAAACTTGAAAGTCATCCATCATCCAATTAGCTGCTCGATCAATCATTTCTTTTCTCCCACTTTCTCTTTAAGGCACATATTGTGCAATATCGACAAACACCCACTCCGAGGCGATTCGACGCGCTCGTGGTCCTAAAGCAACGAAGAA
Source organism: Copidosoma floridanum (assembly GCF_000648655.2). Next base: position 1,454,891 of record NW_019379469.1, on the reverse strand, counting down.
ACACTCGCTCGACGTGACGTGTAAGTGAAGGGGATGTGGGCACGGAGTATCGGTCCGTCCCACGTACGTGTGTTGGACGCAACCTCCGGTAAAAGTCGCCTCTCTGTGCCTGGCATAGCTGGCTCGCCCCGACCCCATATTTGGAATCCCTAATCAACCCTTTTCAAAGCGCGTAATTTCAAGCCATCGCCTGCTGCTCTTTTCTACCCATACCTTCGGCTCTCGCGAGTCTCTTTCGATTTTACCCCCAGCCACGACGACGGAAGATGAATTATAAGTCCCCGTTTCTGTCTTGCTACCCTCTTTTCCTGAAAGACCGCAGTAATTCACGAAATCATGCGTCACACCCCACGAAGGGGTTGTACACAGCCGCATTGCTGCTCCGCATTTTTTTCGTAATTTGCAAATATTAGCTTTTACTCAGACTCCACCGAGAGCAATCTCGTACTTGTACCTACAGGTATACTCCTTCATTTTTTCCCTTCCCTTTTTTCGGTAGAAAATTCCTCTGTGGAAATTAAAATTCTCCCTATCCTTACCTTTTGACTGTTCTTTTATCCTCATCTCGAAGTTTCATATTTTTTTCGTTGATGCAAGGCATACATCCACTGATCAAATTATATTTTGATGGTTTGGAGGAAATTCAGCAAACTCGAGTAGTGAAGTTTTGCTGTGGCTACTCTCCTTGGCTTTCAACACATTCTGATCGGCGTAGCGAAATTACGTGAAACGAAGTAGGAGAGAAATGCACGATGAGATCGCTACTGAGTGGCTGGAACTGATAGGGGCTGCAACCCTCGTTACGCGGCTCCTCAGCGGACCTACGGCTAATTTGGACGTGGACTTGCGATTCGTGCAAGAGATAGCTAATCCCTGATGGCTCATTGAATAGTCAATTGTTTCGCTTAAGTTGAGGGATTTTGTGTAAGTATGCTATGATATTTTTTTTGTTCATTGTGTATTGTATTGGATTAGATTTAATGGAAAGAGAATTTTGGATGAAAGTTCCAATTTTATTTGCAATTAAGTGTCGTATTTTTCTACCTAACGAGGAAAGATATTTGAAGAATTACTTCTAGCATTACGAGATTATAGTGCGTGAAATGATGCGAAAATTATTGATTCAGGAATTATATCGGTTACAGTCTACAAGAGCACTTATTTTGCATCACAAGATAATAATAAATACGTGGATATACTATACAATCTCCTAGCCACCCCTTCTATTTTTTTTGTTTTTCTTTTTCTATAAGTCTAATTGCTCCACGTGATTCTGCTGAATTCACCATTAGCAGGAGCAAAATTTATTCTACCCAAGGAATTTTTAAACAGTACATGGCTGTAAAAATGTCTCGATGACCCTCCCACGATCAGGGCGATATTTTTCATCGAGCACTCGATTTCATGGAAAACTATTCGTTCTCAAATATATCTTACTGCGGTTGTCTTTGTCATTCCCAAATCAACTCCAAAAATGGAGTTGGCTATTTTACGTAACAATAACATTAATCTTTTATAAACATAAGACAATTGAGGTACTTTCAGTTGCTTTAGTTTACATTCCTGTTAAGCGTGATTTTTATTTAGATTCGAAGCTCAGAATAATTTATGGATACATTACAGAGCCTAAGTAGGCAAAACAAACAAAGAATCCAATCCTACAACTGTTTTGTCAACACATACACGTGCTGTGAGAAAAACAAAGATTAGTAAGAAGAATTGAAGCAGTAAATATGTCCATGAGGCGTTCGAGGAGGGACCCTAAAGCAGAGTTACGTTAACGCTTACTTATTTGTTTTGCTACTCCTTGCCCTTTTCTCTCCTTCCTCTTTTTTTCTGGCCTTCTTTTGTGATCGTAGGTTACGGCTCGCTGGGAAATGGACTCTGATCAAGGGACCAAGTGCAATACGATCTGTCGTACCTATTCCACATGCTACTTCCTTCCTACCCTCTTTTGTCTCTTCGATACTCATACAAGTTTAAGATAAGTTATTTTTTCTTATATTGCAACTGCAATCACTTAATTTACCATTTTCAAACCACCAAAATTTCTCCCAATATTAATCAACAGTGACGAAAACAAATTTTTTGAGAAGCCTTTTTTATGCTTGACGGAGAGACAGATAGCTCAAGGCGTATTTCAGCGTAAAAGGCCCTTAATAAAAACCCCAATCCAAACAAGCTAAATTTACGTCCGCTACATAATTACTTGACCCCCCAAGTGGAGCCTACACTCTTTCTTTCGCGAGAATCAGTGCGGCCGAGAAAAAGGTACGAGGCTGGGGGAGGAAAGAGATGGAGAGGCCCCTGGAAACAAGGAGGTGCTCGAGGGTCTTCTGAAAAACCCAAGAGGCGTAAAGCATTAAAAGGGTTATACAACATTCATTACCGGCAGGTCAGCCTTTGTGAAATTTCCCTCGGAGGCAGCCGTGTCACCGCGTCACACTTTCCCCTCCATCTTTTGTCTCCTTATTCATCTCTTACACGCAGATACCCCTTTTCTTGGATTTTGGTCTCTTTCTCACCAGTGGCTTTACTGTTGTAATACTACTCCGGTTCTCCCCTTTTTGACTTGAGGCTACTTTTTCGGTCTGACGGAGAAGGCTCCAGTTAAAAATGGATGAACGCAAAATCCTGAATTGTCACAGTATTATAAAATACTGTATTGATTGTGACTGAACAATTACTATTTATAAGTAATTTTTACACCTCGATTTGTATGATTTTCAACATGTACAAAATAGCTATCCGCCGAGTAGCAAAGAAAAGAAGAATAAAGTATAGAAAAGGACAAGAAAAAAGGGTGAGGGGAACGAGCATGGAACCAAGCAGATAGTAAAGGTAGTTTAGCGATGAAAAGGGCACGCGTATGTACGTAAGAGGGAAGGGCTGGTTCTGATGAAGATGCCACACACACCAGGGAGTAACACGTTGAGATTACCCTAGTCCGGGTGTGGTCAAGCTTAGGTGGAAATGGAAGGAAAGCACATGATAATTGCTTTATTTGACATCGGAAAATAATGGCCAAGTGAAAAGACAAAGTACAACCATCCAAGCACATTCGAGTAAACTTACGCGAGGCTGGACACTATTAGGTACACCCTCTATTCTTGTAATTCACGCGTTTACTTCTTGTAATGTGCTACATAGCTTGTTGATATGTATAGTACTATACAATAGTGAAATAGAAGGAAGAGGTGGATAAAGAACGTAGTCGTGCTCCATAATAGATCCTCATTTAGAGTTATTGAACTGAATTAAGTAACTGTATTAATACTATTTTTTATTCCCATTTCCTATAAGACTATAATATCAATCCCATTGTTGGTAGCATATACAGTTTTTTAAAGAAATTGCATTCAAAATCTTCATAAATCTTAAAGTAGTAAACTTTTTTAAAACACCATACAATCAAGTACTAAGTAAAACTATAAAACTGCAGTAGTGTATCAAAACCTAGTAAAACTTAACTTACACAAATAGAAACCATGCGTGTACATTGGTATAACCTTTACATCAAATACCTGAAATATAATCTTCTACAAAAAAGATCAATAGATATTCTTTTTCATTGAGACCGGAAGCTTAAAATAATCAGCCTACCGTAAAACTCAATGAAACTATACAGCAAATGAGAGGAATGACATTAAAATACCAGGAGGCTGAGGTAGGGAGAGCTTTTTGATGAGGCACACAAACTAGATTGATTAACCACACATAAAAGGGACATCAAAGAAAAGACCCGCTCCGACATCTTCTATGAAGAAACCTTTAGTCTGATAGAATTCACGCATAGATCAGCTCCACCACTACTGTCATCTTTACCCTTTTCTATGAGAAAGATATATATCTCTATAAGGACAGAGGAAGAGCCGAGTTTAAGGATCGATGGAATTACCGTCGGGTAATGAGTTTAGCGTAGGAAGAAGGGGATGATGGACTACATGAGGAGGAAAGGTCCTCCCTTCCTCTGCTGCTCCACGCATATATCCACGCACTGGTGCTCTTCTAGCTAGTGCTCGTCCCTCTTTTCTCTTGTCTCTGGGGCTCATCCGTCGAGCGATTGTCGATCCTCGTAGGCTTCTGATATTGGCGAGGTTGCACCACCACCGCCACCCCCGTACCAGAGGTTTATTCGATCATTTAAATTATCTGGATATCTCACCGTCAGGAAAAGAGAAAAGGATGAGTCGGGAATTAATAAACAAACGACCTTTATAATCATTTTTCCCTTCCAAAGATTTACCTATATTCTACCTATAATACTACTAATTGAACTGATTAATTGTACCAATATTTAGTTACTACTTTGATACTTAACCATGTAACCTATAATCAATAATTAAAAATTGTGTAATAGCAGCTATGGATCGTATTTTTCAATAATCTTACAGATGCGCGTAAAAAAATCGATGTAAGTTAACTCGGCTTCCAAGACAATATTGACTCATCAGATCACACATACTAAAGATCCCTTGTTCTCGTGAAAAAGAATTCCATATGTCTCATACCATGAATTGTACTAAAGAGCCGATCTAGATTAAATAAAGACACTAAAGATAAACCACCAACAACAACAATAGCGTAGCCTCCTTTGTACCCCTGCACACAAAGACACACCACTCATCAATTAAATGTGGCAAAACCAAAGACGGAAATCCACGAATTGTCACAAATAGGGCCACTTCTGCAGCTGCTGACACGGAGTTAATGCAAAAAGGGTCGATAATAAGAGTCGACAAACTGTAGTCTTCTATACATCACGGATTTGCTCATTTTGACGAGCACTCGTACTCAATGGATAGAAAAATCCCACTCAGTGACTGAACCAGTAGTCATAATAGTAGCAATAGTAGTAGGGCGTAGAGCAGCCCAGAGAAGAGGTGAATGTCGGGGTGGGCGTGTGGGATCATTATAAATAGTCATGATTACAACGGAGTCGTATACGTACGCGCTCGGCGAGTCGCACGCGTGCCTAATTCAATTACGTTGATTAAGGATGTGCGCCGCTGCAGTGGCTCCTTTAGTCCTCGCTCGCAGCAGTTGCAGCAGCCAAAACGCGTAAGGAGGAGGAGGAGGATAAAGAGAGCCAGCGAGAAAGGGTAAAACGTAGGAAACGTTGGGGCCTCGCGCTCCTGGTATTATGCTTATATATGCCTAGGCAAGTTATGGCGTGGCTAATGTGATTATCTCTTCGACGAGTGAGAGGCCAACCAGGGGGTGGAAATATAGGAGGAGGAGGACAAGGGACGCGAGCGATCATACGTGGATCCTTTGCTCTCGTAGAAGTTGGGTAACCACTTTGCGAGCGTAATTTTCAGGGGTGCACGCATGAGATTATATTACGATATTTACAGTCAGTGCGTATACCTGCGAGGAGCAAAAACCCGATGAATCGAGCCGAACACAAACGCATCACGTATCTGACTAGTCTAATAGAGCCTATCTTTGCACAAGTACAAGATGGTGAATAAATATTTGTAAGTCCTTTCTGTAATGCTAAATTCAAACCTTATGTTAAGAAAAATATTAAGGGGTCTAACATGAGACGAAAATTTGTACTGTAAAACAAACACCCATTTGTGGAACATTTAAATGGATTCTTGACGTCCACATATCCATATGTTCGAGCCCTAAGAAAGAAAGATAGAGAGAGAGAGTGAGCTTAGGAGGTTAAGGGAAGAACGGATCTCAAGAAGGCACTTGAGTTCCACTTGAAGGACTTGCCTCAAAACACACAATGGAACGTACGTTGCGGAGGTGGAGGAGTGAGTATACGCAGGGAACAGGAGAGCCCGCAGTACCCCTCAAGTCCTCGGTATCCTCTCAACCCTCTCCCTCATCTCTCACTCGCTGACGGTGGAAGCCACCACAGTGTTCGTGACGTGCACCACACGCTGCTCATCTCATCTCCCTGATGAGTCATCATTTTTGAGCTCTGAAATTCCTTACTGCCACATCTTACAGTCAAAATATCTTGGGTAAACAGGCAGTCGANTATTATTATTATTATTATTATTATGGAATAATAATTGTGAACTCACCAACCTAGTATTCCCAAAACTCGTTCGTTAAACACGATCTTATTCAATTAACTTTGCTCAATTTAGTAAAAAAGAAACCTTACATAATTAAACATGATAGTCCGTGTATGAACCTTGGATCCATTTAAGTACGTTATATTTTTCCACTCAAAAAAATTGACTTTCATGTCATTAAATTTGAATGCATAACTTTGTGTGTCTTTAGCATCTGTATAACACAACAGGAAAATGACAATTCTAATAAGAGTAGCACTTTTTTATTCTCTTTTGTCCTGTGTGAGTAAGTTCTAATAATAATCGTGCATTATAGCCATTAGATTTCATAATTTAGAATACAATTTACCCCAGTGACAAGCAGTTACAGGTAGATGTCTTAATTTTGTAACTAATGCATTTTACATGTATCACCATGTCTGCTTCACTTTATATTTCATACTGTCGTACAAAATTTAAAGAATTTGTCAATCGATGAAATTGGAAAATCAATAAAGCTATGTTATTTCTTTAGAATGTTTCTTCATAATCAGTAATGTTTCCAAGCTCAAAATATCAAGAGAGTCAGACTTTTATGATTTGAGTGGAAGAGTTAAATGATAATAACTAAAATTGTGTAACTTCTTCATATCTATATTCATAACTGATTATCATTGTTCATTAGTAATACAACTAAGTTTCGTGGTGAAAATCTTCGACTTGAAAAAGCTGAAAAGTGAGTACACTAAATAAAAATTTTCATCTTTAAATAAGTGTATTTACTTTTTTTAGTTCAGAGTTTATATTGCAACAACATTTAATGAATTAGAACCAAGAATGAAAATAAAAATAGTCAGGCCCTCATTGCTGAAACTATTTTACTTCTACAGCCGAATGCTGGGAGCAATTAGTATGAGTTTTAATGAGACAATCATAAGGAATAATAGTTTCAAACGCTGGACGTTTAGTAATTCTTATGCTGGGATATTCTACAATATTTGGTTACTGATCTTTCTAATTATGTCACAATATTTTTCTCTACGAAATTTCAGGAATATGGTTGCTCGTATTAAGGATCCGATCAGCATAGCATACTTAGATATAATTAATATACTTTTATTTGTAACAGTCAATTTTATTGTAATTAAATCGGTTATTAAAAAAAACACATCTATTGCTATTTTTAGAGAATTTAATTCAGTGAAAGAGTCAGTGGGAAATTTAACAATAAACATAAATTATGGTAAATGGATACTTAAAGAGATAAAGAATGTTTCTTTTGCATTTTTCAAATATATTGTATATGTGTACATACTGATTCATTTACTAGTAAGCAAAGACTTGAAGATTCCAATTATTTTTGCAATAAAACTAATCAATCGGATGATAGTAGACGTAATAATCTGGCATTACGTATTTTTTACAATCTTAATAGGAGTTTTATTGAAAATAATTTGTCATAATTTGAAAAACGTTTTCAAAAACCCTACTGGTATTAAAGGACTTACCTCTTTTAACCAAAAAATACAAGAAAAACTTCAAACTATTTTAGCATTACAGAGAACGCATAAAACATTATGCAATGTATCACAAAACTTATCAGATTTTTATTCATCATCAATTTTTCTTTGTATTGCTTGGTATTTTATGCGTTTTGTGCATAACTGTCACATGGCTACATACGTGATCATTGATATACAGGATAGTAGTAGGATTATAAGATTAACTTCACACTTAGTACATGCCTTGGATACCTTAATTATGTTTCTTATATTGACAAACTCTGTGAATTTCGCGATAAATCAGGTAATTTATTATTAGCTTTTGCTTTCCATATTTATTACTTACGAAAAATTTACCAATGTTTTATAATCCCACAGAGTGAAAGAATGAATAATACAGTTATCCATTGCATCACCTACGCTGATAATTTCAATTCTAAAAATATAACATATCAGGTGAGATTCAAAGTTCATAATATTAAAAGTAAGAAATTATAAGACATGAGAATCATAATTTTACTTTCCAGCTTTTACTATTTTCGCATCAATGCGTGAATGATGCTATCGAATATCAAGCTTTGGATTTTTTTTGCATCAACAGATCACTACTTGTTTCGGTTAGTAATTTTTTTAATTTTCATAGATTGTATTTACAATATTATATCAACTGAAATATTGTCATGTTTTTCAGATAATAAGTGTTAGCTTGTCGTATATGATTATATTGTACCAGTTACATTAATTCTATGAATATCGAGTTAAAATAACCCCCTGATGATTACCATTAACACTACATTGTACTAAGGGTTTTGTAGTTATCAGCTGTTTATCATTAGCTGAGTGTAGCCTGTTACAGCTCTACACATTCTTATCTTTCTTATAATAATACAAATATAATTTGAATGTTTTAATGTATTGTGGTCATAATATTTTAATAAATTTTATCATAACTGTATAAACTCACATCGTTGTTAAATATACTTTATTAATATACAAAAAGTATTTTTATTCTACTGAGCATTCCTATTTTTCATGATAATTTACCATGAAACCAACACTTGAACCATTATCTGTTTTATCGTAGCATTTAGCAAAAAATAATGTTGCTATGCTTTCAATCGTCAAAATAAATTGACTACTCAATTAAAGTTATCACATTCTCCTTGATATCTTGAATAAAAAATTAATGGATTTTTTAATGAGTGGAGTGAGATTTTTAAAGACAGTAATTTCCTAAATGTTGAGAAAAAGACTGTTCTACGATAGGATATGTTAAAGAATCAAAGGGAAAAACTAAAGACTAAAGTTAATGGTTTAAATCATTTACGTTGTGGTTTGAATAAACTACTTTTTTCTATATTTTGACGTGTTCAAAAATGTCGGAGGAAAAATGACTTCACCAATTTGAGAGACCCAAGGATATTCTATACTGATGTGCTTTCAAACTATTAGTATTATTTGACATCGCAGACTATTTTTTTCTTTTTTTAGTCTGTAAATTGCATAATGGATCCAATTTTCTTGATAAAACAGAGAAATAGAACCAATGCGTGAGAGTAGAGAGAACGAAAATGTATTTTTTGTTTGTGACTCTTTCCCTCTTTGCGTCGCATGGCTGGGCTCGAGGATGGGTGCATAAGCTGTTTAGCGCTCATTAGGCCAAAGCTTGCTAACTGACCATTACCGCTGAAAAGGGTTAAAGGGATTCTCATTTAATTACTTCATTCTGACCTACGCATTTTAGCCTAAGAGAATCTTTCGGATTCAGGGGCAAAATCCTTTTTCCTCATCATTTGAAAGTCTGAGATTTCGTAATGCAATCCTTCAGATCGGACCAATTGAAAAATCTTCAATCAAATCGCAAATTGCAAAAAATTCTCTACACGATAATTTCAAATTACTCACGAGTAGGGGTTCCACTCGTTAATTACACGAGCATCACTTTACTGTACTTAATAGACTCTTCTCCCAACCTCCCTCTCTTTAACGCGGGCTTATGATCAGGTAACACCTCGTGAAATTAGTCCCGGCAGTGATAAATTATGCAAGCCAGTATGAGACACACAAAGATTATGGTTTAAAATACATCCTTTGGCTTAACATGCGGCCACATACACCAAAGTCATATTTTATGGTCTCAACCCCGTGAGCTACTGCTGCCTCGAAATCCACTTGTCGGCTCCATGGGTATCTTTACTCTCTTTGCGGCACGTCACCGTGTAAACAAATCATAAATGTTTTATAGCCTCCCATGCCTCTACCACGTACGTACCCTTGCTAATGCCGACGTGGTCTACCGTATCATAGGGGGTATTATCCTGTGTGCCATGGCGTAGTTTTTTGACGTCAATATACCTGTGTATACTATACAAACGTTTGATATTGTAATACGCGTACCTACGTAGCGGAAGCGAGAGAAACCACGAATATGCGCATTTTTAAAGGCCAAAAGAATCGAGGTTTTGAGAGATATTACATGTACGGAAACAGGGAAGGTGGGAGGGGAAAACTAAAGCTCGAGAAGGAAAGATTTGGTGGAGGAGAGAGTCAGTCATGCGTGATTTACGTCGTGTTTTTATTGTTTTTTTCGAAGATTCCCGGTGCCGAAAGAACTGTACTGGTAGGAGCGGCCGATAATGGAACCCAATTTTAAGTGGTTCAACTCAACATTTGTGATTTCAGAGGCTGAACGTGTAAACATTTGGCTATTAGGTTGTGATCAGTGATTGTTGCCAGTGAATTTTCTATTTTATTTCTATTGACTACCTTTTTGGCACTAAATAGACGATTTTGAATTACATTTGGCATTGTTATTACTACAATTTTTTAAATAGATCCATTATTGTTGTAAGATACATCTTAACAAGGAAAACAATCGTTCTTGTTAAGTCGCAGTTACCAAACCTTATATTCTCCCAATTTTTTTTACTTTTTTAGTACTATTTAAATAATTATTTAACAAATATTTCATGTAGGTATTTAAGTTTGGGTTGATGACTTGAGGAGGAAAAAAGCTATCTCGAAGTGGTTGGAGAATTAGCACGATCACAATATTTTTTTTTGTCTAAAGAAACTTGGATTAAGCACTGCAACAGAGCTATTTTATATATTATTGTTTGTACTGAGAGAAATGTAAGTCAAAGAGATGTTTGTATCTTTATGATTATTTGTCTATTTCTACAGGTAAAGTTTGACAAGAATTACATTTCAGAGATAACGTTTCCCCACAAGTATACAATCATTTCTTTTGACATTAATTATTAATTAAATCAGACTTTTCAACTAAAAGATGTCTCTTAAGGTATCTCCAAAGACGAGTTCAGAGATATTTCGATTAAAAAAAGTGGACAATCTACGAGATGCCACTGGATACTAGCGTAAAGGTAAATTTGTACGTCAGACCCTTTAATCATTCTAACGATTATCGTGTAATCACTTAGCAACAAGTACGAGTATGAGCTACCCCGTAGTATTCGTGAATCCGGCATACGTGAAAAGTCCCTTTAGCATAGCCTCCTGACAACTTTGGAGCAGCCCCGCAGTAATGGAATTGCACGCCACAGAAATATGGTATGCTCGGTTGGTCTGAATTTCATACGTCGGACGCTGAATTACTGGCATCGGTGGCGGTGGTCTCGGTAAGATTTGAAAATCCGGGGTCAGGAGAGAAAGAGAGAGAGGCCTTGAGACTTGCCTCGAGGAGGGTGGGGTAGCCAAGGCGTGATTGATTCTGCATACGACGCAGATCGGACAGGTTTGAGAAATTGGACTGCCTGCCGGCGGCGGTGACTCTGCCAGTGTTTGGACTCTGTCAGACGTGGAAGGAGCAAACGACTGCCGGCTCCCCTGCTTCGCTACCAATGTGTATCTCTTTCTCTATCTCGTTCGAGTACGTATACTTTATCATATGTACATATGCGTATGTATGTGAGGTCAGAAGGATATTTGTGCGCGTACGTGGATGTGGAGGCTCTATTTTCTATCCAGTTTTCGCTCCTTTTTAAGGATATTGAAGAGGATTGGCCCGAACGCCGAGCGATTTACACAAGCTCGGGCTGACTCTCGCATGTGTATTTATGACTTCCACTGTGACACATTTCACACCCGAATTTTATTTCCTTGCTGCTTGTGTGACTCTTTGGGCTCGACAGAGAACGTTGTTTTTGTTCTCTTGACGTGTTTATTAGTACGATAGGTTTGTCTCGTGATTGAGTGTTTTTTTGTCCTTCTTTTGTTTAGCAAAACTATGCGATTCACATAAATTGCCTCACTAGTATGTGGAAATTACAAAAAAGACAATTATGATGAGTTAATCATTTACGGTATACAAATACTTTGTTCTCCATTCAAATCAACAAATTATACATGTCGCTGGCACCACCCTCTCCGACCATCATTTGTTTTCATTTCCTTTCATCCGACTCCCCACTCACCTTTTCTTATCAGAGCATAAAAAAATCCCACAAATCTCTTTTTGACCTTTATATTCTAGTCAAAGCGTTTCTTTCTCTCTTTATTTTATAGCTTGGATATATCCAAATCACACATTTCACAAAGCCACGCTATCCTCTTTAATACCATCAAACGAACCCTCGAGAAGATACAGTAGGAAGTCCCTCCCCTCTCTTTCTCACTATCTCTCTCTTTTTTTCTTTTTGGGTGAGTACAAAACAAAGGGTGCACAGAGTCATAGACATGACTGTAAGGGCCGCTTCGGAATAAAGAGAAAAAGACACTGGGAGGTAGGGGGTGCTTTTCGGGGGCACCGCCAACATGAAGAACGACTGAGCGAAGAGTCGGTTAAACGGGCCTCTTTTTCCGTAAGCATTTTGCAACAAAGCCTCTGTTTTTTTTCTTAGCACGCCATAGCGTGGGTCATCGTTTTAAATAAATCGCTTGGCCTAGTATCCACTTCGACGTCCACCACGTGCATTAAAAGGGTCAAGAGATCTACAAAAGCGTGACTTTCAAAAGCCATCTGGCCGATGATTTTTAAAGATGCTCAACAAGTGATGGATCAAATATATTTTTTATAAAAATTAAAACATTAGAATAAGCTATTGGCTATCTGTCGGTAGTTACAAAAGATCTACGTCTACATCTTCGTTGAAAAAGTAAAAAAATTCACATGCAAATTCCATTATTATAATCCATGTTAAATGATTACAAGCATTGATATCAATAGAAACGACACCAAAGCAGAAAAGTTCAACTCTAGTGGAGACGTACGCTACTTAATCATCGATTATTACTTGATACATCCTCTTTAATGTATTTAAGTTGGTTGATGTTAAAGGTTACAGTATAGGAAAATGAAAAACAAAAAAAAAAAAATGATAACCCATGCCAATAGTTTATAAATATCCTTACATAGATTTAAAAGCTGAAATAATTTTATTTGAATGGTGAAAAGTGAGAAAGATCGGTTTTCTATTCACAGAGCAAATGCATTGGTAGGATCAGAGTTATGTTTATAAATCAGATAATAACAGAAATTGAATCACCATATGGTTTTTAGATCCTTACTTTTCTATTCTTTCAATTTAATTCCCGAGGAATCTGTTTCATTTTTCCAAATAAAAATAAGTTGGAGAATAAACGTATGCATTTACAAGTACAATTTAAGGGTAAACGTAGCATCAACGACGGATATTCAGTTGGAGCCCAAAAATTAACGCAAGCCCAGGGAGCATTGTAAGCAAAGTCCACCGGGATTCAAAGTCTCAGACGTACATGAATTTACCTACGCAGCGGAATTCGAAACAATGGCCAAATAAGGGAGGAAAGCGCGTCGGCAGGGGATGGGCAACGTTTCAATTAAGGTCCCCTTATTAGTTAGCAATAATAGGCAAAGACTAGCCCCCTCCGAGCGAGAGGTTAAGAGCTCGACCGTATAGCTCTAGAGGCTTTCGTTGGTTATACGTAGCGAAGCTTTCCAGCGCTTAGCCCTCGCTAGCTCGCTCTTGGCGAGACTATCGAAGGTCCGCATGGTGTATGGGCTTGTTTGCGTTGGACCGCCAGCTCTTACGATATACGGGGCTGACTGGGCACTTTTTGAGACCCCCCACTTCCACCCGTCTGTCTTGCAAACAGTGATGTTGGGCTACTACAACCACCCCACATCGATCCATCTCGTTTTATAAACCGCAGTACCTGTACAAAGCCTTGGTCGATTACTTTTACTAAAAAAAATACTGCTCGTACGAATGCGGTCTCGTGTGAATCTACGGAGCGTTATTGAGATTCACGTATATATACGTAACCATGCATGCGTACACGCATACGGTATACATACACCTGACGTGTATATATTAACACATAAGTCCCTGCAACTGTCAATGTCTCAGCTTTCTACTTCCAAACTTTCCTTTTTACGCTTAAATATTGAGACTTTGTAAAAAAGCTACTTAGTTCTTTAGTCGTCCTTCCATTAAATTTTGTACATTCTCAGTATACTTTATTTATTGAAAATAATTATGACAATGCCAAGCTGAGTGCAATTAAATTTTACGAGCAAGCTTGCAAAGTTTTCCATGGCTTTTTTTTATACGTGGTTCTTGAGAGGTTAAATACACATGAAAGGCAGAAAGGATTTTTCTTTTCTGGTAAAGATTTCAACCGTTTTTACTGATCATTCAAGTGAATTATATATAATTTAACCATTGATTTAACAAAATGATAAATGCATACAGTAGTCAAAGTCAAAAATCAAAATTTTGAGCTGTCTGACTAAACGTTGATGTTATCTACTGAATGTACATAAATTGTCTTGAAACGCGAACCACGTGCATCAAAAATTTATTTAAAATCGTACCAACTCTCTAGATAAAAACTACATCAAAAACGTACATTCTGCTCTCTCTATATACATTATGACAACCACACTGCTTTCCTGCACACACTATTTAGAGAAATGGAAAACAAATGCGTGGAGAGATCAGGCAAGAGAAACTTATCACCACGTCTGCTGTGCTTTTCTCTGCTCCTGAGCATATTTTGGCAGGTTTCTGTTGCTGCTGGTGCTATGTGTACATGCACGACAAAAGCCTCTTTGACTCAAGAGGAGCCGGCGTTCATCCACCGCTTGCCGTGTGAATCTCCGCTCTCACCTTTCAGCGAAACCGAGGGGTGACACCATAGACAGGGGATGGTGGGTACAAGAAGGAGAATGTGGCCTCGCGAGAGTCGACATCTTGTATTGTCAGATATACCAGCGGCGGGCGACAAATTCATAATTGCGTTAATGCGGGTGGGCACGTCTCCCCCCCCCTCCCATTCGCTACCACCTTCGTCTCTTCTGTTGTACCACCGCACGTACCACAAGGCACTGCTGCCAGCAGCTGGCAAGAGGCTTGCGGAGGACCTTTCTCTTTTGGGTCTGCTCCTCCACGGGGAAAGGGAAACGGAGGAAGGGAGGCTCGTTAATCTTCGAACGGGGAAGGAGAGCTCCGTAATACTGGTTGGTGCCGTTGTGTGCTCTCCATCTCTTTCTCTCTCATCTGCTGGTGATTATTAATTAAATTCAGCTGCTGCGACGATAGGGCACTCTTTCTCTTCCTGGCTCCTGGTGGGCTTCGATTTTATTGAGCTGGTGGTGAGGCTTCTGGCTTTAAAGCGCCGAGGCAGCGATGCCTTAGTTTTCCCTCTTGGACGGCATACGAGGGGATACGAGGGGATGCTTGTAGATGACGCTTATCGGATCTCGGCTGAGGAATTTTCTCAGTAGGCACATATCTCTAGACCCGCACAAGATGATGGATTTTAAAAGTGAGATTTTGGTGTCTACTGAGTTTTTTTACATGCAGTATTTGATACCAATTCTCTGATAATCATACAAATGCTCATCGATAAATATTTATCTTACATAAGGTAACATGGCAAAAGACTGTAATGTTGCTTCAAGATGATATCAAGGCCTCATATTCCTTACCAGGAGTCATAATATTAAATCATCCGGAAAATTGCTCCCCTCATACGAAAAAACATTACCTACAAATTATTCATGAACAACAGTTGCCTGAAATAATCCGTAATCGTTGGAAAATCGATTGAGCAACCCTTGGAATAGCGTATAAGAGTGTGAAGCATCGAAGAAAAGCTCGATATTGGGAAGATAAAAAGAGCATTAAAGTAGGAGGAGGTGATAAAGCCATTAAATCGAGCATCTCTTCCAGCTAAACTGTGCACACACGTTGGCCCGCGCTTTCGCGAGAGTAGAGCGCCTGGGGCAAGTATGAACCTACCCTTAATTATCATAAATGTCGACTCATGAGGAGGAAGAGAGAGACTGGCACGCGTATACGATAGCTGATGGTGGAGTGTGGCAGAGATACGAAAAGAGAGCAAAAGGAGATTTTCAGTAGATGAGAACGAGGTAATAGAGAGAAGTAGAGGCAAGTCAAAATAAAACAGCAATATCGAGGCATTTCACGCACGAGCGAGAACATTTAGCCAAATCGGCGAACGTGCCGCCACTCGACAGCTTCTCCCTCACTCCCATGCACCAGTGCTACTCCAGAGCCGTAGGGGCTGCGCGGCTTTTGCTCTGAAAAATACTCCTCTCGCTGACACCTGTGGCTCTCCACGGAACCCCCCGATTCTCCATGCATGGAGATCACCCTCGTGCACCCATTTTTCTCCTCTTGCTTTCTTTATCTGCTATCTCTCGTGCACGTACACGTGTGAGGAGCACCAAAGAAAAAAAGGCGAGGTCACCTGGTGTGGAGGGTCATTCGCGAGTATCTCTCTATTTTCTCTACAGCAGAGCCACTGCGTTTTATTGTGAATGAATATTGAATGTGAATACGAGATCGAGAGGAAACGAGAAAAAACGATGAGTTTTAGTGTATACGTAGCCAATTGGTGATTCATTTATCCAGTAAATTGATTTTTGTGATGCAATTGTTTATTTTAGTTATTATTATTATTTTAAAACATAATTAATGGCTTAACAAGTACTATGGTTTATCAAAGCTTAACAATAATTACAATTATTCAAAGCCCGCGAGAAAATCCTGAAATGAGACAGCCCCATCACTATAAATATACACCAGGCTCCCATGGAACAAAAAGGGTACCCAAAAAAAAGAGTCGTTGGACCACAGATGAAGAGCACAAACAGTGGGAGGCACATTACACTGCTTCGAGAGAAAGTAACGCGCTCTCGTTTGTTTGTTTTACGCTAGGCTCTACAAGTGGTGGACTTTACAGGACTTAGGATTAATCCTTATAATCACCCCCAAAGGTTCTCCCTGTGTGGGCACCTCTGATTTTCGTTTTTGCTCCTTTTCGCCCCTCTCTTCGATCCGCACACCTATACTCTCCTCGTCAGGCTGGTATTCGACCGTAAAGATATTTATCAGACCGGTAGAATGGTAGTCCAGAGCCCCTCGACTCTCAAATGGTCATCCTTTTACCAGTAAGTCGGAGATAGGGGAGGAACCCCTCGGAGTTGGTGAAAAATCAATTACTCCTGATTGTGTTTTATGCCTGAGTGAGAAAAGGACCAGCTACTGCGCGCTTAACGCGATTAGTGGGCCACCAACGGAGTGGAATTATTTTTCTTACTTTTCTGTTCACACTAGCTTCTGAGGATTTTTTTTTTTTTTCGCTTCCCAGCTAAAATTTATGAGAGAGCGAGAAGACACGAGATGCTTGAGGGGCTTGTTGGCCTATGGCTTCAAATGATTTTTTTTAGAAGAACCAAGTTGCATTTCTTCTTTAAGCTGTCAACGTAAATCTTAGTGTGGATTCACCGTACGCTTTTCTAGTAGAGACATATTTTACTTGTACTTAAACAAGGATGATGATTTTTCAAAAGTAAATACACCTCGAGACTCTTTCGAACACTGTCGAGTTATCTATGCCCATACCCAATTCTAAAATCATTATCAATGAAAAAATCGACATTTTAATGGGCAAAGCGATCCAGATGGTGTTGAATTGCGGCATTGGCACTATCTCAATCCACAAAAAGAGCCAAGCTGTTGCGCAGAATCGGTTGGTCTCGGTCTGTAAAGTAGAAAGGGAGACTGGGGTGAGATCCGGTCGATGGGGTGGCCAGCCGATGCAGCCCCAAAATAGAGACTGGACCGGAAACGCCGAGCGATACGTCCCGTACCGGAAGCCCCATTCACGTGGTACTCGTCATTGATACGCCACAGTGAATAAACAATGCCTCTGCCAAAGGGAGCCTCTATCCCGAAAAAAAAAACAGTAGCAGCTGTAGACTATCTTGGCACCGAAAAATGGGGGAGCTGGTGGTGGTAAAAACAGAATAAAAAATTGGACGGACGTGTGTCCTGTCCGGAGTTTGCTTACATTGAATTGAGCCGACCCTTCGGGGCACACGAGTTTCAGACGGAAATTCATTTCACGTCTCGGCTCTTGCCCTTTCATTCTGTTGTATTTTGGCGATGTTTTTGTTATTATTGTCTTATTTTTCACCCTTTCTTTTTCTCTCTTTTTACGCTTGTCTACACTCTTTTCCGGATTTTCAATACACTCGAATTGATGAGATAATGTGCTTTGTTTAATAATGGTTACGTCTACATGTATATGCCTAGGTCCATCCCACGCATTTCATATGTGATTATCTTTTTTACTTCTATTCCAACAAACTGTATCCAATTGAGGCCGAGACTACCCTATAGAAATATCACTGGATTTACTCGCACCCGTCGACTTTCATTAGGGTTCATTCTTCTCCTTCATTCTAGACAAAAGCACTGATTGGCTGTGGCATCAACTAGCTCACTTCTTAAGGACAAGAAAAAAAATACCTCATAGAGCCGAGCATCTAAAATAAAATGCACAATTCATGAAACGTCTAAGTGTATGGAATTGTTTTATTACCAGGTGTGCGTATGAGTGGATGCGTGAGAATTGTATGGAGAAATTAAATTGATTTTATCCATGTAATAAAAACGTCAACTTTCATGATCGTCTACATAGATAGTGCTTGTTTAGAAATATCTGGTCCTCGCTCCTTACCTCTAACCACCATTTTTACGTCTGCAATATATATAGCATCAATCGTGGCATCAAATTTTCCCTTTTAGCTCAATCACTTCAAACGCATTCGTAGCTTAATCGCCATCACCGTTAGTCAGACAAGTACAATCGAGTCCACCATCTCTAGGCTCCCTCAATCAAGTCTAATGCTGATGCTGAATTTCACCAGCTGGACTGTTTGCCCAAGGGCTAGAAGGAGTCAAAGGGAAAATGGCTTCACTTCTAGTTAATCACCAGAGACACCAGGGGCTGCTGCGTCGATGGAGGAGAGACTAAGAAGGAAAACGAACGGACAATCTGTGCTAGTTGACCAGAGTGTTTGACCCCTGCCCAGCTGTGTATGTAGAAAACACATTTCGCCTCCTCTTCCTATCTTCCCATGTAATATAGCGAGCAAAGATGGACTGCAGATTGAATTCAAATCGAGCAGAGTACCCAGGCTCGTTAGGGTAGCAGCAAACTTTGGCCCAGTGTCTTCCACCTTCCAGATTTACCGTGTGAACAAATAAATCTTGTACTAAATTTGATGTGTTTTAACGTTTGGTCACCTAACTCATTTTTTATTCAATTCGTTGATGGATTTGGTCTCGTAGGGAATGTATACTTACTTACCTTTTAGGTAATATAAAGACTGGTTAATTAAATTTCAATTAAAAGGATTTTTTTACTACATGCGCTCAAACTGTTTCAATAGAATTTGAGTACAACTACTTTCGAGTCCATACAAATGAAAGCTAAGCTCAGGCTGCAGAATTCGAGTTCGTGGGACAACAAAGTCCGATTGATGAGGCGACTTAGCGCTAGGACTAAGGGGCTCTCGAGCTTAGATGGTACTGTATAAGCACATTCCCAAGATATCGGGGCCCCAATGGAGATACCTTACTTTATAGTCAACTAAATTACGTCTTTGCCAGTGCACGAGGCAGGAGATAATCCTCAACCCTCCAAAATCTGGAAGTTTTTGGGCGTTTGGACATAAAGACATTCCCGTTTAGTAACGCAGTGGCTTATAGTAAAATCATGAATATCTAGGTATTAAGTAGTACAAGCACGGAATAGTCAGCCTGTTAAGGTCACATGTAAAACAACAAGAAAACACACAAGGAAACGCCCTCACCAGCCCTTATTCAGCTGTTTTTCTCGAGGTCATTTACCTTTAGTCTCTCGACGCAGCTCCGTCTCGCAGCTGGTAAACGAGGCATGATAAAGCTCTTCCCGTCTTTATTACCCATACCTGACCTACATGACAGAGCCAAGCTCACGAGATCCTGAAAACTATCCAGCTATATGGCCACGAGCTCGAATTATCTCGTGCCGCGAATAGGAGATACGCGTTTTCCGAGATCTTTTTCTCCACCTCTCCTCTTCACACTTGAAGCGCATGTACCGGCATTCAAAACCTGCTTATATCCTTTACACAGCCATTAGTGAACTAATGGTTTATTATAAATAAACATAGTTTGTAGAATAATTTTATATTTTTAGAAATAGCTTTATAATGTCAAAGGGCAGAAGTTTAAACTCCTTAAATAATCAACCAATGGCGCGTACTACTAAACAGAGAGAATGAAAAATCGAAGTCCATCGGCGCAACTTGTTACAAGCTCGTTCTTTTCTCTCTTACTGAGACAAACTTAAAATTTAATTAGATAGTTTATTCTGTAAACTCTGCAAATCGTAATTATATCAATTTTGTTGTAGACAACACTATGAGTTACCTCAAAACTGTATTAACTCAAAATCTTGGTATTTCTTCGTAAGTGGTTGGTGCCCAAGACGGGATGTCTTCATCTACACCTTGGGTAAAGAGTGAGTAGAAAGTGTGGAGGAAAAAGAAGGAGGACTATATATAAACAGAGGTGACGTGATTACCGAGATTAATGCGATGTCGAGCTTTTTGGTTCAGGTGGTCTTGTATCTCACGAGCCACCGTGTCTGCTATCGCTATATTGCGAGACTTCCAGCGCACCAGAAAGTAATTTGCAAGCATTAAAAGGAAGAAGGAGATGATCGTGGTTTTAAATATTACTTACACCCTCACGTATTTCTCTCTAGCTCCTGGGATTTAATCCAGTATTTCCGAGACGAAGATGAGGTAGAGAGAAAAGAAAAAAAGGAAGAGGAAGAGGAAAAGGAAAATGTGCCCCTAGGCGAGCATCTGCTTCTCAGGTGGTTATGACACGTGGCTCTGCTCGAGCATGAAGCAATTACATATTTTTTTACTCGAGCTCGTTCTTTTTCTGTTATTAATAGCTTATCTTGATGTAGTCGTGTATAATATTTCAAAAAGTAGAGCCAAAATTATTAATAAATTATAGATGGAGAGACAAGGCTATATTTAAGTTTCCTGAAATCACATGACAACTATATGAATTGAGAATGATCAAATGAATGTACAAATGAGAGGGTAAAAAATCAGTAGAGAGCAAGAAACCAAAAAAAAAGAAAAATGCCGCGGAGAAGTAGCAGTAAATACTCAATTAAAAAAAAAACTTCCTCCCTTAAAACCGAAAAATACTGCCAGTGACAACAGACCTGTTCTATATCTGCCTCTCTTTATATCTTTTTGACTTTTTTTCCGTCTTTGTCAAGGAGAGACTCCTTCCTTTTCTAGCTGAGAGAAACAAAAAAAACAGGGAGACATGCCATTATTTACAGCAATATAGTCATTTTGACTTCTTATGGTTCTAGACTTCCACCGCTGCTACAATGACGTCATCACTAGATCTTTTATCATTGAAACAAAATTTACTTAAACTATTTTGAAAACCGTGATAAGTAGTTTAAGTGGTAGTTAAGGAAACAAAATTAAAAAATAAGTAGTACAAACATGCATTTGGTCAACCTGCAATAATAAAAATGAACTGATGACATAATTTAATTTGAATCATAATGAAAACTAACATAGTGAATGAGTTCACACACCAATAGTAGCTTAGATAAATGTAAACCATAAAAAAAAGTAGTAAGCAAGGACACACAAAATAACGTTTTGTACAACTAAAAATTCATAGCAAGATAAGTAATAACTGCAACTGTAATAATATACATACAATTTTATATTAAAACTAAGAAGAAGTAGTACAAGTATACGAATCATCAGACCCTGACTGTAAAAACATGATATTCGCATAAAATAAAATCTAAGTAACAATCAATAAAATCTGGCAACATACGAGTGCACATAAACAGAGTCAGTGAAATAATAACTCAGCACCAGTAACAGCACACATGCATCATAAATCTGACAAAAGCCTAAGTCTACACATCTTAGGGCTGAATGGTATAGGCAAGAAGTCAAGTGAACACTACTCCTTAACCCCCACATACATACACATCTTTCACCTTAAGCATACTCGAACTGCCATTACACATACATACGTGTTATGTGTGCTCCCCTCAAGTGTGCTACTTCTCGTCTTGCTCTATACACGTGTACCTCTGTACAGCGTACGGTAATGAAATAATTCTAACGGCACAAAGCAAGCACTGGTACTATCATCATGTGCCTCATGATACGGAGAAACGATGTGACGTTAGAGACGCTAATTCGCGTCGTTGGCACATTATTCATCTGCGAGAAAAGGTCGGTACTTTACTCGGAGAATACGTTGACAATGCAATGAAATGCATGGTTTTTCAATAAAAAAAGTGGTCAGGCATAATTTGAAGAGCTATTTCTTCAGTATATTGAGCAGCCGTATAAATAAGTAGCACAACGTACGTGCTGTCAGACAAAACTATAAGAACTCGTATTTTCAAGCGTTTATTTACAAAATTTATTGAAAAATGTTTTTCATCACACATATGAAATTAGGATTATTGGTACGTACCTATGAAAAAAATCTCATACATATATTTTTCTGAAAATTTGAATGCTGCTACGTATGCAAGGCATTTTCATACGCGCGTTGCACGTGTTAACCTGATCACCAAGCCCATAGAAACCCCTGAAATTAGCATCCGTTAGCTCGAGGTGCCGTAAATTATTCGAAAATAGCGTGACATTCCCGTTTAATGGTGCGCCCGGCATCCTACTACCGCCGAAAATGAGATCGATTTAGCAACGTTGCAGAATTTCAGCGTGGCATCCTTATACTCTAAGAGAACCTCGTGCAAAAGCACACATTTGAAGAAGGGGTTGGGGCGCCATTTGAGGTTGCGCCAAGCAAGTTGGTACAACCTCAACATATCACGTTAAATTATGCTCAGTACCAGTAGGCATACGCATGTGTAAGATACGTATGTGTGTTAGCTTGTTAAATAGGAGAAAGGTCCTCGAGAAGGAAAGCTCTAAGCGCTCTCGTAATCACCATTACTGCTGCTGTTCTTGTGTAAGACGTGGAAGTGTCTCACCGCATAATTAACCATAAGGACGGTGTGCACAGTAGTCACGTCGTTTCAAACCACAAAATTTGCGACACTGATGCTTAATGTTATTCAATTAGTTTATAAAACATCGCATATTCAAATGTTCAAATCTTTTGTGTAATAATATGACTGATTTATTGATTTACATATAATTAGATGTCTGTACTCAAACTTCTAGTTATTCATCCCCTCTGCAACTTTTATGCAGCAGCAACAAACAGGAAGCCAACCTCGTAATCACATTTGTTTTATGGGCCGTTACGTGGAGCCAGGATACTTTTACTAATTGTATAATTGCTTTCGAGCAAACGGGAGCAGCTTCTCCGCCACGAGCTTCCTTACCCCTCCTTTTCTCCTCCTCGTTCTCGGGCGTCGTGACGTCTCACGTCCGGCATGACTCCTGCAGCCCCAAGCAGCTCCAGCTGTCCCTTACAGACGGAGAAACAAAAAAGAGGAGAATAAGGGACGGTAAAAAGGACTTCCCTTTAGCCCTTTTTTTTTAAAGCGGCGTCCTCGTAAACACGTACCTTCGCCATACTGGTTGGACCTTCTTTTGCTCGTTCTCGCAAAGCTCAATTTGCCAGGCCGCTAATTGCGTGGCGAAGTTTTTAATTTGTGGAAAATCCGGCAGTGGTAGCCGATTAACCGGTGCTTCGTTAACTTTCTGCGGATGAAACGAACGGCTTGGATCGTTTCGCCTTGTGCTGTGCTAATTTTTTTTTAGTTTGCTATACTGTGGCGATTTTATTTTTTACCTGGACCGTCGTCAATTAGCCCTGATATAGAATCCTATTAACACATTTTTGTTTTTCACAACTAAAAAACAGATTATAAAAGGATAAGTGACAAAACTCTAACTATTTTCGAGACTATTACTTCATGTAAAAAGCTGCGTCATAAAATTCGTCGTAGCGTAAAATAAATAAATCAATCGAATCCTTCTACCTCCCCTTAACTCTTACTCTCATCCCCCAAATGCTCCCTTTGGCCATTACTTATGCAATTAAATCACGGTCAACTAAAGAAATAGAAAAAGCAAAGAGAAGCACGCGGAGCTCACTCCTCCTCCCATTCCTGTAAATCGCAATTAATTCAGGCAATATCACGGAGGAAATTCGCGCTGCTGAAAAGTATTCCTCGTCTCGAAAATTAGCAGTGGGAGAGGGAGAGCTACATCCGAGGGCCACTCGCTCGATAAAGCCTGATCCAAGAGTGAAAAAGGCAAAGTTCCGGCAAAAAGGGCAACCGAGAACGAGCCTTGGCTTAATTAGAGGAGCTTTTTTGCATCTCCTTGAAATCAGGCGACGTGGAAGGACCGTCATCAGCCGGCTTTCCTCCTCGCCGGCCAAATTAATGAAAACTGCGTAAAGTCACCTTCTATTAAAGAAATCCGTAATCGCTTTTTACACCTCGACATTAGAGCTTCTAAAGCGAGGTGCAGAGCGAGGTGCAGTAACTTATTTGGTTACCCTCTTATTTCACTTTTCTTTTTCTTGTTTTCCTTTTTTCTTTGCACTAAAAAGCCTTATGATCGAAATACTTATAAAAACTCTTCAGCTACTACCATATTTATTGCTCAATCAATTTATTGATGCACTTAAAGAAGTTAAATTATCCATATGTCCTAGCTAAATTAATCATAATAAACTTAAAATGCCGAAAATTTTCCTTGTAATTAAACGTAAAAACTTTTGCTTGTATCGTAAATGCACGATATTCCAGTCCTTCTTGCCTTGGAGACCATAAACAAAACTAAATTACCATTCCCCCTCAGTTCTGAGTAAATAAACGGCTATTCGCCGAAACTTGGCGCTGTATATTGCTAATTTTCGTTCCCCACATTTACGCCAAAAAGCTACGAGAGCGAGAAAATATGTCTCAGTGCGGAGTATAACATCGTCGCCTACGCTTCCCCGCCAGACCGTTTCGACGCGACTTGGGGTAGTTATGCAAGATTAGCAATTCATGACAGGGCCAGTTATTGTCACCCGCGCAAATAAGGGTCTCTCTCAACTTCTACGCCATACACTTGGCTATACACGCTGAAACAATACAGCAACGCTCCGGCAATAAAAATAATTAAGAAACATGACTAGGTGACTTTTTTGTTGTTGTCATCCCCCTGTTTCATTTCCGAGGGTGGCTGTCTCCATCTTTACGGCTTCTCGCCTAATCTCGAGCAGGTACTAGTTAAAAACGCCCGTGAATATAAAGAATTTCATTATTAAGGAAGTTTGCACCTAGATTTCACTACGGCTAAAAGTTTCCGCCAGTTGATGCGGCATATGGTGGTGGGACGCGGGTGGGCAAAATTAGGGAGAGATTGGGATGCGGTGGAGGTGTAAAGTAGAGAAAGTATAGGTGCACGTGAAAAGCGATAAGCTACACTAGACGCAAAAATGTTGGAAATTAAGCAAGGCTGACGGAAAATTTTTTTTATCAGATCTACATTTCTGGTGTTTGGTTTGATATTAATAAAAAAAAAAAAAAGTTGATTCCCTCGCTCTTCTCTGACACTGTCATTTTTAAGCTCTTCTTTTAATTCTTAACATCTTTGGCCCTGTTTTCTCTTTCCTTAAAAATGGATTAGCCAAGTGTGGCTGATCACTGAAGATTTATGAATCCTAACCAGGACTCATGGACACACCTCCAAATACATTCCTATTGTACTTTGTAAACTATAAAGATCTATTATTGAAAACTTTTATTGCGCTCTACAGAAGCTACTCTCAGGGGCAAATTGCTCTTTCCACATACGGCCACTACTGAAATGGCAGGTCTGGCGCCGATCAATTCACTGGACACGACGAGTCAAACGGAATGAGTCATAAAGAGATCGGTCTATATACCTACCAGAAAAGGCCACGAAAACTCTCAGCGAATGATACGAGCGAAGCGTAACGCTCTCCAATATCCACCCCTTGAACCTCTTTCATGGTGGTGTACTCATACATGTACACTTGTCTCTGTTCTCTTGGATAACAATCACGATTCCTGATCACGTGGAGCAAATCGTGACCACCATTACTTCGGCTACCGATCTCAGTTACGGTTTTATAGTGTCTTTAACAGTAAACACCGTAAAAAGCAGGAGGTGGATGTACCCTATGAAAGAGTGATGCTTTCTGAGGAAAACAAAATACAAAGTGAAGAGGCTTGGGGTAGATATAGACAGGTAGATGGGTATACCTGGTTTGCGGAAGTGCTAAGCAAGCCCCGAGGCAACTAACCGAGACCGGACTCTGGGATTAGTGGTAATGGCGCTCGTACAGGAGTGACGTGGAGAACAAGTTGCCCGTATGGAATACCAAGGAAGCGTCTAGTTTCGTATTCTTGACGTCCTGGTTGTGTGAAGCTCCACCATTGCTTGGCTGGAGTGGTACGTGTGGCACGTGTCAATCGTGCCTAAATAGCTTACATTATGTATGGACAACGTTGGGTCTGTGTAAGAGCTGCAGGTAACTTTTTACTATTTTAGTGCTCATTGGGTAAAAGACTGTTCAGCAAACCACAGCCTCCAAATATCTCTTTTCCTTTCCCCCACCCCATACATGGAAGACAACTTGATGCTGAAGCTGGAATACTTACTTTATATTTACGATGATAAAACATACTGCTGAAACAAAGGTGGAAATCAAGAAAATTCCATTGTGAAATAAAGAGAGCGAAGGGATCGGATGACAAAGTGGAAAATGCCGAACGTAGACTTCTCTCTCCTGAGTTTCTCCGTCATTTAATTGTTTTAATTAAATTTTTTTGGATAATCGCTTTCAGCTGGGTATACCGTAGTACATTTACAATTATTTTTTATAACTTAGCCGAGCAAATTGCCGATAAAACGATGGAAGAAAGGTAAGATCTTAATTGACAACCTAATGATCTTCCGGCCTCAGGAAATAAAAGGAGCGCCAATATCCACATCTTGACTTCGGAGCTACATTATCCCCACTGGCATAAAAAACTTTATTCGGTGCTGGCCTATAGATGAGCAGAGTATCCTTGAGAAGAGAATCGTCTCCGCTTGACTCTGGCACTTGACTCTTTTTTTTTCTCTTCCGCGTTCCTAAATATAACCCAGAGGCCACTCGAGCGCTCGAATGCTCATTTTTACCAAATTAAAAAGTACCGTGCAACTGAGCAGCATCCCGGAGACCGATGCCTCCCCCAAAGCGATTCTCCCACCCCTTTCTCCTCCTTCTTTGGCTCAGCCCTTTTTTTGCAACGCCTACCTCACGACTCTGCTTTTCTTCTCCTCCTCGAGCGAATTCTGCAGTGTAACCCTCTTTTTTGCCCACCGGAGATACATACACGTATACACAGCAAACCCTTCCTTTCTCTACGGTGTTTGCGCCTAATATGCCGCTATTTTTCTCTTTTCCGCTTCCACTTCCATTCAGCTTTCTTGCTTCCCTTTTTTTCTCACGTACTCGGGACTCCTCTTTTGTACCCCAACACTCGCCTACTCTCTCAGCCCACCCTTTCCGCCCTTGAATTTTTCAATGGTTACGATTTTTTTTTTTTCTGTGGCTCTGCTTGAGCCTGAAGAGGGATACACGCATTACAAGTGATGCTACAGTAAATAATACAGTTTACCTTCAAACTCCTCAGGTATGTTGTAATAAGAATATTCCAGAGGAGGTTGAGACAGTGTTCGTAATGTGCATGAGTCGATGCCTGAAATTAAAGTATTAACAACAAAAAACAATATATTACTACACGCAAAAAAAGTTAGGCACGTAAAGTACAAAAAAGAGAAATGGAGTGAAAGAACAGATGAGGAGACCAACTTCAGGAAAACAAGGGAGGGAAAAATCCTCGGGAGTGGAATGCTTTGGAAAACGACTGTGGCTCATGGGAACGCCAACCCAGTGGTTGCGTGCGTGTTTAATTTCTAAAGGTATTTTCATTATTTCCAGCAAAAGCTCTTTTTCCTCGGAGATCCTCGATTTTTTCTCCACCTCTTCTGCGTCTAAAAATTTCCTAACTTCTTTTTTTTTTTTTTTTTTGTTTATTTTTACTCCAGCATCGCTACAGAAGAAAAAAAAAGCAATAATATCCCACTCGCAGCTGCAAGCGGTCTGCGATTTAAACTCATAAACAAAAGAGTATGCTGAGAGTCACCCATTTAACGAAACAACATTTTCATGCTCACATAACAAGGACTTTTTCGACAATCAACCCTGCTTTCTGTTGAATATACTGATTAACGAGGCATAAAAGCGTTGACTCGCGAACTGTGGGAAAAAAGGGCTGCATCCAGCATTGCATAGATAAATGTTGACCACTGTTCCTTACACGCTACGTAGCCCCTAAAAAGTTGTAAGCCTTTCAACTCTTATCTTTCTCAATCGAGTCAAAAGACGAGCATCAAAAGAATGTGAAGAAAAGGCCACAACAACCTCTCCACCACCAACAGCAGCAGCAGTAGAAGCTGGTCAGCAAGATACACGTATATATACATCACGAAAAGAGATACACTCGCCTGCGTACACTTGAATGGAGTATATGTATAAAACAGACCATACCAGAGATGGGATAGCCAAGCAGTGACGTGGGCAGCGACCCTCTGACACCGAGTCGAGGCTTTTCCCTTGCAAATTCCCTCTTTACCACTTCCCTCTTTGGTGGAACAGTTGCTGGCTCTCTTTTAGTCGCAGCAGTGGGGACGAGGAAACAGGTTTGTTTTAACAAGAACTTGACTCTAGTTGTATGTACATATATCTACATGTACACCACAGCAGCCACCGCCACTCTCTCGCGAAACTTCCACGGACGTGGTATGCCAAATAAGGCTTTTATTGGTTTTTACCGCCAGCAAAGTTGTGAATTTTTCATTTTACCTTTCTTTTTCTCAGAGCAAGCGTTTACTCTCTTTTATTGTGGGATAGGCATTTTTATTGCCAACGTTCATTTTTATTATTTATTTCAATAGGACCAAAATGTACTTTGAAGAGAAAACATCGCTGCTGCTTATTTCACACTATTTTTTATTACCTCAGCAAAAAAACCAATAAATGCTCATTTAACCGTGATATGGTATAAAAAACTAATGATTTTTTTGCCCTTTTTTTCTACTGTTTACGTAACTTAATGTTATATTTACTCGGATACCTTAATACACGTGTCAGCCCAAACGTTGACTTATTTCACTTGAGTGGCATTTTTTTTTTTTTCTTATTAATGTTCTTGTTTAAAAATCCTTGACCATGATCAAGCTCATGATAAATTTTGGGGTTTCTAAATGTAAATTAATTGTAAAAGTTCAAGAGACAAAGAAAAATTGTTGATTATTTTAATACTTTTACATTTTAACACTGTCTACCCATAGTAGTTACGCAGCATCGCATATAACGTAATAAGTCCTCGCAAATGAGAATTTAGGCCCATCGGGATTTCATAGTCATTTCGCGTGTGCGCGTATTTTTCTTTTATCCTCTGGAAGGCAATTTCATACTTGTAAATAGGCTCCCCTAAAGTGGGAAAAGTTGTGAATAAGTAAATTAGTCTGGCCGACACGCCTGACAAGAATCTCCCCTCGTTTTAATCTCGGCTCAATCTCTTTTTTTTCAAGCCAACTACTCCAGGGGAATCGAGACGTCATCAAGTGACATTCTTCTTTCTCTCCTTGTTGATCCTGACCATAGCCTCATCCCCGATGGTAAATTACCCTACCTTCCCTTCAACACCCTTGCCCTCTCTATCTGTTTTTTCTTAATCTCTCCTTTCTACCTCTTTATTTTATTTTCATGAGATTTTTATCCGTAAATGATTGTGGGAGTGCAACCACTATTTTGTAGAGTAAGAGGCCAATCATGGCAGAAGAATCAAAGTACCAATTGATTTCATATTCCGCACATATACCTCTCGATATCCGACGCCAATTGAATTTTATTCCGCTATTTCATTTGACTCCCTAATAGCAAACGTGAACGCAATATCCGTAGCCCATCATCGATACGTATCCGTTCATCCCCTCGATAAAAAAGGAGGAATCCGGAGCCTCTCGATAATATCGAGTGACCACAGAGAACAAGAGAAAGCAAAAAAAAAGTATCACAGATAAAGAGGGGAAACAAGTGTTATCTGAAATCCTTTATTTGTATCTTTAAATCATATACTTGGGAGATATGTATGTGATCTCTAATGCCAGTACTATTAGTAAAGTAAAGCGTGGCATCGTTGCTTTTATGGCCAATAAGAGAGGACCAGACCTATATCAGATATTTTATCGATTTTTTTCCTCTACATGTACTATGCACTATAAGTGGGCGGAGTTTTTTCTTCTTACAACGCATTAACTCTTGAAGAGGTCCATTTTTGCAACAGTTGCCAGAACTAAATTTTTCTTGATAGAAGCGGTTGAAGGAGTCGATTCTTTTTCCTTCTGACTCTTCTCCCGCAGAACCTCACAGAACCTACTGTTATTTAGAAAAATAGTCGCTTAAAGATCTTATAGCCCTTAGTTAACCCTACATTCATATATCCATGTATATATCTCACCCCTAACCCTCCCCTTCCTTTCACGATATCCACACTCCGTCAATGTCAGGCAGGTATTCACCCATACCACAACCACCCCAAAACACAACAACTTCGAGATAGAATCTAGTGTAGGAGGTATAGAACTGACTGGCAAAAGAGAGAAAAGGGGAGAGAGAACGTAGCATCCCACGAGAAAAGTAGCGTATGAACGCGCGCCAAATTCGAGGAACAAGAGCTGGTTATGATTAACTTCGTCGCTGGATGGCTGTGCACTGAGTTGGTCGCCTCTGCCGCTGCTGATTTAATTCATCTGGTGATGGTGTCTGCATGATATGGCTCAGTTTTGGCGTCCATCGTAATTATCTCTTAGTTGGATTTTATTGAAGTGCCAAATGTTAACGAGATCCTTTTGGGCTTTCATTCATAAAATAATACACGTGCAAGAATGTGATTTGCTGCTTTGATACTTATCCTGTACTTGAATGTAATTTAATGCGATCCATACAAGATACTAACTCATTTTCAACCAGTATTTACACATTTTCTTAGAAAATAATAAACCCAAGCAATCCTGTAAGACCCCACTCCTTCCGATAATGTCCCCCCCCCCCTAAGGGACGAAAAAGTCCCCCTATCCTCCATTGGAACTAATATCCCCGTGAAATTAGGATCATCGGAGTGCAACATTTTTACCATCATCGACACCCTGCCCTCCTGATCAACCCCCTCTCTTGTAGATATAAATCTCGAAACCGATAAATCTCGAAGATTTCGACCTCGCCATTCGTAAATCATCGACTCTCGGAGGGGCACACCTACTTATACGTATGTCCTTCGACTGTTCCGCTAACCAATTGCAAAAGTCGACAGACAGACCGACAGAGGCACAGTTGTGAGTCGAGCCAGGGTGGGTTTGTCGAGGCAGCAAAAGCACACAACACACACTTGGAGAGGGAGAAATGTCTCTCGAAAATCGAACGGAGCCCATGTGATTTACGCCGCCCAGGGACGATAACTTGGCCACCCCCGACACTTTTCTTTTGGGTTTATTGCAACGTGTGTGTGTGTGTGTGTGTGTGTGACGAGACGGTCCCCTCAGCTGGTCCAACTACACACACCTAGTCCCGCTGGCCTCCGACACCCATGAATCCATCGGACGTCAAAACGCAATCTCCACCTGAAATCCCGTGCCTCCCTTTGCATACACCGAAAGGAACTGCAGAGCTCATGTGGCCACGGAATCTCCTTCCAGCCTCTGGCTTCTATCAGATTCGCCCAATCTCCCACTGTATGTGTATATCCTAACCAATACAGTATATGCCTTATTTTCCGAGAACAGCATTTGGCTCACTCCGTTGCAGACATGTAAAAGGTAAGGGGAAAGTCTTAAATCTAAGAAGCTCACCCTTACTCTCCATCCCGATGCAATGCAATGTTAAATGTCCACTTGGGCTCCAACATCAATCGTATGACCCTTGGATGGATGGGCCACTTGGATTAGGAATTACTTTACTTATTAGGTGATATCGGTGATCTAATTCTTCTATTAAAAGCACGAGTTTAAAGAGCAACAAAATCACATTTTTATAATTTCCTGGGCACATACTTATCAAATCCACTACCCATTTAAACTTACGATTCATGTGAAATTGCACACTAGTAAATGAAGCTACATTAACGGACGAAATGCAAAAGCATCTGTAGCGATTCGATGGCTCGTCCAGTTTCCATTAATAACACCCAGTGTCTTTCTCTACAACATCACATCAACAGAGTCACTAGGCAGCTTTTGGGCAATTAGCCCCGAAACGATCAAGTCCCTCTATTAAACGCTGCGACACTCGAGAGCAAAAGAAAACAAAGCGATGATGACGAGGATGATAAAGCTAAAGAAGAGGCGCAGCGGAAACGTCGACGACAGCGAAGAAGAGGCGCCAAAGGGGGCAAAAAGGAGTGCGAAAGGGAAGGGGAAAAGAAGAGTCGGAATGAGGAATGGTGCCAATGACAGAGCCAACTCCGCTACAAATGAATGCAGGCTGAGGATTTTGGACTTTTAATGATTTTGCACTTTTTCTACATCCCCTTGTATAGCCTTAAAATTTTCTCTCACTTTTTTTTTCAATTGTAATAATTTATAAAATTACAATTCACACATATACTAATACCCTCGAAATCGGCTCAAGAGGCTTCACCGTAGCCATTAATATCACCACCCCATATTTATAGTACACGCACCCTTTCCCCAAAGCTTTACTTCATCGCCAGCACACGACGTGGGTGTGAGTTGCGTTCGTGTTCGCGTTATTTCTCGAAACGAATGAACGAAGTGACGAAGAATCCATCTTTCGCGGCTCCAAACGTGCGACGAATATGGAATTTGCATATAAATCGGGTACCGTCATCTGTGGGCTCGATATCACCACCACCACCACCGCTATACTCTAGTCTAAGGTGGATAGCACGGAGAAATGAAGAGCCGCAGCCAGACAAAGACGGAAGAAACTAATACTCGCAAATGTGCAAGGGCGAGAGAGACGCCTCTTATTTCCTCTTCGGTGGAAATACTAAAACCTCCGCGAGCACAGATATTATTAATAACCAGAGAGAGAAGGATGGGATCGAACTCGTCTCACCCCGTACCTACGCGTAGCTTTTGCCGCTGCCCTTCGTTTTTGCTTTCGGGCACAAGTGCACGGGACCAACAAAATCAATCCGCTCCAAGACTTAACCAGTGGCGCGAGGGAGTTTCTTTCTTTTTTTTTTTTCCTTTGCTCCCACGGAAGTTTACGTTCCAGGGACTGCAACAAGGACATTTAAATTCAATTTCCACCTCGCAACCATCCAAGGGAAAGGGGAGACGGAAGGAGGCAGGGATGAGTTTATCACGTTTGGGACCAATTTCAGAAGGTAAATGTATTCTTGCATTTACGCTTGGTAGTAGAGGCTAAATTTTTGGTCTTTACATTTCTTTTAAAGCGCAAAGCCTCGTCTCCTTTGATATTTTTTCTGGTGAATTTCTCGAGCAATGTTACCCTCCTTTTTGTACGGGTATAAAATATGTAGACTTTATCATGGACAATGTGATAACTAAATACCTTGATGAATGTACGTTCATAAATAGTATATTACGTACGAGTTTGCAAAGGCTTTGATTTTCGAACCGAGAGGTTTATGGCACGAGGTTCGTAAAGAAGCCTTTTCGAACGAGTTTCGTACACTATTTTTCCGCCTGAGAACCCAAAATCAAGCGGCGAAGGTACTGTTTTGAGGTTAGAAAAACATTTAACGTTGAAAAGGACAACGTGCTTTTTATCATGTCTTCCTTCCTTTCATAAAGTAAAGCTAAATGATCGGTGTGATTACTATCACTTGCTCAAACAACCACAATGCCCCTTCCTTAGTACAAATTTTTAGTTCTCTCTTAAACCCTTTGGAGAATCCTACCACGAGAAAAAGTGAAGCTCTTCCGCATCCAATATAAATAATGGATCGCCCAGTGAAATCACTACGTACTTCTAGAAACCCTTTCTTCTCCATCCTCCTCTTGTTTATTCGCGAGACCCTTCACCTATTTATAAAAGGTGTGGACTGTATTGTCGTCATTGAATTATTAATAAATTTCTACACCCTAAGAATGAGAGGGAGATGGTAAGAATTCGTCCTCCCTTTCATCGCACTGCCTGTGCAACTACTAATTCATATCCCTTTGAATATTCGAAAGGCGCTGGTGCAGCCTCTTCCTCTTTCTCCTTAGGAGGAAACCCGTTGTCTTCCAGAGTTGGGTGGGCGTCGCGTGACCGGGACATTAAGACATTGTTCGCATGATTTACACTTCGTAATACATTCACGTGCTGCTCGTATACCCAACATACATTGTGAGGCTAACCCTTTGCGCGCCTGACTACCTCCTGCCACGCGCTATACTCTTCTTCTCACTCACGTGACTCTTTAGTCGGATTTTGCCTCACCTTTTCTTCCTCCTTTGCTAAACATTCACTTTTGGCTGTTTTGGTGCCAACTACCTTGTTTCTGTGTTCCTCTAACGAAAATCATTGATATTAATTACATGGCACTCAACGTAAGTGAAGAAAAAAAATAAAATTTATTCGTAATGAATGAATGAGCAGCCAGATTTCTCGTATAACACAGAGTATTGTATTGAGAGCATCGTAGTACATAATTATTAAGCTGAGAATGATAGACTGTGATTTAAAAACCTATTTCAAGTACAATCATCATATAACTCATTATGTACTTTTCTGTAAAGTTTTTTAAAATGGTTAAACAATTTCAAAAAGAGAAGATCTCAAATTTCATCATATTATTTAACTTTAACTTTCTAGAGACCAAGGCAAAAAAATTTGATGGTAAAAAAAAAATACTTTAGCGTGTACCAACTTTAAGTTAAATTCAAGTAATAAATAAGGTTATTAAGTCTGTTAGTAAAGACAAAAATATTAATTTTTGTGTAAAATGTAAACAAAGTACTCGGTGATTTTTCTTTCAATCGTGTGAAAAATTGACGAGTATTTGCTTATCACTTAATTGCTCTAGTCCCCCTCGCAAATTGTCGGCAAACAGATCGCAGCTCTTTAATTTCCCCTTCGCGCAAAAATGACAAACGTCAACAGACGCAATCTCAGACGTTTGCTTTTGTAAGTAAGTAAGGCAAGACCCAGTCCACCCAATATTCGGCTCATTAAGTACCTACCCACGACACCCCGTTGAGCGTCTCTATTACCAACGAAGGAAGCGAAAATGAAAGGAAAAAAACAAATGAGGGAAATAAAAAAAGCTTCCTTCCCTACACAATTAAGTCAATTAAGTCGAGAGTTGCCGGGGGTATGTCTGCGCACTGGCACCGATTCATCTTGTTTATTATGCGGTACGTGCAGGTATACATGAGGGAGAGAAGACAGACGTGATCTCCAAACCTCAGAGAAAATGTTGTGCAATGCCACTCTTCCCCAATAAGAGTTAAAGAAGATTGGACAAATGAGCCACTTTATCTGGGCCGGTGCTTAGCGTTTCCTTTTTTTATTTGAGCTGCGATTATCTTCGCAGATGCCGGCTGTGCTGTTTGATGATTTTTTCTCCTCTTTTAAGAAAAATAGGGCTTACGGAAGGATGATACCTTGACGCTTTCTTTTCTTCCTTCTGTTTGCCAAGAGCGTCGCGCTCGCGGGTTACAAGATTGAGGTGAAACGATTTGTAGACGCTCCAGCTTCCCTTGGGAATTTTTCTCCCAGAGTGTGGGGCTCTTTTGCCCTGAAATGCTACTTACCCCTCGAGCGAAGCCTACCCTACTTCTTTCTTCCACAAAAATCAGTACAGCCGAAAAAATGGCAGAAGGGCGGAAGAAAGAGGTGTAAAGCATTACAAAGTTCGCACAACGTTCATCATCATCAGCAGGTCAGCTTCTGTGAAATTTCTTTCGGTAGTTTTAGAATAGTAATTTCTACTAGACAACATTAGAACTCGACTTTTTCCAAAGATTCAGTGAACGTATATTTCATTAGTATAAGATTATATAGTACATCCACATCCTTAGGGAGGCATTACATTTGACCAAAAAAAAAATAGATTATCCACATTTTTCCTGAATAAAAAAGACATCCATCGATAAAGATACTTCACTCATCCGTCTTTCCGGTCATCTTCAAATTTGTATGCCAGAGTCTCGTAAGTTTATGTTTTCCCTGCAGACTCTCCGCTTTCAAAGTTACACAAGCTTGTACAGCGTGAATGAGCAGCAGGTGTGGGATAGGGGGTCACTCGCCAAGGGTGTATTTTATCTTTGATGTGTCAAGCCAAAAACCGATCATCCGAATCATCCATCTTTTATCGGAGCGTGTACGGCTCGCGCGACTTTTACCATAATCAATACAGGTATTCGTTCTTTGTACCTCCCTCTGGACGATGGAATGAATATTTTTTATGTTACGCCACGCTTGCTTCCCTACGCTTCCAGGGAATTGCTATTGCAGCCCTTGAAGTGAAATTTTATTAGTATTTGTATGTCTTTTCGATTAAATTCTCTGAAATCATGTCTACATGTCGGGTTGTACATAATTTTTATGGAACCCCTAATTTTCATATTTTTGATTTGTCCATTCCATTCCTTGATTTAATTATATTTTGACAAACTTACAAATAAAAAACGTGTTGTGTTTCAAAAAATCAACCAAAAATTATTAAACAATATTAGATACAAAAAGATGAAAATTATGTTGCATAAAAACTTGCCAAGAAAATTTGTGATATCACTTCATTCGAGTTTTTCAATTTTAGTAGAAAAAATAATTTTTACAACTTCGAGAGCTGATAGATATTAACAGTTACGAAACTCATCGCACTCAAACTTTTATACATTAGTCATCAAATGTAATTAAACGCGTTCGTGTGACCATTTCCATAAAAACAATCAAGTTAAGGGAGCGTAAAAACCCTCCAAATCCCTCGAACCTGTAATTACAGACTCTAATACATATATGTAAGCAACTCGTTTGCCATCTCTGTTCCTCCCACCTATCATCCACCCCTGCAACAAACGTACATTGTTATTAAGTCAAGTATAAAAAATATGCACGTTGTCTTTGACCAGAGGCACAAAAGCCTTCAATATATTTAATATTGAAAAAAAAAAGTAAGCGAAAAAGGACATTGAAAATGAATACGATCCCTATACGGAAGAAAGAAAGCAGCGACGCTGCTGTTGGTGTTTTTGCGGTTTGCCACGAATAATTTAAAAGCCATGACAAGTGCACATTTCAGGGGGTAAAGAAAAAGGGGGTAGCTCGATTCTATTTACGTGATGTACTGCAGCTACAACTCCAGGTTAGAAACAAAGAATTGCACTGCACAATAGGTTCGGTTCATGGTGTATTGAATTTTTTAAAAATTGGACTTAATCGAGCAAAACACGGATGTATGAATTTTAGCGAGGGAGAACAAAAGCACAGGTGGGAAGAGAAATTATTGTACATAATAGGTGAGTGAAAGAAAGTGATGAAAAGACAAAAAGAGAAAGTAGCAGATGGGGGGTGGTGGGAAGAAAATTGCAGGTATAGTGAGGCCAGCGCATGCTATGGGGCTCCCTCTCCCCTGCCTACGGGGCACAAAACCGCGAAAGCGCCCTTCCCTCATCAAAACTTGATCGATGTAATACGCATATGTATCGTGTACACACGGGCAAACGCCACTTTCTCCACCGTAGGGTGCGTGTGCGAGCCCAGGGAGTAGCTACGGCAACGACAAAGCTTTCGCTCAGCCGAGAGAAAGAGGCCCTCTCCCCTCGTCATGGAAAGGGTCAGCGAAAATCGATCAACTCGCGGAATTCATTTTAACCTCGTGTATTTATATACCCATGCCCCTGCCGCACTTATGTGGTTACTCTCATTTTGATGATAATGTTTTAGACGGTACGAAAAAAAGCACTTCTTCTGTCTCTTTTGCAGCTGCATTAGCATCAGCTCGAGGTTTTCCTGTGCAAGTGTAGGTGCGTGAACCCAAGGGGGAGATTAATAATTTTGTTTGCGGTTTAAGGGCAGTAAATTATCAAGGTGGGTTAATGCCATTTGGAATTTTTTTTTTTTTTTTTTACGATATCCAATGAGACTTGTGCAATGATATGCACATCCTCATGGATATACGGGAAACAAATCCCGTATATTCATGTGGGTGTGCGTCTTATTTATCATTTAGTAGAAGATTCATTCTTGATTAAAAACATAAACTTTGTACGTAATGCTAAGGTGTTAATTTTAATAACTGTTAATTTATGTTAACAACAATAACCCAAGTAATTTTATGAAATTATTGATTAAAAAATTTTAACCATATAAGTATCGTAATAT
Source organism: Copidosoma floridanum (assembly GCF_000648655.2). Next base: position 1,416,650 of record NW_019379469.1, on the reverse strand, counting down.
AATCTCATGCGTGCACCCCTGAAAATTACGCTCGCAAAGTGGTTACCCAACTTCTACGAGAGCAAAGGATCCACGTATGATCGCTCGCGTCCCTTGTCCTCCTCCTCCTATATTTCCACCCCCTGGTTGGCCTCTCACTCGTCGAAGAGATAATCACATTAGCCACGCCATAACTTGCCTAGGCATATATAAGCATAATACCAGGAGCGCGAGGCCCCAACGTTTCCTACGTTTTACCCTTTCTCGCTGGCTCTCTTTATCCTCCTCCTCCTCCTCCTCCTCCTCCTTACGCGTTTTGGCTGCTGCAACTGCTTCGAGCGAGGACTAGAGGAGCCACTGCAGCGGCGCACATCCTTAATCAACGTAATCGAATTAGGCGCGCGTGCGGCTCGCCGAGCGCGTATGTATACGACTCCGTTGTAATTATGAGTATTTATAATGATCCCACGCGCCCATCCCGACATTCACCTCTTCTCTGGGCTCCTCTACGCTCTACTATACCATTGCTACTAGGTTGCTTTTTGTGTACTTGTACAACTATGTAGACTAGCTTATGGGTCCATCGTATAGTATGAGAGGTATGGGATTTTCTATGAAAATGGCAGGGGATATTTACCTACTTTGTTTGATATGATTATCTGTCACTGTAGAAAAAAGGATACGGTTACTATTGTAACATGCCTACAAAATAAATAACCAAAGGGTTTTTTTTATTTCCTAAAATTAAAGAAAGTCTAATTATAGTTTATAGGCATGTACCTTGATCAATATAATGAGAAATGTAAATCAAAAAATAAATCTGGGCACCAAAGAAAAAACCAATAAAAAAATTAAATACATTGTTTCCAAGATGGAATCAAGAAAAAAAGGAAATTCAGAGAGATTTGACATAAAACAGCCACAGCCCTCTAGATTTTTAAATTACCGACTGCGCGACACGATCTCAAATCACCACTCGCGAGAGAGAAATAAAAAATTTTGAATATGAATAGGCAATTTAGCATTTGTAACGAGGCCAGTTGGGAGTCTCCTTGGCACAGCTACGCCCTGAGATGAAGCCAAGCTGACGAGAACATATGCAGATGAGGAGCCTGCCTTTTTCGCTTCTCTTTCTACTTGGGCTGTAGAAATAAAAAACAAAAGTGCCTTCCTGTCTTCTATTACTTGAGAGGAGCAGAAGCGCCATTTCTTTTATTAAGTCCAATCGACTTTAACGGGCGACGTTGCCTAATTAAAGCCCTCGCACACCAATACTGCGGAGCACAATTTCGTGAGTAGGGAAGCTTTTTTTTAATTCCCAATCTCTCGGAAAGGGGCTACTGAGACTCTGTGAGGATAAAGGATATAGCAATATTTCTTTATTAAAAAGAGCAATAATCCTGACTGTAAATGTCGCTATGCATTAGTATCTGTGTTACTTATATGGATAACGTTGTTAGCATTAAAAATTTCTACAAAACGTAATTTAACATCAGACAAAAATGAAGTTTGAATTAAGTATTAAAATAAAGTACATAAAGGCAAGTATATTTTAATTAATCTTGAACCTCCTGATTTCATTTAACATAATAAATGAAATGTCTCAAAAAGCTCGAAGGGAAAATTGATTATAGGAGTCGTTCGTTAATTAATTCTTCACTCACCCTTTCTCTCTCCCTTTCCTCTGTTACCCACAACTGCAATACCCCGTCGTCGCAGTCGTTTTCACTAGCTTCTCGAGGAAGGCCACGTTTCCTTCAAGGAAAGACGGTGAGATATCCAGATAATTTGAATGATCGAATAAACCTCTGGCACGGGGGTGGTGGTGGTGGTGCAACCTCGCCAATATCAGAAGCCTTCGAGGATCGACAATCGCTCGACGGATGAGCCCCAGAGAGAAGAGAAAAGAGGGACGAGCATTAGCTAGAAGAGCACCAGTGCGTGGATATATGCGTGGAGCAGCAGAGGAAGGGAGGACCTTTCCTCCTCATGTAGTCCATCATCCCCTTCTCTCTGCGCTAAACTCATTACCCGACGGTAATTCCATTGATCCTTAAACTCGTCTCTGTGTGTCCCTCTCTATCTCCATTGAGATACATCTTCTTCATACGTAAGGTAGATAGTGTTAGTAATAGTGGTGGCGTTGGTACTCAAGAGTATACTACCAGCCTAGGCTCAAAGACTCACTGAAGACGCTGGAGCGGGTCTTCTCTTTGCTTCTTCCTCCTTCCATCACGTAACAGCCCTTTTATGGGCATTTAATCAATGTCGTTTGTGCGCCTTACCAAGAAATCCACCTTACATTGGCCTCCTCGCATTTTAATAACACTCCTCTCTCTTGATCTACGGTTTTGTTAAATGTTACGGTTAGCTCATGAATTTTTCAGTTGTTTGGTCTAAGATATCTTTAACTCTACTGATCATAGGCATTATTTATATATACAAATAAAAGTTCAAATGCCTTTTACGAAATTGTCGTGTATGTTTCTTTATTTACGGATAGTACGCAGTAAATAAATTTACGAAAGATGAAACTGATAAACTTCAGTTTACCTTGTCATTCGTTACAAATGCATTACCTCACCAAAGTTCCCACGCCATCAGCACAGCAATCAAGCGATGTTGACCAAACTCATCAAGCGCCTAAATAGTCTTTTGACAAACACTGGAATTACACACTTGCCTCATACCTACTTAATTGGTTGTAATAACCAACGATTATACATCCACTTGTGCAGCCTTGTGGCCATTGGTTTTTCCACTGAGTAGATCAAATTATACTACGGTCTAAAGAAATTATTACTGGGCACGAGATGTAATCGATGTAAAACTGGAGGTAGAGAAGTGATAGGGCAGGGGGGGGCGGTAAAAGGTCAGGAGCAGAGATAATTGAATGAGAGAAAAGTAAACCAGTAGATATTGACGCTGGTGTTAGTGGTGGTGGTGGAGAGTCCGCAATAATACCAAAGCTCGTCCGGGTGGAAACAGGCCAACCGACATTTAATACCCTCGTCGCCATCGCGTTGTTGAATATTCCGACCCCCACCCCCCGGTAGACTAGCCCCTCTTCGATATTGAATTGGCCTCCCATCTAATTGTAACTACGCCGTGCAACTCGTGTAGAATCCAAGACGATCAGGTCGAGCTTTCTATTAGCTTGTAAACTCCCTCTGCATAATTTTTACCTTGCCTGCTCTCCTTTACCTTCCATTGCTGCTGCCGCATGTAGTCGATGAAAACAACCTGACTCCGAGTTATTCTTAAGTTTCTTTCTTTCTCTGCTGGATATTACTTACTCCAATGACAATCACAACATTTAATTAATCATTTTTTATCTCCGTCTTCATAACTTAAAGGGATGCTTGGCTTATTACAAGAAAAAAACGTGCAAGTAGTACAAACACGGTATAGTCAGCCAAATGCGAATTTGGATTCCTGGCCACAAAAAAACTTATTGATGCGGGTTTTAAGACATAGCTATTTGTTAAGCACAGCCAGTATTAAATGAGCAGGTAGAAGCAAGACCATTGGACAGCCAACTCCTTAATTTAAAAATGTCCTTGGCGACGTCTGAAACCAGACGAGCGAGGATAATTATTAACCTTCCGTGGAACGAAAGACGCTGCTATGGGCAGGTATCTGTCCACTTCAAGTTAAAGGAGGAAAAGATGAAGAGGACGACGACTGCTCGCAAAGTCCAAAGCGAGAGAAAAAAGTGAGCAGCTCAGAGTGAAAAAGTTATTACACCAATTAGCGGATCGAAGTTATCGTCAGCTGCAACGAGTTCGAGTGATCGTTACTTGGGCTGAGGCCGATGGCCATATGTCTGCAGAGCCAAAAACCGAGTACAGCTGTAGAAAAGCGAGAGAACGAGTGCCAAACTTAATTACGTAACTTAAAAACTCTGGAGCTCAAGTACGCTGCAAGTGCTCGTTGGCTGTTTTTGCGGTTGCACTTGAACGAAGTAGTATAGGTAGCTCTGATGGTGCACTGAATGATCACTTTGATTACCAGTTTCGATCTCACTTTTGGTCTTTGGATTATCATTCTTTCATTTCCTACTTTTTATTTCCATTATTAATTATATAATCTCGTTTGAACATCGTAATAATGTAAAGCGATTGAGATTAATTCAGTAAGACAAAACGAGTAGTGACGATTAGTAAATCCTTCCCTTATGCCTCGGCATCAGGGATAAAAACGATTATAAAGAAATCTGCGTCCTCTATGTAATCATCAGACAATATTGCTGACACCGTTTTAAAGCAGAACCGTCTCGTAGAAGCGCTGCATACTCGAGATATGGTCTTGGCTACCCATGAGCCACATCTTTTCCGGCTTCCTCGTCTCTATATCTACACAGCGATGGGAGACAGTTGCAAGTCTCTGCTGCTACTATTATCTTTTAGCAACGATTTAGAGGATAACGATGAAAGCTGCAAAGATGACAAAGGAAGAGGTAGAAGGTTATCGTGGAATCGGAATACGTAATAGACGGTACGATCTTGGCTTACTAGTAAGTATGGATCCTGGAGGTAGTACATGGTGTATGCAATTTTCACTCTCTCTCTCTCTCTCTCTATCTATCTTTCTTGAGAAGAAATATAAAGGGGTTCTTTCAAACGTTTATTGTATTTGAATATGTACATCAGTTAGTACAGCAATACCTTTCCCAGTCATCTTCTAAGTCAGAGGACAGAGGCTAAAGAGCTCAAAATATTTTCAACTTTAAAACCAACATGTGATTGAGAGTTCTATCGCTTTTATTTTCTACTTACAAAAAAAATGATACATTCGTCGTCAAATTCCAATACACGAAGCAATGGATCAAACTTATGTTGAATAGCTTTATCACTTATCAGTGATAAAATCAATACACGGTCAGACAATCAATTCAAAACACAGTTTCATTGAAGGCTCGATTCCAATGGACCCACTAAATAAATTCAATCAAAACATCATCAAAAGCAACCTTAAAGACAGGAGTCTTTATTATTTTAACTCAACATTCAACAACCCAAACATTATAGCGTATCGCTGACCCTCCAACTGCACCCTATCGCATTTCCCAGAAGAAATCAGTTACTCCAGCCCAATTCTGTATGGCTAAAAAAATCGCCCTCAATACAGTACATGGCATTTTTCTTCCTCATAAACTTCACAGATGAGGCAATGCCTATCAATGTCAAATGATCTTATCTCCGGACAGTAGGATAGGCACGCTGGCGTATCATCACTAGTGTCCGGTTTTCGCACACGAAGACCCCTTGATGGATAGCCAGAGCCACGGCGGCGAGTGACCACCTGTTGAGGTGGGCACGACTCCCCTCGTTTGCTCTGGTTCATTCAATGCCTGCACCCACATGCTATTGTTGCTGCGTGCACGCGAGCACTTAATCGTCCGCGCGTCGCTTTGTCCGACTAATACGTGCCCGTTAATCTTCCGTTGACATGTATGAACTCTGCCTACGTATGGTGAGAGAAGGAAATACCGTACTGGAAAGGGGAGAGGGCTCAGAGGATGGACCTGTCTACATGTGCAGTACGATATACGCTTTCGATTTCGTTCGATTCGGAGAGGGTATGCGTAAAGGTAAGGCGATGATGAACGAGTTTGGGGGAAGGATATTTGAAGCACAGTTATTTTTTCTTTGTGGAATCCTTTTTCGACAATTGAGTTATCGGCAGTTTATTCTACCTCTTCTACTTTAACCACTAAACCATCTTTTTCATGCATCTCTTGCCCGCACGTCATCGCATGCCTGCGCTCTCGAACCTCGAGTTCCATCCATCACCAAAAGCTTTCTTTCGCTCGCTCCATTGAATTCTCCCGGCAGCTCGTTCTTCTTGTACCCTTGCCACGTCTCAGGAGAAAGACAAAACAATGAGCTCGTTAATTAAGATTTCTTTCGGTCCACTCCTTCCCACCCCCACATCATCTCCCCTTTTCCGTTTTCACTCAGCGAATACAGCCACTTGCGAATGCCGCGAGCAATTCTTCTCTCCTTCAGAGAAAAAGTCAGGAGTGTTTCTTTCGCTAGTGCGGTTTTATGGGAGGTTAAGGGGAAGAAGACGTTTCCATCTGGGTGGCGGTGGATGGTTTAAATTTTCACTGACTTGACTTGATGAGCACGTAAATGAAGGATCAGAGCACCGAATGATTATTTTATGGTGCCCCCAAGACGGAAGGGTGAAGTGAACTCTCAATGTTGGATGAGTTGAATAAAAATTGTGACGTTTTTTTATTTCTACTCGTTTTTTGAAATGACCATGATGAATATGCCAATTTTCTTAAGTACGCCACGTAAGTATCACGTTCTGCGCTCAATAGCAACACTTGAATCGTCAATTCCAAGTTTATTAATGTCATATTTAATTTCCTTACAAGAACGCACAATAGCTTAAGTGGAAGAAAGTGAAAAGGGAAGTTAAGGAAACTATTTGCAATCACCGGGACCCTCGAGAAATAAACAGGTGCTTCCGAAGTGAATAAAAAATAACCTTGGGTAGTCCATGATCTCCCAATGTTTTTTAAAGAAACTGAATCCCTATATTTCCTATCAAGTAGTCACAAATCGATATTTTCCCTTTTCCCCCTTACCTGGAGTGATTTTCGTCCTGTTACTCTTTTGCTCGACATCCACCTCCTTCTATCCTACCAGTCCTCTCCTGACATTTACCCCTTGCTTTTTGCCTTCTTAAGAATAATCTACCTCACATTCCACGAGGACCATCATCTTATTGCAGAGTAATAAGCAGGCGTTGCTGGACTATATAGAATATGAAGACAGCTATGGGGCTCAGCAGTTCAGATTTCAGAAGGTGTCCTTGAAATTATCCTGGAGGTGGCTCTAGCTCTCTTACACTTGTAGAAAGAGAGCAAAATAACGAGATGTGATGACTTGTAGTTAGAAAGAGAAAAAGAATACCTTTTAGAATTAAGAGACAAAAGGTGTGGGTTAGGGGGGAAGAAGAAAGAACTAGAAATGAAGGAGAAAATGAGAGAAAGGAATCAGGGATTGTGGTGGTGGTAGTCGTCACCGTCGTTGGCTTGGCGTGTTGGAGTGTAAGTGCTAAGATCTCGGAGTGCATTAACATGCCCCGGAGGCAGGCCTGGGCTACAACCCTTCTTACATCACTTCCAAGCTAGGGCTTCGATACGCTACAACTGGCTCTGCTTTTCTCGGTCTGAAAAGAGTAAGCAGAGGGAGAGAGAGAGGAGCGGGAGAAGGGGTTTACAAGCACTGGAAGAGGGTTACGGCACCACAGAGATTTCCACTTAATTATATTAAAAATGTCTTATCTCTTCGAGTTTCAACCCCCTCCTGAATTGTCCCTTCGAGCGCTTCTATGCTTCTTCGTCTTTATTCTTGTAAAGATAGAAGAAGAATGAGTAGCTACTGGCATTACGGCAAAGATTTTGAGCTTTCATAAAATCTTTTTAAGTGCTCTAGGTCCCGAATGGCAAATGTAAAAAAGTAGGCGGTGTTCCAAGGGAAGGGGAGAGAGACACCTCTGTACTACTCAAGATTTTGATAATTTTTAGGTCTTAATCGAGCAAATAAAATTTTTGGGATAAAATTTACAGACCTCGATGATATTTTCACTGTCAAAGCTCTATAATTTGACATAACCAGTATTACATCAGTTGTAAAGAAACTGAAAACCTAAGAGATTAAATTTTGATTATACTTTAATTAACAAAATTAGCGGGAGTATCAGCTGTGATAGTAGCTTGTTTCGGATCAAGTAGCGTAGCCAAGCCAAGTGAAGATGTCATCGCTTAGAACGACAAATGGAAGAAACGACAACGGAGGTTGAGACAAGAGCGAGAGCTAGACAGGGACTGGGAGCTACGTCAACGAAAAGGTAGACAATCGAGCGTCACGTTCGTAAGATGGTTGGGGGGAAGGGAGGGAGGAACCCAGTGACAGTGGCAGTGGTCTCATACTCGTGGGAGCCTCTGCGGTACAGCAACGCCTTACATTATTTAAGAAGGAGCTTTTCCAGTGGGGAATGGGACAATACCACGACGAGACTGCCAGTGGAGCCGCATGCTAATCACTCGACCCAGATTGTATAATGAATCAGCGATTCTTTCTCTTCCTTCTTGGTCCCGTCTACTGCCTACGTGACGCGTTTTTTACCACCAAGGAAATAGAAAAAAAAGAGATGAAGGGCCAAATGATCAGATTAAGAAATTTTAAGGGAGCGAGAGGTTTTACTTGGATTTTATGAGGATTAGAATTTTTTCTGGTAATTTCTGAAATTAAATTTTTTTTTTTTTTTCGAATCCTATTTCAATGTATGATCGAAGAGTTGGATTTTTCTATTGGAAAAACCTTGAAGTGCTATGTAGAGCGATTGATGTGACATTGTTGATACTAATATAAGTTGAAAATAAGTAAACTACGTATAAAAAACAAATACCCAAAAGTTGAAGTATCTAAAATTATGATTTCTGCAAAATTTTTAGTAAAAACTCTGATGCCAACGAATAATTCCCACCCTTAAAGGCATACATTAAACAAAAAAAACCTACACACAAGAAAGTTTTCCTCATGAAAAAGTAACAGCAGATGCCGAGGTACCAGAGCGTAACGAAGATTCCTCTATTATTGAAGGGGCATATCCTCCATGGGCTCAAGTAAAGCCGCCTCGCTTCCTCCGAGCAGCGCGAGCCTCGTATAATTTTTATCGGAGCGTCTGTCGCAGGCACTCAGCCACGCCAAGAGCTGCTCGTACGCCTAACCGAACACCTGTCCCCGTACACGGATAACGACTACTTCCCTTTTCTCTTTTTCTCTCCCCTGCCGTGGGAGGGCAGAGTAACATTTAATGGAATGCGCCTCCTCCGACCCCGTGAAGAGGAAAAAAGAACAAAAGCAGCCGGAAATCCACGGACTTGCCTCCTCTTTTGTTTCTCATCAACTTTTCGTTTCGCTGAGTCTAGGGACTACAGGATGTGCCGTGCACTACAGTATATGTACATACGTATAAGCAAAAGTTTGTCAACGTATAACTACATGTAAAGGCAAACTCCTATACTTCTATGAAACTTTGTCAAAGTGTGGGTAGTTTGTTGGCAATAAGGGAGAGAAAGAGTAGACGTAAATCGAGTTTTGCTGATTGTGCTTTCACTTTCCTACGAATTCGTGTATCGGACGAAGAAATTTTAAGGGAGCGAGAGGTTTTACTTGGATTTTATGAGGATTAGAATTTTTTCTGGTAATTTCTGAAATTAAATTTTTTTTTTTTTTCGAATCCTATTTCAATGTATGATCGAAGAGTTGGATTTTTCTATTGGAAAAACCTTGAAGTGCTATGTAGAGCGATTGATGTGACATTGTTGATACTAATATAAGTTGAAAATAAGTAAACTACGTATAAAAAACAAATACCCAAAAGTTGAAGTATCTAAAATTATGATTTCTGCAAAATTTTTAGTAAAAACTCTGATGCCAACGAATAATTCCCACCCTTAAAGGCATACATTAAACAAAAAAAACCTACACACAAGAAAGTTTTCCTCATGAAAAAGTAACAGCAGATGCCGAGGTACCAGAGCGTAACGAAGATTCCTCTATTATTGAAGGGGCATATCCTCCATGGGCTCAAGTAAAGCCGCCTCGCTTCCTCCGAGCAGCACGAGCCTCGTATAATTTTTATCGGAGCGTCTGTCGCAGGCACTCAGCCACGCCAAGAGCTGCTCGTACGCCTAACCGAACACCTGTCCCCGCACACGGATAACGACTACTTCCCTTTTCTCTTTTTCTCTCCCCTGCCGTGGGAGGGCAGAGTAACATTTAATGGAACGCGCCTCCTCCGACCCCGTGAAGAGGAAAAAAGAACAAAAGCAGCTGGAAATCCACGGACTTGCCTCCTCTTTTGTTTCTCATCAACTTTTCGTTTCGCTGAGTCTAGGGACTACAGGATGTGCCGTGCACTACAGTATATGTACATACGTATAAGCAAAAGTTTGTCAACGTATAACTACATGTAAAGGCAAACTCCTATACTTCTATGAAACTTTGTCAAAGTGTGGGTAGTTTGTTGGCAATAAGGGAGAGAAAGAGTAGACGTAAATCGAGTTTTGCTGATTGTGCTTTCACTTTCCTACGAATTCGTGTATCGGACGAACAGTAATCCCTGGACTACCACTCCCCCATGACGATACTGTTTTTCTTCAATTAATTTTGATCCAATTGACATTTACGCGTAAGTTCTTCTAGAGCCATTTAGCCAACCCAAACCAATGCCGTTTACTTGCACTACATTTTACCTGTCCTTTACTTCGTAAAACAGCACAGATTCCATCAAGAGGATAAGCACATTTAGTAAAGCCTCGTCCTACCCTCTGAGCCATGATGCACAGGACATTAGTACAACATCCATAGGATGCTTTTTCTCTCCACTGCACCAAAACAGCAATTTGTGTGCGAATCACATCTCACCCTCACATTCTCTTCTTCTCAAGCCTCTATTTTTCGAGATTTCCACTACATACCTACAAATAACTTGGCTATGTATCGCACCTCGCACCCCTCGATCATCTGATCGACTCCCATAGAGCCACACAGCTCGTCCTACTCCATTTCCGAAGAGCCACTGCGCACTTATTTCGTCGCCACTCAACTGTTTCCATCTCCTCTGTCATTTGGAATGACTTTGTTTATGCGTTTGGAAGTGGATTGGACTTTTGTGATGAGGGAGTCTTCGTTGTCGTGCAGCTATTGGACCGAGAATATGATGGAGTTCCAAGTGGAGTGTAGATAATGTTATTTGAGAAAACGAAATCGCGGATGCCATACAATCGTTTTTAAGCAGTACAAATTCCAATGTTAGTAATAGATGGGGTAAAAGGACAATTGAAACGAAGAAGAAGAAACACGAGCGACACTCTGTGTTCCAAGATGCCAAAACAGTAGACGTGTATATAAAGACAAAATCCCAGTTGGAGGAAAGGAAGGTACGGCTGGTCTTGCGTACACGGACATTTTAAGAGAAAAGGATTCTTATTATTGCTGCCAGGGGATTACCGCCCATATAGTTTGCGGTGAGGCGCTCGAGCTGAAGGCAATAACTGCTGTGCAAAACTGGCGGGGCTCAGACTTTGTAAGGCAGTTCTGTTTGATCGCACTAGACGCACCTACAGTAGCTACTTAAGCGAAACATTTTCACCTATACAGTTAGCCTAAATAACTCCATTTATATACCCAGTATGGATATCCTAAAAAATCGGATGACGCCACTGCGGCAAATTAGTCACTTTTTGGGCTCACTCAATCACATGTAAACAATTAAAAGACAATCATAATTATTCGTTTCACAAGGCTATAACGATTGGCATTTATTTTTTCGTTTACTTCAACTGAGATAACTTCACATTTTTATACGATGATGCCATTATCTTACTGTTTCTACGCTGAAGTAAGAAGAGTTTTTGAAAAATTCCATTGTTTAATGTAATATCTAATGACTACAAGAATTTAAACTCCTAACTTACACAATGTTATTACAAATATTTTTTTTTAAAGTAAGTAACTCTTAGTGAAAATCAATGCACATCCTTTTTTGCTCTTTACCCCGACCGTGTGGAAGTACATCGGAATATCAATCCCATAAATCGCAGGCCCGTCATGAGCTGTTTGCAGCCCGAGATTCCCACAATGCCACACAAGAATAGCAAAGCCTAGCTCTGCTGCTGCTGCTGCTTTCTCTTATTAAAGACGAGGGGGTGATGTTCAGCCGAAAACCTCGTCCTCCCCAGTACCCTGCCATCTCCAGCTCCTCGAGTCTGGCACGTCGTTGCAGCGGAAAACAAGACATTTATAAACACCCACCGCGAAATTAGATTTGTTAAGATAATGAGGCGCGTGGGTTGGCACCTCCACCTCCTCCCTTCCTCTGTATCTAGCCGCAACTATCGCTCCCTTCCCCCTTCCCTAGATCCACTGAAACTTCCTCAGGCGAGTCTCACGGTATCCCATTCGTCAATATCCAAAACCTTCTACTTTTCCGGTTTATGCTACTTTTCATCGTGCCAGGAATACTTGATATAGGCATAATGTTAACGTGAACTTTATAATAAATTACGCCTTAGAGATTTAACTTAATTACCAAAATTTTTAAATGGTGATTGATCGACTTGTACTGGCACACTCACTGGAAACACTCGTGATTTCCAAATTAGAGTCATTTGCAGTATTTATTCATTACACTACATGTGAAAGTCTCAAGCATGTGTTGGAAAAGGAAAAAATGCGAGGGATGACGGCGTCGAAGAAAACATAATGAAATTTACCGGTTCGTCGGAGCTGGTCGTACGTGGAGGAGCCGCGGCGATTCGGCAGAGGCAATAAATATCGAGAACAGTCAAGGCTACAAATCTCAAGATAAACAGACACTCGCGCAGTGTTATTTTTCCACCCTTGGCAAGCTCTCGCGTCTCCCGATTTTGCTCTCCGTCTCTCTCTCCTTTTGTACCCCTGTAGGGTCACCCCCTTTTTAGCGACAAGTTAGCGCTCGGTGCGGTGCTACAACAGAGAGGGAGAGAGCGAACACGACTCGTTAGTCTTCCAAGGGATACGAGAAAAAAATTAGAATTGAAAAAACAAAATAAGCGGGAGACGGTGGGTGGAAAAAAAGGAGTGGCGGGGAGAAAGAGTCCAGGGCTGAGAGGTAACCCCTTTCGCATTCCGTCTATGAGTTATTGGGCTCAGACCGGACCTAAGGGGTAACCGCCATCGTTGGTATTTAATTTGCTGAAAATTTTGAAGCCCCTCGCTGGTCCGGCCAGCCACGGACGTAAAGTAGTGGCTTCTCGCAAAATACCGAGGGAATCCTTGGGGTGTACGGAAAATGCGTACACACGCGAGTTTGTACGCCTTTTTTATCTCGACAGTGGGTGAAAATTGAATTGTGATGGTAGGGAGAGTGAAGGGGCTATAGTTTCCCTTTGTTTTAATTTGTTTGTGAATTAATTTATAAATGTGATGCGATGGACGCTAGTTTTGTTTATTCGAGTACTCACGTGAGTATAAACAAAACATAGGAAAATATTCAATTGTTACTTAAGTATTATTTAGTGACATTACAAGTCTAATGGACAATCATTACTAATATAATATCCTCAATCGTCTCATAACATATAAAGAAAGGACTAAAAACATTTTATACCCACACGAGTTTGTAGGAATTTAAAAATATTTAATCCAAAAATCAGTAGTAATCATTGCGTATAGTCAGACGCAGCAAAACTAACTTTTTCACACGACTCAATAAGTTTCCTAAACGGAGCTCAGTTGACATAATAGTCACAACAAATTACCAGACATCATCAGAGGTCTACGTTGCTGTAGATTAATTTCTTTTTTTGTATGTTCGTGTTTATCATGAAAATCGTTTCACAGAGGATAAAGAATTTAAGGGTCGGATGAAACCGATTTTGACAGGCTAATAACTGTCCGAAAACCAAAAACTTTGTTCTTCAACTGTATCGAGCTTCAGGATGACATCTGTTGAACAAATTATGTTACAGCCGTCAAAACTTTGGAAATTGACGCATCGAAAGTCTCATCCGTCCCTTTTGCTTCATGAGAATGTAATGAGCCATTAGCCTTTCTAGGTTTTCTTCGACGGTCTTTTTGGGTAATAACTGCGTCATAAAACCTCTTGCAGTACTTTTTAAATATTTATTCGACTCGAGTGACACTACCCTCGATTAAAAATATTAATATAATCGATAGTCCATAAAAAATTTAGTAAAACGTTAACTTGAAATTTCCGTAGCCTAAAAAGTTGACAGTTCTAATCACCTAATCTCATTCGAAAATAAATTTATGCTTCAAGCCAAAAGTACCGAGGCTCCCACACCAACTTATGCGAGGTCCTTCATAAGATGTATTATGTAAGTGGTCCTTGCGAGGGTTGAGTTCAACGAATGTGATGACAATTAGGCAAGTCGATAACGTTGCGGTTAGTGGAGCAAAACTGAAGGCAGCTATCGAGTCACTGATGATTTATGTGATGGAAAAATACGGGGTCACAAAAGAGCAATCCGTCTTAGAATCGACACCTCTGTGACACTCCCTTTTTTCTTTTTTTCCACCATTATTTATGATTCTTGATTAACGTCATAGGCGTAACACGTAACATACAATTAACAGCACCTTCTCCTATTTGAAGATTGATTCGTACATACTTAATATGTGCTGCTATTTAACAAAAAAATAATAATAAATAAAAACAATAACCAACCCACAAGTTTCTACTCTATAACATTCCAGTACTGGATTTCAGTTGCTCAAAAAAGAGCATCAATGTTTTTCTTTAAAAAGCAAGCGATTTTCTATTCCATTGTTTCCTCAAGAAATGAGCGGCAAAAGGAAAAAAATCTCAAAAACGTGCAAAAGACTGTACCGCACAGTAGTAGAGCAGTGCATAAAGAAACAGAAAACAAGACGAAAGAATCTCCTCTCTTCTGATTGGCCTAGAAAATGTTTCTGGAATGCAGAGGCCAGAAAATTTGTGCCCTCGATTCCAGGAATAGTCCTTTCTTCCTTACTTTTTGGAGGAAAACAGAAGAACGAGTCAACTATGGATTCAAGCGAGTCGTCCTGTCTCATTTTGGCGACCTGTCCTTTTTCGTCCTCCGCCTCGGAGTCACGGGGTGCTTTTCCTCCGCATTTCTGCGTGTGGGTACTGTCTTCCTTCTCCGGTCCTTTTGGCTCCTTCAAACGCTCTCTGGGTCCCTCCTCCCTCTATGTCGGGGGTACACGGCTGATTAAACGCGCAAGTACGTAACGTAACGCAAATATACTGCCCACTCGCTCCTCCTTTCCCTCTCCGATCTTTTTCGGCTTTTCGCTTTTGACCCCCTCCCCCATCCCCCCACGCTTTTTGCTCTTCCTTGTTTGCTCACTGCTGCGACCTGTTCCCAGCCTTCCCTCGTGTTTTTTCCTTCTTTGTACATAAGTTTTCCACGTTATCTCCTCTCCCTGCTCTCTTGGCCGAAATCTTTGTTTTCCGGATTCCTTTGCCTGTTTTCGGTATTTAGTCCAGCTTTGGTTAAATATCTGTTTAAGCTGTCCAGTTTTAAGTTGAAAATATTTTTTGATATTTATCAAGAAAATCTATTAATTTGAATATTCTGCTAAAGTCCATGCATCACCCTCTTAGTCTCGAAGCACACCCTGTGTACACCGAAAAGAATAAAAGAGACACGGTACTTTTTAGATAACTGCAGAATCACATACCCAACCCCCTCCCCCATCCCTCCTTTTTTCGCTACTGCAGCTCATCCCTCTATGGCCACTATCCCGTTCGCGTCCTTTGATCCAGCCCAGCTGGCCATGGGGGGCGAGAGTTGCTTTGGCACGGATTATTTGCCCTCTTAATTACATTTCGATCCCCGAGTTGATGTACATGCATCCACCCACACGAAAATACGTCTCACCACTGCCGATGTCCTGCCCTTGAATTTTACTCCGGGACATGGACACAGAGTTAAAAAAAAATAAAAGGAAGATGAGGGGCTACGTTCACAAGCTTTGCTGTACTTTTTACGCCTTTTTCGGTGCACGGGCCGTTTACCTGCAACTTTTTGGTTTCTTTTTTATTTTTTCAGCGGCACTTTTTTTTGGTCCACCTTTTTCTGCTTTTATTTTTATTCTTCCTTCCATAATGAGGAGGCAGGGAGCTAATTTATGATTTTATTGAAGAAAGTTCTTTACATTTTCAAGTAGACTCTTGAGGCGGGCAGAGTGTTTTATCAAATATGAGCATGTTACAGTGGCTACACAATTTTGAAGCTTGCCTACCTTTGATGTAACGATACCTATTTTTTTTTTTTTTTTTTTCAAAGTTGCATCAGAAAAAGCTATGTTTACGTTTCTCAAAACAATTAAAATTGAGTTTTCACTCAATACATTGAAGACACAAATTTAAAATCAATTTAAAATACATGTTATAGAATGGGTACTTGCAAATTGTCTGAATTTCACAAAGAAATAAAAATGATGG